>RPFO01000246.1:897794-1417794 GCA_009746045.1 Mesostigma viride
CCCCTCCCTGCCCTCCCGTCCCTCCCTCCCTCCCTCCCTCCCTCCTCCCTCCCTCCCTCCCTCCTCCCTCCCTCCCTCCCTCCCTCCCTCCCTCCCTCCCTCCCGTCCCTCCCTCCTCCCCCACCCTTTCCCCCTCCCTCCTCCCTCCCTCCCTCCCCTCCCTCCCTCCCCCCCCTCCCTCCCTCCCTCCCTCCCTCCCTCCCTCCTCCCTCCCTCCTCCCCCCTCCCTCCCTCCCTCCTCCCTCCCTCCCTCCCTCCCTCCTCCCTCCCTCCCTCCTCCCTCCTCCCTCCCTCCCTCCTCCCTCCCTCCCTCCCTCCCTCCCTCCCTCCCTCCTCCCTCCCTCCCTCCCTCCCTCCCTCCCTCCCTCCCTCCCTCCCCTCCTCCCTCCCTCTCCTCCCCTCCCTCCCTCCCTCCTCCCTCCTCCCTCCCTCCCTCCCTCCCTCCCTCCTCCTCCCTCCCTCCCTCCCTCCTCCTCCTCCCTCCCTCCCTCCCTCCTCCCCCTCCCTCCCTCCCCTCCCTCCCTCCCTCCCTCCCTCCTCCCTCCCTCCCTCCCTCCCTCCCTCCCCCTCCCTCCCTCCCTCCCTCCCTCCCTCCCTCCCTCCCTCCCCCCTCCCTCCCTCCCTCCCTCCCTCCCTCCTCCTCCCTCCCTCCCTCCCTCCCTCCCTCCCCCTCCCTCCCCTCTCTTCCCACAGATGCTCCAAACTGTGAGTTTGTGATTCCTTTTTTTCCAGCTGTTCTCGCTGTTGTTTCCCCTACTAAGCACCGTCAATGAGCATGACATAGGCGTCAGAGATTTTTGTCATCCGCACAGCACAGTCTTTATTTCTGCGTGCTGACAGTTCCGTGAATCCGCCGTGTTCCTTTAATTGTGTCACTACACCTCCCCATCGCACAGTTTTCCTGCTGGGACCTGGAGATCCAGGGCACCATCAAGGAGGAGGACTACCTATCGGGCTCTGCGTTTTTGAAGCAATCTGACTGTGTGGCAGTGGCCACGGTACCCAGGGCTTCTGCCTGGCGAGCACCGCAGCTGCAGAGCTCGGCAGCATCAACAGCATTGTCAACCATGGGTTCCAGGTACCTGTGCGCACCTGAATCATCATCACGCTCACGAACAATGACTCAGGGATTCCTCCGCTACCACAGCACGTTATCCCAATAATGCCCTCTTTAGCTTGGTCCATGCAATAGAATATCCTGGTTGGTATACTGGGATGTCCATGCAATTTTCAGTGGATATGTAACTGGGGAGGCATGCTACCAGGCCGCTTGCACGCACCTGATGGTGCGATGTGTCATAATTTTTCCAATCGAAGCACATGATCATGTGGAAGCACCAGGTCAGACCCCGCTTCCCCGCATACTCTGGTCTGTACTGTGCTTGCATGTAGCTTATAAGCTTTGCACTTTTTTTCTGCCTGGTTTCATGCATGCTACCCTTGTCCAACCAGTTTTCAAGCGCCAGGCCATTTGCCGACAATGCAGTCATCCACAGGGGCAGGAAGCCTTCGTCCAAGACATGATCCGAATGAGCCGGTGAGCAGAGGTGGAGGTTGCCACTCGTAGGGGGTGTCCATGGCAGCTAGTGATACGTAGCTGTCGCGGGCGTAGTACGGTTGAAGTAGCTTTTGTGTTTTGGTGCTGTTGGCATCCATGCAATGTGTATAGCAGATGGCATCCATCGAGGTTGTTTCCGAGCTACACGTGGGATTTATGCAGAAGTTCTTAGTGCCTAAAGCGCTATGTATGGTGATGCAACAAACATGCACTTTTATGAAGTTGGGATAATCCTTGCTCGTACAACCACTGTGGGCAACATCTGTCGGGAGATACCAAATCACCTTGGACCAACCTGAACTGCACACGATGGATCGCTTAATGCCCAACTGCCTCCCAAGTTCGGAAGATTCTGTTTTTAGCAGATGGCTTGCTTTTTCCACATGGTGGTTATTTTAAGGACTTTATTTTGTGCTTGAAAGGTCAAGTCATACCCCCCCCTGCATGCTCTGCAAATAAATCCATCCATGTACACAATATTCTAATCGCAACTCTTTTGCTTTATTCCAGCTTTTTGAGGTTCGACTACTAGAGTATGGGATCAACTTGTGTCTTTTTTACCTTTTCCCTCGTGGTCTCGCTGGCAATGTCGAGGCATATTTTTCTGTTTAATAATGCATGTGGCCTGTTGTATGCTGGGTTGACTAAATGAGATGACATCTTCTTAGGATTATTGACCCTGTTCAAAAATTTATCCGTGTACGTCCTTTGTTTGCACACCTTCCAGGGGGCAGTCGTTGTCTATCAGTCCAAGGGCCCTAACGAGGCGTCAGTCGTCATCGATCCGGTAAACTGCTCTGCCACTAGGCATGCACGATGGAATAGCTGCTTATATGTTGACCACAAACTGTATGATCACACGAAGGTCACTTTGTGACTCAATTTACGGTGGGTATAAAGTATGCAGATACCTGCACACGCTGAGCAACAGGAAAAGGAGAGATGACGTATTCACATGCATGCGTCTATGCACAGTATTTTCCTGGGATGTTGTACCAGGTGAAAAGGGAAGCAGGGTGGTTAACAGGATTAGGTGGGAACCGCGCATGTAAGGCTGAGGCCACATCCCCACTACCTGATGTTGAAAGATTCCTTAAGTCCTACCATTTGGAAGCACCTACAACAGTGTCAATATGCTACGTGGCTTCTGGCGCAACCTGTCTCACTAAGGATCCCATGTAGCCCTGACATCGTGCTCTCCTACCACAGTTCCTCAGCAGCAAGCTGCGGCCCCACCAGAAGGAAGGAGTACGCTTCATGTATGAAGCTGTCATGGGCTTGAAGCACGGTGCATTCCAAGGGTGCATCCTGGCGGTGCGTGGGCTGGATGGCTAGAGCCCCTCTGCAGCTTTGGAAGCATGTTGCAAAAGCCAACCTACATAAACGGTAAAGACGGACGGAGGATGAAGCATATGTTTTCTTTCAACGATACTCTGTGAAATATATCTAGCTTTCTCAACGACTATCCCAAACATAAAATATGCTTGAATATCGGAGGGAAGATTAAACCGAGAGAGCTCATAGCCTTTACTATCAGGGCCAATGTCGCTTAGCGTGCTTGGGGAGGGCATCATCCCAAGCCATTTCCCCAATCGTGGTGAATGCCAAGGTATTTGAGCAGCTCCATACGCTCACAGCTGAAATGGAAGCTGTCATTGGGTGGATGCCGTAATTTGCATGGATCTGCATTTTAACCCTATGCATTGGCATCCTACCTGCCAGTCTGGCCTCTGGTGGCGTGCTGGGCCAGTCAGCTTATACCATGTTGCAACATGACATACTTCATTCGGTCTGTTCCTTGGGTCTTGTTTCGTGCAGGATGAGATGGGACTGGGAAAGACCTTGCAAGTCATCACGCTGCTGTGGACGCTCCTGAAGCAGGCAAGCTGGACGCAGTAGCAGCGGCTTGCAGCAGGTTCACTTCTGGACATGGGATGGGGACAACTTGATAAACTAGCACTTCGCTGTTCGTGTTGGGTCATGGGCAGCGTTCACAGCACTTTCATGGGAAATGGGCTGCAGCGTTATAGTTGGCTTGGTACCTGATAATCTAGTGGTGTTGGGTCACTAACACACCTTGCCTGTTTTCTCTAGCAATGCTGGGGTAGGTGAGTAAATGATGCTTCCTCATGGAATTACTCTGATTTAGGCGTCATCTTTACGGTTAACAGAACAGAGCTTTCGCCATCTTTCTATAGTCACTTGTGTAGCACATCTAAATTGGTTCACCATTCCCATCATACACTTTCGCGGTCACCGAGCAGGGTCCCAGCGGCCGCCCCATTGTGCGCAAGGCAGTCGTCGTCTGCCCCTCGTCGCTGGTGGGCAACTGGGGCCAGGAGGTGCGAAAGTGGCTGGGCACCGAGCGGCTGAACGCGATGTGCATCCACTCGGGCTCTACACAAGGCGAGGCGCGCGAGAAGGTGCTCGACTTCAAGAACGGCGCTGTGTGGCCGCTGCTCATCATTAGCTACGAGCTGGTGCGCAAGCACTCGGCGGCCATCGCGGCGGCGCGCCCAGGCGTGGTCATCTGCGACGAGGGCCACCGGCTCAAGAACAGTGCGGGCAACAAGACGATCGACGCGCTGGTCGCACTCGACTGTGCCAAGCGCGTCATCCTCACGGGGACGCCCATTCAGAACAAGTGAGTTGGGGCAGGCATGGGCATCCCATAAGGTGCTGCTGTGGCAGGGTTTCAATTAAGGTTTTTGCACTCGGCCGCGTGTGGCATTTTTAACTTCCGGAACAAGTGTTGACTCGACCACCGTGCGACTTTTAGCCAGTAAAACTTGGGCCCGGCATGGCCACGTGTGGCGTGGCACTCAAGCGTCCTTAGTCTAACCCTCCTTGGTGCAGCGAAGTGATTCCCCGGCGCATAAACTACAAGTAGAATGGCGCGGCGCTACAATGGCCAATATTATAGCGAGTGAGTGTTGTGCGGCCCCTGCTTACTGCTCAGTGCCCACAGATCACTGCAGAGTGGCCTTCAGCGCCACCTGCGGGCTTGTTGTTGTTGTTGTTGTTGTTGTTGCGGACTTACTAGGGCGGTTTGTGGCGGAATGGTGGCAGAGGATTGTTCTGACACAGCCAATCGTGGCGTCAGCTGTAGTAGGGTCGACTTATATGCACGGCCACTCTGTGGAGAACGGAAACGATAAAGTAGAACAGCACCACCAAACTGTGGCATATGGCCCCCCTTGCCAAAGGGTGTGGCACCGCCACAAATCACCAAATTTGGTGCCACACCGCCACAGTTGGCGGCAAAACGCCACTAAAAAACCCTGTGCTATGGTCACCGAGGTCTAGTCCTTGGGGCTTGTGGCTGTTGGGACAGTACATTAATGCAGTCGCTATTTGATGCGGCCTCTTCATATGCAAAAGGTATTTCATGGACAAATCATTAAATAGTGTTATCAACTGGTTTAGAAATCTGGCTTCCCACTTATCTTCCATTGGCCTAGCACCTTATCTTTCTCAAGGATGTGCACCTAACTATAGCCAACCTCACCTGCCTGGGCGACCACTGCCGCCCCGCAAACTCGGGCACCTCCGTACCTACCTGCCTAGCCACACCCCAGGGCACATTCCGGCATGCTGCCCAGCTTTGCACCCACCAGTAACCGGGTCATCATCCTGCTCTTTATATGCTATGCATGCTGTCACCCAAGCCCACATCCAAAACCCAAACCCACATCTACTAACACCAGAATCTGGCCTCCACGGATGCATTCCATTGGTCTCACGCAGCCTGGAGGAGTTCTACGCGCTCATGGAGTTCATCGCACCAGGGCTGATGGGCACGCTGGCCTCCTTCCGCCGGCTGTACGCGGAGCCCATCATGGCGGGGCGCGACCGCAAGGCCACGCCCGAGGAGCAGGCGGTGGGCGCCGCGCGCTCCGAGGAGCTTAAGCGGCAGACGGCACTGTTGCTGCTGCGCCGCGGCGCCGAGGTCAACCGCGCGTACCTACCACCCAAGTCGGAGTACATCGTCTTCTGCCGCATGTCGCCGCTGCAGGCGCGTCTGTACGAGCTCACACTGCAGTCCCAGGTGGTGTCCAGCATCCTGGCAGGGGCCGCGGTGGCCGTATCAGGGCGCGCGCAGGCCAACAACCCGCTGCTGGCGATCGGGCACCTGCGCAAGCTGTCCAACCACCCAGACCTGCTGTACAAGGCGGCAGGCAGTGGCCGGGGCGGGGAGGACGAGGACGAGGAATTTGACGGCGGGAATGACATGGGCCTGTCCGCTGTCACATTGCAGCATTTCCCCCCGGACTACCAGCCAGGGGTTGTAGAGTACTCGGGCAAGCTGGTCACCCTGCGGCTGCTCCTGCAGGGCGTCGCGGATGACCCAGGCTGCGACGACCGTTTTGTCGTGTGCTCCTTGTACACGCGCACGCTGGACGTGATCGAGGCCATGTGCCGCGGCCAGGGCTGGAAGACATGCCGCCTGGACGGCCAGACGGGTGTCGCGCTGCGGCAGGCCATGGTCAACGCGTTCAACGCGGGCCACAATGGCGCGTTTGTCTTCCTGCTCTCCTCCAGGGCGGGCGGCACAGGGCTCAACCTGATCGGCGCCAACCGGTTTGTGCTATTTGACCCCGACTGGAACCCGTCCACAGATCTGCAGGCCATGGCGCGCGTGTGGCGCGAGGGGCAGTCCAAGCCGGTCATCATCTATCGCCTGCTGTCCACTGGAAGGTAGGATTCAATACCTTGCATAATCTCTTGTAACTTTGCTACTAGCCTGGCTTGCTGCGTAGTGCTCGTTCTAAAGATAGAAGGTCCGGTTGCGATGGAATGTGGATAGTTGGTTTGTTGTGGCTAGTGTCCCATGTGCTGTAGTCAACAGACAGTGGTGGTCGGGTTTCTTCTGTTTGAATGGGATTGACAGTGTCATCATGCAGCCGGGGGGCAGTGTCTTTCTTTTTTTGTATGTCTGGCGGACAGGGATGGTTATTGGCATGGCACCACCAACATGCTTACAATCTGGTAAATGCACGTGCGGCCCCCAAAAGTTTTCTGACACATCCCGTCATTTCCCCCCCCTTAACCTCGCCCCCTAGGAAGCCTTGAGGGCTTTAAGAGGTGACCACCTTGGGAATCAGGCATATCCCGCCAGACTAGAACACTGTAGTTCTAACGTTCCTAGTCCCATTCCACGTGGTTGCTCCGTACTCATCCCGTGAACGTGTCAGTATGGACGAGAAGATCGTGCAGAGGCAGATCATGAAGGGTGAGGTGGCAGCCGCGGTGGCCTCGGGGCGAAATGCCTCTGCACTGCACGAGCGGGCGCTGGAGGAGCCCTCGTCCTCAGGGCGGCACTTCTCGCGGGAAGAGCTCAAGTCCCTGTTTTCGTACTCGCCTGAGACCCGCTGCGACACTTACGACCTGCTGTCTCACTCCATGCCGGACCATGGGTGGCAGGACCACCGGGGCCAGGTGCAGGACACAGTGCTGCGAGGTGCCGTGAACTCCTCTAATGGCACCGTGACGTTTGTGCAGTTGCTCAAGTCTGTGACTGACATGCCAGCTGCGGACGGTGGCAGAGATGCCAGCACTGCTGCCCACAAGGGGCGCCCAATAAGCCTGGATGATGATGATGAGCAGTACATGACCGGCTTTGGATGTGATGACCATGATCTAGTGCATGATGGCGCTGACAGTCTGGGCAGTGAGTGGGAGGAGGAGAGCCTTGGGGCTGCCGGAGATGAGGGCAATGCTGCAGTAGATGACGAGGAGGAGGAAGATGAGGTGGCGGGCGAGAAAGGGGAGCAGGGAGGCTGTGACCATGAGGAGGAGGCAGGGGAGAAGCGGTTGAAGGGGAAGACCAGGAAAAGGAAATCGAGACATGTGCTCGACGACGACGATGACGACGACGATGATGAAGTTGATGATGAAGTTGATGATGTTGATGTTAATTATGAAAAAGATGGGGAGGGCTCTGCACCCGCCCAGCGGCGTGCCAGGGCTGCAGTGGAGGAGGAAGATGCGGAAGGGCAGGAGAAAGAAGCAGCAGATGACGGTGGTGAGGAGGACATTGAGAGAGAAGGAGAGATCTCTTGCCCCCCACGCATGGCCACCGTTATGAAGCGGGCAGGGCTGGATCGTGCAGAGCTGTGGGAATCCTACAAGGTGGGCAAGTCAGCTAGGTCTCGCCAGAGCATGGCTAGATAGAGATGGAGCCTATATTTGGGGTGTCGCCATCTGGAGTTCTGGGGCATAAGAGTGGGCCAACAGGCTTATTTAAAATGGTATTTTATTCAACACCGACGTTGGTCAGGATGATGGGTGCTTGAATGGGTTTCTGCCCGGCTGCTGTAAACTGCTGTTCTGCATAGTAATCAAAATTGCAAAACTGTGTTGCTGGTGCTGCAAGCAAGGGATGTATGATGTGAGTATGGCAGATTGCTGCGTACATTTTATAACGAAAAAAGCTTCCTACATCCATTAAATATGCACTCACTGGCAGCCCACTCTGGCTATCTCTTGCGCATCCTGCCCATTGTGAGAGGTAGCATGGATGCAGTACAAAATCAATGTCAGCTTTTCGAGGTCCCATGCTGTGTTAAGGCTATGGTTATTGTTGTTTATTGCCGCCATGCCGTTCCACATCCGCATGAAAAACGTTTGCTTTTCCCATCGTGTTATTTACTTTGAAGGTTAGGCCTAGGGATGCAAGATTGTTCGTTGGGGCAAAACAGGCCCCCCACAAATGCTGCACAGCAATAAGACCTCAGCACGATGCAAGGTAGGCACAAGAGGGTGAAAGGACTTTCATATTGAACCATAAGCAGCTTCCCGAGAAACCAAACCCTGTGATAATTGAGAGAGAGAAACTATAAACCTGTAAGGCACATGCACCTGTGTGGTGAGCTCGTCCTTCCTCTGTGCTGTTACCAGCTGTATCTACGAGGGTACTGCTACCAGGAGGAGGAATGCTGCAAGAGGTTCTGGGCCAGCAAGCTGGGGTGTATCACCTTGGAGTCTGAGCAGCTTGGGAGTGCAAACTCACAGGCTCAGCCGCCGACCAAGTACGTACAAGCCAGTGCTCCGGTTCTTCCAGGTCAGCTACTGAAGCATTGTGTTAGGGTATTCTTGCTTGCATCTTCATTACCACATGATGCATACACAGGATGGATGTGTTCACCAAACACCACTGGAGGTTGAGAAGCGCATATGGGTGGAAGGATGGGAATGGGGTGGGGAGGAAGGGTTTAGGACTACACTCTACTTTGCTCCACATGCAGGTCTTACCCTACAAGGGCCCGCATGTGTGTATGATATTGGTCATGAAAGATCTGCCAACGAATACTGCGTGGTAATAGCCATTTTCCCGTCGTTTGTGGTCGTATCTTCCACGCCTTGACTCATTGGAGCTTCTTCCGTCAGTGCCAGCAGGATAACTGTTGTTGTGAGTGGCTTTTGGCCTTGATCTATCTTCCTCATGGGCTCATCTGTGTCTTCCCAGCCACTGTCCTTCCTGGACTTGGCAGCCATTGCCCATGTCTGAGTCCAATAGGCACCCTTTGTTGAACTTGTTATTTATTGTGGTACACGGGTACCCAGTTGTGTTCCTGATCTCTACAAAGCATGTTGCTGTGTGCACGCTGCGTGCAACAACGCAGGCCCAGCGAAGCTCGCGAGCTGTTCTGGCAGGCTTTTGAGTATGCCAAGGCCTACTTGCGTGGGATACATGGAGCATCTGCCCTGAAGATGAAGCAGCTCATCAAGGACTTCGATGACGACCAAGATTTGCAACAATCGGAGTGGGGTTGGTAAGCTAGCCATGGTGCATTAACAGGCCTAATTTTGCTTTTATCAATTCCTGTTTTCCTGTAGGAGAGTGTCACTAGGAATATCAATGGCTGAGAGCATTGCCAGAAGAGAGAGAGTCGTTTGTGGCTTGCCCGCTTGCGGCACTGAGAGAAGCTAGTGCGCCATCCCTGGCTCCTTCCTCGTTGTTTTACCGGTTTAAGGCTCCTTTATTGGAACCCACGTGGCACGGTCACGTGCTTTATATTAACTTTATTTTAATTGCCAGCAATCGAAAACCACGCTCACTCATGCCCAGACAGCTTGCTGGACAAAAGTCCATGGCATTCTACCTTAATAGAAAGCGTTTGAATACGAGTGCATGCCAGACACATGGTTGCTAAATAGAACATGAACGGCTGAGCAAATGCACTATTTTATTGCAGGTATCTTCACTCTTACTGGCATTGAAGCCTGGCCATAAGCTGCAGGCCCAATGTCACGATTCCTTCGCTTGTCTGAGGTACTCCTGTGATGTTTGTCCTTGCTTTATTGAAGTAGTGTCTGCCCACCTGAGCAGTCCAGCCGGCATGCAGGGCTGTTCCAGAATTATCTTTCTGAATGGTATTTGTTTTCAACCAATCACAGGCCATAGTTCTTGGATTACACCCCCAATCCTTGATTGACAGCTAGCACCAAGTGAGTTGACTGGTCAAGTGAACATTTGCTTGCCTTGGCCCGCAGGTTGCTGCTTGAAGATGCCAAGAGAGAAGATGAGGTGTCGACAGATGGGCCCAACTTTCTATCCATTGGGAAGGTATGCACAGCGACTTTATTAATGCATAGGGATGAGTTGAATTTAACTCCCATGACTACCAGCCTTAAGATACGTATAATAAGTATTAGCACATGGCACGTCGGCCACGTCCATTCATGCAATAGGTCGGGCACACTGATCAATCCCATGCTCAGGACACAATATTCGTCACATTGGCGGAAAACAATTTTCGAACGCATGAAACCTCTTTGGTGTGGCAGCTGGACAAATGGTTAGGGAAATGCTTTCAAGGTATAAGCAAGCGATTTTCTTACCATGCATACACAATTTGGCCACAAATGGAAGTTGCTGTGTGGCCAGACTCATATGTTTTCTTTTTTCATTTCTGACTCTCCAGGACCTGCCCAGCGTACGCAAGAAGAAAGCCGCTTTTGTGCTGCCATACCCAGCAGCCAAGGAGAAAGCAGGGAAAGACAGGCAGGCTCACACCAAGAATGCGGCCAGAGGGCCTGTGCAAGCAGAGCCTCAGAAAGCCAAGTTACCGCGGGCACTCTCCAAGTCTCAGGCCGCGTTTGTGGCCGCACATGCTACAATCTCTGTCTCTGTGGCTGCAAGTGCCATGGCAAATTGTTTGGCAGGTCCTCTTCACAGCCAGCCCCCACCTTCCGGCCGCAGAAAACGGGGAGGTAAGGCCAGCCTCTTCTCCCCAACAGCCATTTTGCCATGCTGGTGCATGCCCATATATGATCCTCTGTTCAGTTGCCCCAATTTTTGTGACCCTGGCAAGCATATTATGGAAAATATATCGCAGCAGAATGAGGCAGCCCTTCCGTAAACCAGATGAAAGGGGCGTTCACAACATGGGAATACCTGACAGGCATGCATGCAGAAATTCGCCCGATGGCCTATGCCGTTTGTAGAAACCCCTGGGATTTTTTACGGTTGCAACACATCCTCAGGATTTGTTCCCAACTTCAGTGGCACGTTATCTTCCTCAACCCGGCGGGCATGCTTAAGCGCTGGGACCAGTGCGCTTGCTACTCTAGGACTCCAGGCAAGGTTTGCCACTAAGACTTTGAGACTCTAGAACCTCTTACGTAAACCAGTGTTTTCCTCTAATAAATATGCCACGAGGCACGGCATGACCACAATCCTATGACTGTGTAACCACTTGCAGGTGCTGCTGCAGGAGGCAACAACCGAAGCTTCCATAACTACGCAACGGCATCAGCACACCAGCAGGCGCCAAGGACACTGGCATCAGCTTCAAAGTGCTCCAACCAGACTGAGGAGCAGGATGGCATGGTCTATGAGGATGATGACTTTGATCGGCTATGATGGTAAATGTTGGACCACAGATGGACCCAAACGGTTGCAACAATATGGGATAGACGGACACATGACCTAGTCCTGATGTGCTATAAGTACTAGCTGAGAAGCCACGTTCAACAACATGGCAGCAGCTTGTTCCAGGATGGTGGTACCATCCGTGTTTGATTGCCACTCATGCCCTTCATGTCAGCTGCGCACAGGCTGCAAATTTGAGAACTCTAGATTGATAACACGTGTGACGTGACTACGTCACGTGAGCATGATTCCTCATTGAGATGAGTGGGATGCCAGGACCATATACCTAATGTCTAGTAGTAGGATTTTGCACACCACGTCCTCGACCTATAGATCTGACCTCAAGTGGTAGTATTGCGGGCGCTGACGGTCTGAGCACCGATATGTTTCCCATATTTTGGCTGTACACACGTCTCTCCCACCCGGCCTGGGGGGGCTACAAGTAGTGAGCACTCACGGTCCTCAACCTGCGGCCATGTATGTCCCTTTGTCAGTCATCTGCCCCCAGATCACAGAACAGACAAGCCGGGTGACTTTCTGGGCACGAACCCTCGGGTGTTCTTCCCAGGATAGTGCTCATCATATATTCATGCCTAGCCTGTCATGAAAAGTCCAGGTTTGTCGGCACGGCCCCACTAGGCCCTGGAGGCTGGACAGGCAGGTAATGACCTTGCAGCCCAGTGCATACGGATGTGGGCCTTGCCGGGGGGCTGGCCAAGCGGGCATGGGCACAAGGTCTCCTCCTATATCTGGTAGTGCCCCCTCATGGGCTGGCAATCCCTGGCTTCACTCTGACTTTCGCTCCCCGGGCACCTATATACGCGGCGCGACCCGGACCAATATGCCACATGCAATTGCTTGGGAATGTCTAGGGAGTTTGCTCGTATTGTGGGGAGGGGACCCGGGGTGCAGGTAGCCAACTGGTACTAGTATGGCGCGGGCTAACACGAAGATTAGGCTTGAGGTGTCACGCTGATGACACCACCCTCTTAAATGCAGACGATATTTGTAACTTTCGTGTGTACAGTTTATTTTCGAATGACATTCACATAGTACTCCGTGGCATGCCCCATGCACATGAAACTCAAGTTCTTACAAGTAGTATTTACTTACTTACCACCCTACATACTTTGAGGGCATGGAGCCGATGTACATACATGGCTCAACTGCCTGGCATGATTGAGGCATGGGTGGGGCTCGAGGTCAGCAAGAAGACGGAGGCCCTGGCGGTCGGGCTCGACCATGCATGCACAAATCGCCAGACCTCTCGATGGGTGCATGAGTGGAGGGAGGGAGGGAGGGAGGGAGGGAGGGGCGAACGGGCGGACGGGCGGACCGGTGGACGGGCGGACGGGCGGACGGGCGGACGGGCGGACGGGCGGACGGGCGGACGGGCGGACGGGCGGACGGGCGGACGGGCGGGCGGAAGGGCGGAAGGGCGGAAGGGCGGAGGAAGGGCGGGCGAGCGGAATTAGGACGGATCGAATTTAGGACGCCGGAAGGAAGGACGGAAGGACGAAGGGACGGACGGACGGACGGACGGACGGACGGACGGACGGACGGACGGACGGACGGACGGACGGACGGACGGACGGACGGATGGCGGACGGACGGACGGACAGGTGGATGGCCTGGATGCACACTGTCAGTCAGTCAATACCTACCGACCTCTATTCTATATCTCTATTATTAGATGGAGCCAGACCCTAGCAGTCTCTCCTGGCATGCTTCCCATGGGTGTGCACAAATTATGCGCTTCATTCCCACAGCAGGGGGGTCATTGTCTTCTACTACCTCCAGGGGCCCACATGGACTTGTCCCGCATGATTCTTTCAAATCACGGAGAGGCCTCTAGCTAGCCCTTGGATCGTGTCCAACTCGCCACTACAAATAGGGGCCAGTTGCACTTTGCAAGATAATGCCCACAAACCAACCTAAAAACAATTTTACTGTCCAAGTATCAAAGAGACAACCAGCGCAGGCCAGAAATCGGGAGAATCCGGACCATGGTAGCTCGAGCCTGCCGTTATCTTTTCCGCGTTTTCGAGTCGTTCAGGATGATGAAGATGAATGGTGATGGAAATGTGTATCCTTGTGCATTGAAATTATGGCTGGCTTACGTGTGGAGCGACTAGATGACCTAGACGGTGGGGCCGGAAACAGCATGCTTGATCAGGGCGTGTGTTTCTAGCCTAACTGGCCGGGAGTGTCTAGTGGTGAGCACCATTGCTGCGATCGCTCTCCCACCATTTACGAGGAAATACCCGCAAATGGAAAACCACTGAAAAGGTCTAGCTAGTCAGTCATCACGTTAGCCATGCCATGATTCCAAACGTCCAAGAACTGCACACGGTGCAAAGGCAAAAAGCCGGAGGACAGCACTTTCAAATGTGCGGCGGGAACCAAAAGCCCGCGGATGCCAGAAAACATCGTGTTGCGGCAGCGACGCGACGATGTGGACAACGAATCCAGTGCCAAGCTCGGAACGGCCGCAAAGGAGATCTGGCATCACAGGGTTCAGATGTGCGGAGATACTATGCGATCCAGCCGGTCCACGACCTGTTGGTAGAGCTTGTGCCAAGGGGCAGCACCGAACAGATGTGGGTGACGTTGCAAAAAACATCGGACTTGACGGAGCATAATGGCTCGGTCATAGTCTTTGACCAATAAACGCTGCAAGAGTTCAACAAGAGTCGTGATGAAATCAACACGATAAGAACAAAGACGGGAAAAACGATGTAACTGAGAAAGAACAACACCATATTTTGCTGTGTGGGAAAGGAGACTGTGAATATCGGGGTAACGAATAAAAGGAATTTGCTGGTATTTAGGATCCTTGCGCTTATCATAGACAGCCGTACGCCAGCCCTTCTTGTTATGGGTAATGTTAAGATCGAGGTAATTGCAATGAGTATCCTCCGACGTGAGCTTTAATGTGAGGGACGCTTGCGGGTAGATGCCAGGCAGACCAGCGGTGATATACAAATGGGTTGCGAAATCAGGGTTGTCGTATGTAAGTATGGACCAAAGCCCACACATATATTGATTCAAATTGGGGTCATGTCATTGGTCATGTTGCAATGTCCTATGAGTGCTAAATATAGCACCACCCTCAGGGGGGTGCGCGAGTGCGAAAAAAAACACATGTATTCTGCATTATTACACCTGAAAACAATTCCGTTGCTCCCAATATTTTTCAGGCAGTTTCTTGGGTAGCCAGGCATGGCTTCTGAACACTGACATCATGGGTTGTCCCAGGGACCCAGCTGCACTATCTAAAAATAACTGGCCACTACAATTAATAGGGTCCAGTTTGGCTGGTGACATTTGCTAGCATTACAAGGCATGTGCCTCACTCCCTAGCATCATAAAACATCAACCATGGTAAAACATACTTGGTCTCATCTATTTCAGCCAATAAACAACTGGGTAGGCTATAAAACATTCAAAAACCATCCCGGCATGCATGTGGTACACGGGCGCGCCCCGGGCGCGGTAAGGCCAAAGGCCATGTCAGCACTAATGCTTGCATTCTCAAGGGGTGGCTCGTGCCTGCCCCCCCTTCTTGATGTAGGCACGCTTCGGCTTGCCCACCACCGGCGTGTGTGAGCCTGCCCCGGCACGGGTGACCACGGCGTTACGCGCAGCCCACTCCTTCTTGCCCTTGTTGCCGCGCTCATGGTGAGCTCCAGCGTGGCGCGCTGCTTGATGCGACCAAAGTCGAGGCCCTCCACGTCCTCCTCATGCCACACACGGAAGCAGTCATTCTCGCCCATGTTGCACAGGGCTGCGTCGCACTCCCTGCACCAGAACACCGTGCGCTTCTCCTTGTCCTTGGCAGCGCACACGATGCACTGCGCTTGATCGGTGAAGGGGATGTACTCCACCTTGTGCGTGCCGCTCCGGCGGGCTTCGATCCTTTGTCCGGCCAGGCACTGGCAGCCCTGCCAGGTCACCGATGCGCAGCCGGGAGCCAGCCCACTTGTTGTGGATCAGCTCATGTGCCAGCAGCTTGTTGAGGAAGCCGGCGTGGGTCAGCGCGACCTGGCCCTCCTGCTCCGCGATCATGACGTGCAGGAGGTAAGCGTTGGTGGCTGTGTGTGCCATGTGACCCGTGAACAGGCGGTGCCACCAGATCTTGGTCACGAACGCCCTCTGCAGGTCGTATCTGCAGGTCGTACTCGGCGCAGAGTTGGTCGTTCTTGTCGGTGGCGTGCATGCAGTCCCAGTAGTTGGTGATGCTGCTGGGCGCTGGCACTGTCACGCGCTCGGACGTGCGACCGCCATGGCGGCTGACCTGGACCTCGGTCAGGCCCAGACCCTTGGACAGGGTCCAGACTTGCTTCTTGTCCATCCAGCACGTGAGGACGAGGCCCTCCTTGTTCACCGCCCAGGCATAGTCGCCCTGCTTGGCCGCCTTGCCCTTGGGCATGAGCGCGCGCACCTCCTCGAATGGGAGGTCCTTGCGGTTGGTCATGATGGTGCCCACCACCTGGTGGTCCATTGCCGCGCACTCCTCCACCGCGGCATGGGAGGTGTACCAGCGATCCATCGCCCACTTGGCCCTGTGGGGCCACTTGGCCACCATGCGCTTGACGACCTCGAGCGTGTGGTTCTCCTGCCAGGGCAGCTTGTCATATGTCTCGACGTGATACAAGTAGCCGCTTGGCCAGTCGTTGTCCCCGAACTGCTTGATGTGGAACTCCTCCGGCTTGTTGGGGTTGAAGACGGTGATGGGAGACAGCCGGTGGCGGGTGGGGATGGAGCGCTCATCCAGCGAAGCACGCTGCCCTGGCTTGACATACTTCTTGTACACCTCGTTCAGGTGGCGCTCCAGCCAGTCGCACTGCCACAGGCGGTGAGTCACGCGTTTGCTTGTCCGTGGGGCGCTCGGAGGTGGGCGCCAGGTGAACGTAGCGTGTGATTTGGTCAAAGCGGTAATTGGACATGATCCTTTGCAACATGGGTGGCTCAGCCCCCCCGACAGTGGGTCCGATGAGAAATAGTCTTTCCGCGATGGCAGCTTGATCGAGCAGCGACATGGTGAAGATGATGCCAATGAACTTACCCAGCTCATTCAAGGTCAGCTCCTTCCAATCCCTGGACCCCCCCTTGCCAGCTTCCCTTAGTGCAGCGTAGAGGTTGGTCTGCTGCACAATGCGCTCGAGGACATCCCGATGCGTCCAGAACAACCTGAACAGCTGCTCCGGGTTGTTTTTCTCCAGCTGCTCCTCGCTGAGGTTCTGGGGTTTGGCTTTTCCCTCCAATGGCGCAGGTGGTGAAAGAATGGGAAAAGAAGCGACATTGGGCTTGCCGACACCGAACGTCCACTCACTGCCACCCCTCGCGCCCTGCCCAGGCGTGTCATCCTCCTCGCCCTCGCTGTCATCTGCCTGCACCGGAATTTCCAGCAGCGGCTCCTCCTCAGCCTCGCCCTCCGACTCGTCATCCACATTTACCGGGGCAGCACGGCCCCTTTTCTTGGCCGGCTGCCTGGCCGGAGCCTTCCTCGCCTTGCCCTTGCCCTTGCCCTTGCGTTTCTTGACCGGGGAGAAGGTAATATCCTCGCTAGAGGCCGACTCCGAGCTGGTGGGTGCAGATGCACCGTCGTCGCCTGCGCTAGGTTCCTGGCCGTCGTCGGCGTTTTTCTCACCGCCGTTCGGGCAGAAAATTATGTTGCCCTGCTTGTCGCTAACCTGCTTCTCAACATCCGTAGGGGCCGTGACAACACTAAAGTCGAAAATCTGCGCCTTTGTTAGGTCGTATTTCTTTGTGTCACCTGCATGTGAACAGGCACTTCGCCAGCGTCCCGCACCTCGCCACTGACACTACTTCCCCCGAAATCCTCTCATTTTCATGGTCGGCTCCGAATTTCTCGATAGCCCACTCTAGCCCGAATAATTTCGGAGGCACTGACACCTTGATACCCCTTTTTAGCCTAAAATCTGACATACTGCCACTAGGAACGTCCGCCATGGTCTATACCGTCGCAATCGTCGTCTTCATCGTCCTTCCACGTTTTTGTCAATTTTTGAGGCGCGCGGACAGCTGTCAACCAGGGTACCCCCTATACTGTAACCGTTAATTAGTCCCTGCAGACTTGGTCTGAACATAGTGATGTACGGTATCAGGGCGTAGAGCACATCTAGCTCTAGCAGCAGATCGACCTAAAAATATCACGGAAATGTCTACTGGCATTCGCGCCGCGCCGCTTCCCATCTGTCCCCTATTCGTAGGGGCGAGTTGAACTGGCCACTATAAATAGGGGACAGCACGATCCAAGGGCTAGGGGCCCCCCATATCCTCGATCCACCATGCAGTTACTCCACGTGAATGTGCGGGCCGGCGCCTTGCGGCGTCTAGCCGATCCGGCTGGGCCCATCCCACGTGACGAGGTGCCTGCCCAGCTGAGCGGGCCGCAGCCCTGCCGGATGGGGCACAAGAATATTGTCTACCTGGTTGGTACGAGCTAAAGTGCCCTACTAGCTATAGCGATCTGTGCTGCTCAATGGTGCTTAGTAGTTGATAATTAATTAAGTTATTAAACTCGTGCTCCCGTTGGGGAGTCACGGAGCATTAGCCTGATGGATGGATATGTCCAGATGGGTATACACGCAATCCTACAGGTCGATCTAATCTATCGATCAACAACCGACATCAAGCCAACTCTATATCTATGGTGCCCTCTACCCTAGGGGTCTTGTCTATAGCGTGCTTCCCGTGTTTGCAAAGTTTACACGGCGCGGGCGCTTCCCCACGGGAGAGGGTTCGACCGGTTCGTTGTCCTCTATTGACCTGGGCCCACTCAGTGGCCTTGTCCATCATCTTGTTCCAAATCACGCGGGAGAGGCCTAGCCCCCCCATGTCCTCCACTAGCTGTTCTTTGAAGGTGCGGGCCTTGCACGGCGTCTGGCATTGCGGCCGGGGCCGGCCCATGCATGCACATGAGGAGGTGCCGGCCAGGCTGAGCTGGGCGCAGTCCTGCGCCGGGGGGGGGCTGACGTGATGTGTCTACCTGGTTGGTGCGAGCTAAGTGCCCTACTAGCTGCAGGCGCCGCTGGTGGTATATGGCATGCCGAGGTACAAGAAGTCCTCATTGCGGACATGTGCAGTGTATCCTACACGAAAAATGGACCGCAGAATGTTGGTGACCGCGCCGTCCAGCTTTCGGGCAAGGTCGGCGGTGCATGGACCCTCAATGATGAGGGTCCATGCACATCTCGGCCCCGTACGTGAGATCGAACAGGGAGGACCAGGACCTTGAACACATCCTAGCTGTTTCTCTACCTTGCCCAGGGGCTTGCTCCACAGGGCCCTGTATGGGCGTAAAGCGTGCCAGGCGATCGAGGGAGATACGGTCGGGTCCACATCGGCCTCGCAGCTGGGGAGAAACTATACCCAGCAACTTGACACCGGCGGTCCGGGTACTGGACTCGAGAGCCATCGAGGAGAAAGAGGTCCGGCGGTGGCTGAGTGAGCCCAACCGCCATGCAGGGCCTCGGGCCGGCTTCTTGCTGACCTCGAGCCCCACCACAAGGGCCTCGATTGAGAGGCAGTCAAGCCAAGTCTGCACGTGCTCAGTGTACGTCCTCGAAGAGGGTACGTGGTGTCGTCTGCATCATGCCCGCTAGCTAGTAGATGATGTCCGCTAGCCATTGAATCTCCGTGTCCGCTCCGCCATGCCAGAAATGGTTGGCGACCTTCTGACACCCCTGAGTTCCCTACCCACGATATATGTGAGTAAACCGCTTGCGCGCCTGCCATCATTTAACGTATTCCGGCGACCACAATAATTGAATTGAATTGAATTGAATTGTAACATAACTCCGTTGGGAGTATATGTAGCACACAGCCCTAATTGAGAGGGGGGCATATGGCCTATCATACATCCTAAGCTACTTCCTGCAAGGGTGGGGATGTAAAGGACCCTTGCTCTAGGTGCACCAGGGCACTTGCATCCCCATGATCTTCAAGCTATGCCCAGCGAAGGGGGGGAGCCTGTCATGGGGGGGAAGAGCAGCATAGCTATACAAAGAAGCTAGGGCATGGCGTCTCAGCAGAGAGTTACTCCCTGCATGGGCACAATGTCGCGTTTACGTGCCATTATATCCTAGCCTATCACTTGGAAGGCATATCCATAGCAATAGAGTACTCTTGTGTGTGATCCACTATATTAAAGTAAAATCCAGTGTGAGATGCAGGTCACGGACATACTTGGCCGCCGACCTCATGACAGGCAATTCCGTAGCCAGCCAGGTGTAGAATAAAACCATGATGCTTTATATATTTGGAAAGCAACCAAACCATTCACATTTAATTTCAAAAGACATCGACAAGAATACAAGTGTTGTCTAGTCGTATAATGTCGTACTTGTGCGTCACTGTCCAAGTAAGGCTAAGCGGTTCTTGATAACCTAGCAGGCCTCGGGTGACGCCACACTGCTCCGCTTGGCTTACGGCTGGCAGTGTCCTTTAGCGCCCCCTATCCTGTCTACCTATCCCGCTTACCCCAGCTATGGCTCACTGGCCAACGACGACCGGGTTCCTTCCCGAGTCTCGCCCACAATACACACATCATCTTGACGAAACCAAACAGTTATCACTTCCGTCAACCAATCTCATGACAATTACTCATTGCAACCACTCTCGGGGGCTGCTCCGGATTGTTCCACTATTAAACCCCTTGACGACAACACCAAGTTGTGAGGGAGAGTAACGAGCGAACAACGACCACCATGGCCGCTGCCGTGCTCCTAAATACCTCCAAAAATCCCGGCATCCATGCGCTGTCGCATTTGCCAGCAAGCCGCCTGACGTGCAGTTAGACTGCCAGCAAAATGCTTAGCAAGTCTGTTCGACAGCCACGTGCGAGCCAGCACACCGCACACTACGATCTGCGTATCTAACTTTGTCAGATGGACTGAACATCATTCCGTCTGGACAATACAAAAGATTCATAACTGCCAAATGTCACGCACCGGAATATTGCGCAAGCCACCAAGGCTTTGCGCCCCAAAGTCTTGCGCCCGAACCTAAGTCAGGTCACCTAAGACTGTCACTCTAGAAATTCAGGCCTTTCCGGCGCGGCGCTCCACACCGGCCCAAGGAACAAAGCCTGCGGCCTACTGAATCGGAACCAACCAAACGTCGGTAACGATTCCGATTACGGCAACCGCGTAACTTCTTGAGTGCACGGACGTAAATGATCACGGACGTGACAGCTGTCGCGTTTACGTGCCATTATATCCTAGCCTATCACTTGGAAGGCATATCCATAGCAATAGAGTACTCTTGTGTGTGATCCACTATATTCCCCCCCACTTTTTAGCTCGAAAAAATGAAGAGCCAAAAAGTCAAAAAGAGGATCACATAGGGAAAAAAAATTCCCACGACAGGACCACACATGCTTTTCAAATAGGCTAAGCAATAACCTCTTCAGTGCTTTTTCAAGGATAAGCATAATCCTCTTCATGGCTTTTTCAAGGATAAGCCTAATCCGCTTCATAGCTTTTTACAGGATAAGCTTAATTAACCCCTAAATGGTCTTGCTGCCGATTTTCCGCCAAAAAGTGACTTACAGCCGATTTGTCGGCACCTACTCGGGGGACCAGTTTGCGAGAATACTATTGGGAATTAGGAAACGTTTAGCTGAGAAGAATGAAAGTTTATAAGTTTCTCCAGAACATGATACTAGGGTTTGCTATATTTTGACCAAGTTTAACAGGTGTTTCAGACCGTCAAAGTACAAGGGGTCAGGGTACTTTTTCACGTACAACGTGCATTCCGGAAAACGACGACCTGGCCATGGCGGCTTGCGCCCACGCGTGGCATTTACGTTTGCGTTCGAATTTTCTGGCCAAACTTAGGATATTGATTTTATACGTCCTAAAGATCATACAGGCCAATTTTTGGTTCGCGGGAATGCCATTTGATAGGTGTCGGCAGCGTTCTTGCTGGAAAAAACTGCGATCAGGCCGGACGATAGAAACGTTGACAGCAATACCTTTCCGGCGTATTTTAAAGGATATATCGGTTTCTTTGTACTTTTTATGATACATATTAGTCGTAAACGTGCAAGGGTGGCCAGAAATCGCCGAATCCAGCGACCATGCTGCACAACTTTGGTGTGCCGAAATGCGCCATTTTGCGGCCACCGCCTGGGCCAAGGTAACGCCATCCATGCCTGGTAAAGCTTAAGCATCGTTTTCCTATCGATGTTTGACGTTTATATATACGTTCTAGCTTGTGTAGCACATTCTTTTTGCATTATTCATGCTCTTTCTTGACCCTGGCCTGGCCCCTTTCTAAAACACCCTTCTTAGATGCTTCCCTCAGTCAGTTGACCTGCCACAGGGTGATGGTGATAAGTTTTAGAGGCTGTATGGGTTTGAATACCTCCATATATGTTTGTTATACATTTCCCACACACATATTGCATGAGTGTGAGGCAGTTGGCTGGTCTCTGTGGCATCATCAAGCATGTAACCGGTGAGTAGAAGCTTCCCATTGTCAGCATGTGCCACCAGGTGTGCTGGCCATCACCTGGAAAGCTATAGCAGCTTAGGCCTAGTTTATCCTTGCTAGGGCAGGCTGAAATAGGCTTAAAATCACTAGTTTGTTGGTGGCTGCCTCCTAGAATGCATGCCTTGCGTAGGGTATCCGTACCGGGTGGTCCCACGCGGAATGGGGTAGATTTTTGCAAGAAAAAAACGCTAGTTTCAATCGTCCGGAAAAACGGACATTGCGCCGAAATTCTTGCCGAAAAATTTGCAGCCGAGCGAATTTTCCGCCGGCCGGAAAGGGTCTCTCTGCAGCTAGACCCTTCGCAAATCGTGCGAAATCGCGCAAAATTTGCTGAAATTGACCAAAACCAGGCCAAAAAAGTGTAAAATCATGCGAAATCTTGAAAATTTTGCTGAAATTGACCGAAAACCGACCAAAAAAGTGCGAATTCATGCAAAAAAGTTCGATTGTAAAAAAATTACGACATGTAAAAAATGCGTGAATTCATGCGAAAATTTTCAAAGGGTCTCTCTGCAGCTAGACCCCGTTCGTGTAAAATTATGCCAAATCCTGTGAAATCGTGTGAAATCGTGTGAAATTGTGTGAAATTGTGCGAAAATCGTGCGAAAATCACGCGAAATTGTGCAAAATTTTGCGGGCGTTCTCAAATCGCCAGAAAAAATTTCGAAACGGAAAGTCGAAAACAGCGTTTTTTTCTTGCAAAATGCGCAAAAAACTACCCCATTCGGCGTGGGACCACCCTACCACGTTACCTACGTGCATGGATGTCCAAGGTGGCACCTGCACATAGGTGCCATGTAAGGGCAGTGTGATGATGCAGTTATGTTTCCCCATCATTGTGGAAGGGAAATGTATTGTTTGGCATGGTTGGGGGCCATATTAGTAGGTATTAGTAGGTAGTATGCCCACTCCTACCCCCTTTGTTGCTTTTTACCAACGGTACCCCTATGGGCTGTACTGGGTGTAACTGCTGGTATACCCACCCAAATGATGACCCCAATGGCTCAAACTGTTCAGCAACTAATTGTTTATCATCCCTGAAGTGGTAGGTGCCTAGCTCTCACAACATAATTCAAAATGCACATTCTACCAAAAATGAAAACGCTCGTCTTGACCCCCCTGACTTTGACGGCAGTTATACATGGCCTACGATGAATATATGTGAGGTTGTGATATATCATGGCTTAGGGCAACTCATGGACATGCTTGCCCCCCAAGGACAGCCATTGGATATTGCTAGGTTGTACAGGGGCTGGTTTACAAAATAGGTGAGTTACTGCCGATTTATCGGCAGCATTTCCGCCCATTTAGGGGTTAATCCTCTTCCAAGTGCTCGACCCTGCAAGCACCTTGGGTATACCTCCGGCTCGGGCTGGCCGAACTGAACCCGCCAAGGGTTGTTCGCTCGTTAAAATCCAGTGTGAGATGCAGGTCACGGACATACTTGGCCGCCGACCTCATGACAGGCAATTCCGTAGCCAGCCAGGTGTAGAATAAAACCATGATGCTTTATATATTTGGAAAGCAACCAAACCATTCACATTTAATTTCAAAAGACATCGACAAGAATACAAGTGTTGTCTAGTCGTATAATGTCGTACTTGTGCGTCACTGTCCAAATAAGGCTAAGCGGTTCTTGATAACCTAGCAGGCCTCGGGTGACGCCACACTGCTCCGCTTGGCTTACGGCTGGCAGTGTCCTTTAGCGCCCCCTATCCTGTCTACCTATCCCGCTTACCCCAGCTATGGCTCACTGGCCAACGACGACCGGGTTCCTTCCCGAGTCTCGCCCACAATACACACATCATCTTGACGAAACCAAACAGTTATCACTTCCGTCAACCAATCTCATGACAATTACTCATTGCAACCACTCTCGGGGGCTGCTCCGGATTGTTCCACTATTAAACCCCTTGACGACAACACCAAGTTGTGAGGGAGAGTAACGAGCGAACAACGACCACCATGGCCGCTGCCGTGCTCCTAAATACCTCCAAAAATCCCGGCATCCATGCGCTGTCGCATTTGCCAGCAAGCCGCCTGACGTGCAGTTAGACTGCCAGCAAAATGCTTAGCAAGTCTGTTCGACAGCCACGTGCGAGCCAGCACACCGCACACTACGATCTGCGTATCTAACTTTGTCAGATGGACTGAACATCATTCCGTCTGGACAATACAAAAGATTCATAACTGCCAAATGTCACGCACCGGAATATTGCGCAAGCCACCAAGGCTTTGCGCCCCAAAGTCTTGCGCCCGAACCTAAGTCAGGTCACCTAAGACTGTCACTCTAGAAATTCAGGCCTTTCCGGCGCGGCGCTCCACACCGGCCCAAGGAACAAAGCCTGCGGCCTACTGAATCGGAACCAACCAAACGTCGGTAACGATTCCGATTACGGCAACCGCGTAACTTCTTGAGTGCACGGACGTAAATGATCACGGACGTGACAGCTGTCGCGTTTACGTGCCATTATATCCTAGCCTATCACTTGGAAGGCATATCCATAGCAATAGAGTACTCTTGTGTGTGATCCACTATATTCCCCCCACTTTTTAGCTCGAAAAAATGAAGAGCCAAAAAGTCAAAAAGAGGATCACATAGGGAAAAAAAATTCCCACGACAGGACCACACATGCTTTTCAAATAGGCTAAGCAATAACCTCTTCAGTGCTTTTTCAAGGATAAGCATAATCCTCTTCATGGCTTTTTCAAGGATAAGCCTAATCCGCTTCATAGCTTTTTACAGGATAAGCTTAATTAACCCCTAAATGGTCTTGCTGCCGATTTTCCGCCAAAAAGTGACTTACAGCCGATTTGTCGGCACCTACTCGGGGGACCAGTTTGCGAGAATACTATTGGGAATTAGGAAACGCTTAGCTGAGAAGAATGAAAGTTTATAAGTTTCTCCAGAACATGATACTAGGGTTTGCTATATTTTGACCAAGTTTAACAGGTGTTTCAGACCGTCAAAGTACAAGGGGTCAGGGTACTTTTTCACGTACAACGTGCATTCCGGAAAACGACGACCTGGCCATGGCGGCTTGCGCCCACGCATGGCATTTACGTTTGCGTTCGAATTTTCTGGCCAAACTTAGGATATTGATTTTATACGTCCTAATTAAGATCATACAGGCCAATTTTTGGTTCGCGGGAATGCCATTTGATAGGTGTCGGCAGCGTTCTTGCTGGAAAAAACTGCGATCAGGCCGGACGATAGAAACGTTGACAGCAATACCTTTCCGGCGTATTTTAAAGGATATATCGGTTTCTTTGTACTTTTTATGATACATATTAGTCGTAAACGTGCAAGGGTGGCCAGAAATCGCCGAATCCAGCGACCATGCTGCACAACTTTGGTGTGCCGAAATGCGCCATTTTGCGGCCACCGCCTGGGCCAAGGTAACGCCATCCATGCCTGGTAAAGCTTAAGCATCGTTTTCCTATCGATGTTTGACGTTTATATATACGTTCTAGCTTGTGTAGCACATTCTTTTTGCATTATTCATGCTCTTTCTTGACCCTGGCCTGGCCCCTTTCTAAAACACCCTTCTTAGATGCTTCCCTCAGTCAGTTGACCTGCCACAGGGTGATGGTGATAAGTTTTAGAGGCTGTATGGGTTTGAATACCTCCATATATGTTTGTTATACATTTCCCACACACATATTGCATGAGTGTGAGGCAGTTGGCTGGTCTCTGTGGCATCATCAAGCATGTAACCGGTGAGTAGAAGCTTCCCATTGTCAGCATGTGCCACCAGGTGTGCTGGCCATCACCTGGAAAGCTATAGCAGCTTAGGCCTAGTTTATCCTTGCTAGGGCAGGCTGAAATAGGCTTAAAATCACTAGTTTGTTGGTGGCTGCCTCCTAGAATGCATGCCTTGCGTAGGGTATCCGTACCACGTTACCTACGTGCATGGACAAGGTGGCACCTGCACATAGGTGCCATGTAAGGGCAGTGTGATGATGCAGTTATGTTTCCCCATCATTGTGGAAGGGAAATGTATTGTTTGGCATGGTTGGGGGCCATATTAGTAGGTATTAGTAGGTAGTATGCCCACTCCTACCCCCTTTGTTGCTTTTTACCAACGGTACCCCTATGGGCTGTACTGGGTGTAACTGCTGGTATACCCACCCAAATGATGACCCCAATGGCTCAAACTGTTCAGCAACTAATTGTTTATCATCCCTGAAGTGGTAGGTGCCTAGCTCTTACAACATAATTCAAAATGCACATTCTACCAAAAATGAAAACGCTCGTCTTGACCCCCCTGACTTTGACGGCAGTTATACATGGCCTACGATGAATATATGTGAGGTTGTGATATATCATGGCTTAGGGCAACTCATGGACATGCTTGCCCCCCAAGGACAGCCATTGGATATTGCTAGGTTGTACAGGGGCTGGTTTACAAAATAGGTGAGTTACTGCCGATTTATCGGCAGCATTTCCGCCCATTTAGGGGTTAATCCTCTTCCAAGTGCTCGACCCTGCAAGCACCTTGGGTATACCTCCGGCTCGGGCTGGCCGAACTGAACCCGCCAAGGGTTGTTCGCTCGTTAAAATCCAGTGTGAGATGCAGGTCACGGACATACTTGGCCGCCGACCTCATGACAGGCAATTCCGTAGCCAGCCAGGTGTAGAATAAAACCATGATGCTTTATATATTTGGAAAGCAACCAAACCATTCACATTTAATTTCAAAAGACATCGACAAGAATACAAGTGTTGTCTAGTCGTATAATGTCGTACTTGTGCGTCACTGTCCAAATAAGGCTAAGCGGTTCTTGATAACCTAGCAGGCCTCGGGTGACGCCACACTGCTCCGCTTGGCTTACGGCTGGCAGTGTCCTTTAGCGCCCCCTATCCTGTCTACCTATCCCGCTTACCCCAGCTATGGCTCACTGGCCAACGACGACCGGGTTCCTTCCCGAGTCTCGCCCACAATACACACATCATCTTGACGAAACCAAACAGTTATCACTTCCGTCAACCAATCTCATGACAATTACTCATTGCAACCACTCTCGGGGGCTGCTCCGGATTGTTCCACTATTAAACCCCTTGACGACAACACCAAGTTGTGAGGGAGAGTAACGAGCGAACAACGACCACCATGGCCGCTGCCGTGCTCCTAAATACCTCCAAAAATCCCGGCATCCATGCGCTGTCGCATTTGCCAGCAAGCCGCCTGACGTGCAGTTAGACTGCCAGCAAAATGCTTAGCAAGTCTGTTCGACAGCCACGTGCGAGCCAGCACACCGCACACTACGATCTGCGTATCTAACTTTGTCAGATGGACTGAACATCATTCCGTCTGGACAATACAAAAGATTCATAACTGCCAAATGTCACGCACCGGAATATTGCGCAAGCCACCAAGGCTTTGCGCCCCAAAGTCTTGCGCCCGAACCTAAGTCAGGTCACCTAAGACTGTCACTCTAGAAATTCAGGCCTTTCCGGCGCGGCGCTCCACACCGGCCCAAGGAACAAAGCCTGCGGCCTACTGAATCGGAACCAACCAAACGTCGGTAACGATTCCGATTACGGCAACCGCGTAACTTCTTGAGTGCACGGACGTAAATGATCACGGACGTGACAACAACATAACTAAATAAAGCTAGGCATCATCTGGGGTGTGGCTCATCATAGGCACACATGTACATGATTAAGGAAAGCGCGTGGCTTAGCTAGGATAGTGCCTCTAGGAGGCGTACATGTACATGGCCACGGCCGTCTATCTATTCTGCACTACTACTGCTGTATTCCCCTAAGCTGGGGCGTCTGGAGTCGCTGGGGCCGCGGGGGGGGGGGGGTCGCCTGCCAGGGCTTGTGGCCGACGTAGATGGCCGCCCCCTTCCATGCAGTACACCGGCTGGCCCGCCTTGGTCTGCCGGAGCTGGAGGTAGGTCGGCCATAGCTCCCGTCGCCGTTGTTGCTGCGCCAGGGTCAGGTCGTCATCAAGGGTGAAGAGAGTCTTCTCGAGCCGCTTGCGGCGTCTGAGAAAAGAAATCTTGTCCGCCGGGGTCTTAAAGGTGAGAAGGAGCGGGGGCGGCCCTGCCTTACCCCGCGCGCGGGGAAGGCGGTGGGCGGCCAGCGCGATCTCACCGATAAGGCCCATGCGACCAAGGATTTCTCGCTCAAACGCACGCAAAAGCTTCTCGGAAGTCTCACCTTCCTCCATGGTGAAGTTCTTGACAATGACGTTGAGGCTGCGCTGGGCGAGCTCGGCCTCCTCGCGGAGGTCGAGCGTCTGCCGTTGGAGCTGGGCTGCGACGGCGGAGGTGGTGGAGGTGGTATGTTGCTTAAGCATGTCCGCCCAGGTGGTGATGGGAGGAGCATCGCCGGCCAGGCCAGCCGGGGCTGGCTTGGCGGCAATGTCCTTCACCGCCTGGGCGGTGAGGCCTGCCGTGTTCTGCAGAACCTCGATAGCGATGGCGTTGTCCTTAAGACGCTGGTCGATGTCACGGAGCTGGACCACAATAATGAAATGCAGGTAACTGACTAACTGGTAAGGCGAGAGCTTGTCAACAGCCCTGCCACAAACCCTTCTGTATTAAAGGGCATGGTGGCCGGCGTGGTCCCGTACGAGGAAGTGCATGCGCACCGAGGTAGTAACGTGGTGGACCCTTCATACAGGTTGCGGATGACAGCAATAATAAGGGGGATCGCTGAGGGGGATCCGGAACAGAGCGAGGTTGTCCCACAGCGCAGACCAGAAAACCGAATCAAAGGCTTTGATGAAGCCCACCAGCATGCACAAGGTGCAGAGGGGACTCGCCAGGCTGGAGGCGATGCAGTTCTTCCACGAGGCGGCGAGTAGCGACTGAGAGCGCTTGTACTGTGCCAGTTGCGGCCTGGACGGAAGCCGAGCTGAGTGTCGCTGAGGTGGCCGTCCAGGGCAGTACGCAGGCGGTTTATATAGGATGAGCCGCATGAGAACCTTGAGGGGGGCACTTTGGATGCACCCCCCTCTGTAGTTGCCGGGGTCGGCGGGCGACCCCTTCTTGTTCTTGTATGTACAGCATCGTGCGAAAACTGTGTTGCCAGGAGGCCTTTGGGGGCGGTTGCGACGACAGCAGAACGCGATTACAGATGTCCCGGAAGAGCTGCATGACACCGGTGTCCTCGAACTCGGCGGCGAGTTTCACGACCGCTGCCGGAATCTCGTCGGAGCCCGTGGCGGCATCATAACGCAGGCGCAGCCGACCGCCTCCGCGGTGACCTCGCGCTAGTTGATATAACGTGGCATGGGCACCCAAATACGTACAAAGTCTTCCTTGCGGAGGTGGGCGCGTGTGGCATATGCTATGTAGCCCACACAAACGTTTGACCCGCATCTGCTAGTATAATCGGTTACGGCTGTAACGCAGTATTTTGCAAATGCCACCAAAACGCAGCCTTGACAAACATTTTGAGCTGTCGTCGGCATTCCCGTCGACAGCAGCACGTGCGACATCAACTCCTGCGGACGCCAACCTTTTTGCGCTGATCGAAGCTCTCCCCCCCGGTCTGCCTCCCTCGACGCAGTGCTCTACGCCAAATTCGTCGCCCATTCCCAAGAAAACCCGAACTTCCCATACCAAATGGGACGTCCGCCGCTTCGGCGCCGGCCAGCGGGATTTTTGCATCTTGGAAATCTTTACGCTCACGAAGGAACAATGTGACGATGTTATCAAGTTCCTGGCCCGCCATGACGAACTTTTCCTGCCTACCCCTGGCGACAAGGTCACCAAGCCCGCCTGGGAATGGCTGCTTCAAGAACCGGAGGCGTACTTGAAGGCAGTCATCATGTGCAGCTACCTGCGCTGCGACGCCCACGACATCACCCAGATTGGCTACGCTGGCCTCAGGAGCCTCCTGCATGAGCGCAGACGGGCAGCCACAGCAGCTGCAGCATCCCCGCAGAGCAGCACCTCCCCCAGCACGGACTCCATCCGAGCTGCAGTGGCGGAGCAGCTGGCGCCGATGGCTGAGCAGCTCGCCGCCCTGAACGCGCCTGACGGCCCACTCAACACTCTCTCGGCCAAGGTCAACAACATTGAAGCCAGAGTCGCCCTTAAGCTCCAGCCTCAGTTTACTGCTACGCAAGAGCACATTGCCACCAAAGTTTCCGAGGCCACAGCCACTGTGACCACCCGCCTTAACCAGGTGGAAGGCCGAGTCGGCCAAGGCACCGTGAAACTTGAGGCAGTTGCCGCCAAGGTAGACGCCCTGGCCACGCAGGTCCCCGAGATCGCCGAGCGAACGGCCACCATCGCCGCCCAACCTGCTGGTAGGGCTAGTGATGACCCCTCGACTCGCGCCTCCTGGGCGGACCTGCTCAAGAGCCAGGCATCCTCTACCACGACCGCCATCACCACCAAGCTCCAGGAGCTGGAAGACACGCGCCGCGAGGCCGCTGACCGCGACCGTCGCCGCTGCCGGGTCATCCTCAGGCGCTTCGACATGCTGCCGGAGGAGACCCCAGACTCTCTTCTCGACGAGCTGAAGAAACAGCTCTTGGCGCGCATGCAGCTGCCAGGTGCGATACTGCAGGGCGCCTACCGCCTGCCCCATCCACGGGCCAAGGCTGGGCCCCCTCCAGTGGTCCTCACCTTCAGCGACATCACAGCCCGAGTTCGGTTCCTCTCTCGCCGCAAGAAGCTGGTGGACACCTCCTGGTCGCTTGACGACGACCTGACGCCAGCCCAGCAGCAGCAACGCCGCGATCAGTGGCCCGACTACATCCGCCACAAGACCAACCCCGAGAAGCCCCAAGTGTACTGGCGGGGCGGGGACCTCTACGTCAACAAGAAACTGTGGAAGCCCCCCCGGGCTTCCCCGGGATAGAGCACTCCAGCTAGTTGTCTAGATGGGGGCAATCGATGATGGGATAGCTTAGGCATTACAGCACTTGAAACGATATTAGCGCACAGCGTTATAGTACCTTCAATTAGCTCTGGCACCTTGTGGCCATCAGCTTGCGCCTTAATTAGCCGACGTCTTGAGCCCACCTCACATTTGTAGCATAAGCTATGCGTCAGCCTACCTATGGTATTGCACTGGTTGTATTGCACCCACAGTGTTGCGCCCCGGCACCATGCCGTGGAGAGAGCGCTCTGTGGCCTGCCCACCTGCGGCAGTGAGAGAAGCTAGGGCGCCCTCCCTCCTTCTCACTGTGTATATAGGGTTGAAGGTTCCTTTACTCTGTATTGGCACCCACGTGACGCAGTCACGTGCTTATTAATTAATTAATATTAATTGCATAGACTAGAGTTGGCTTGATGTCGTAGCTGAGTAGATAGATTAGACCGGTACGTAGGATTGTGTGTCCCCATATCCATCCATCCATCCATCCATCCATCCATCCATCCATCCATCCATCCATCCATCCATCCATCCATCCATCCATCCATCCATCCATCCATCCATCCATCCATCCATCCATCCATCCATCCATCCATCCATCCATCCATCCATCCATCCATCCATCCATCCATCCATCCATCCATCCATCCATCCATCCATCCATCCATCCATCCATCCATCCATCCATCCATCCATCCATCCATCCATCCATCCATCCATCCATCCATCCATCCATCCATCCATCCATCCATCCATCCATCCATCCATCCATCCATCCATCCATCCATCCATCCATCCATCCATCCATCCATCCATCCATCCATCCATCCATCCATCCATCCATCCATCCATCCATCCATCCATCCATCCATCCATCCATCCATCCATCCATCCATCCATCCATCCATCCATCCATCCATCCATCCATCCATCCATCCATCCATCCATCCATCCATCCATCCATCCATCCATCCATCCATCCATCCATCCATCCATCCATCCATCCATCCATCCATCCATCCATCCATCCATCCATCCATCCATCCATCCATCCATCCATCCATCCATCCATCCATCCATCCATCCATCCATCCATCCATCCATCCATCCATCCATCCATCCATCCATCCATCCATCCATCCATCCATCCATCCATCCATCCATCCATCCATCCATCCATCCATCCATCCATCCATCCATCCATCCATCCATCCATCCATCCATCCATCCATCCATCCATCCATCCATCCATCCATCCATCCATCCATCCATCCATCCATCCATCCATCCATCCATCCATCCATCCATCCATCCATCCATCCATCCATCCATCCATCCATCCATCCATCCATCCATCCATCCATCCATCCATCCATCCATCGATCCATCCATCGGGGTTAATGCTCCGTGACTCCCCATGCAACGGGGGCACGAGTCTAATTAATTGCATATTAATTGGTGACCGCGCGTGTCCAGCTTTTTCACTGTTGGCTGTGCTCAAGGGTCCACGGCTCGGCGCCATACGTGAGAACCGGGAGGACCACTCAGCACCTTGAACAGCTAGGTCCTCGCGCTAGCTTGCCCAGGGGCCGTTGCACCAGAGAGAGGGCTCTGTATTGGCGGAGTGGGTGACAGGCGACCTCGGGAGACTCTCGATCCCGAGGGAGGCTGTCTGATGCGGTGGTCGATATCGGCCTCAATCACAGCTGGGAGTAAACTGCCCAGAAGCCCAACACTGGCTACTAAGGGATCATTATGATCCTGACCGATGATCGACAAGTCGTGGATATAATAAGATAACGGCAGGATTGAGTTACCATTAAATTATTAATTAATTGATTAATTAAACTCGTGCTCCCGTTGGGGAGTCACGGAGCACCAAAGTGCTTTTAATCCCTAGCTGTGTGTGCACAACAGGAGAAAGGGCAGAGGCCCCCATGTCTCCTGAGTTACCATGGTCCGGATTCTTCCAGATTTCTGCAGCCTGCACGTACTAGCTGGCCCGGGTTGATCCGTCTAATTGATAATTTTTATGTCCATATAACCCGGACTATGGGCGTTTGGAATCATGGCATGGCTAACAGTGATGACTGACTAGCTAGACCTTTTCAGCGGTTTTCCATTTGCGGGTATTTCCTCGTAAATGGTGGGAGAGCGATCGCAGCAATGGTGTTCACCACTAGACACTCCCGGCCAGCTAGGCTCGAAACACACGCCCTGATCAAGCATGCTGTTTCCGGCCCCACCGTCTAGGTCATCTAGTCGCTCTACACGTAAGCCAGCCATAATTTCAATGCACACGGATACACATTTCCATCACCATGAATTCATCTTCATCATCCTGAACGACTCGAACACGCGGACAAGATAACGGCAGGCTCGAGCTACCATGGTTCGGATTCTCCCGATTTCTGGCCTGCGCTGGTTGTCTCCTTGATATAACCCGGCCTACACATGTATCCACCTTCTCACGACATGTAAGCGCGACATTCTTGCCCCCATGCAACTCACTGGTGAGCTGCGGATGTCGGCTGTCCGCCTCCCCCGCGCGCGGGGTAAGGCTGGCCGGCACCAGTGCTGCTCACCTTTCAGTACATGGCGGACAAGCTGTCGTTCCCTAAATGCCGCAAGAAGCTCTCGGGGTCTCGCTTCACGCTGGAGGACGACTTGACCCTGGCCCAGCAACAGCGGCGACGCGAGCTATGGCCGACCTACATTCAGCTCCGGCAGAGCGCAGGGGGGCCGGTATACTGGAGGGGGGCGGTCATCCACGTTGACCACAAGCCATGGCAGGCCCCTCCTCCCACCTCAGACTAGGGAATATATACCAGTACTTAGTGTATCTGAGATTAGTCAGGCTTAGCCTAGCATGTGGCCCACGCGCATGTGCGCTCATAATGGCCCCCATGGATGATGACTTCAACAGTTAGCCACGCCATGCATGCCTATAATGGGACCTCCCATGGATGTTGCATTAAGAATTTCGCCATGCTACTGATGCCTGTGCAGAGAGACGCTCTCTGTTGAGAAGCCATGCCCTAGCTCTTGTATCAAGGAGAGCTCTTGTATAGCCATGATGATCTTCCTCCCCCATATGCCGGGATCCCCTTAGTTGGGTTGAACCCGAGACAGCATGGTGGTGCCGGTGCCCTTGAGGCACCTAGAGCAAGTGTTACATTCCACTCCTGCAGGAAGTAGCCCAGAATGTATTAAAAGCCATACGCCCCTTCCTCAAGGCCCTCTCCTCAAGCCGCCTTGTGTGCCTGTGCTTGTTTAGCCGGGGGCATGAACCATCATGGCGGTGCAGGTGCACCTTAATGCACCCAGAGTAGGTGATAGTTGTACATCCTACACCTGCAGGTTGTCGCCCTGATTGTATTACAAACCCATAGATGCCCCTTTCTCAGGGCTATATGTGTTACATATGCTCCCCACGGAGCTATGTAATTAATTAATACGTCCCAAGGTTCTGGGATATGTGCTACATGTACTCCCAACGGAGTTATGTTACTAATTAATTATAATTAATTAATTAATTAATGTATCCACCTCCATTCATTGCCAGCATCCACGTACGTTGAACGGTGCTGCAAATTAACGCGAATATCAAAGCAGCAGGTTTGAGCTACCATGGGCCGGAATCTTTGATGTATCAAGGAGACAACCAGCGCAGGCCAGAAATCGGGAGAATCCGGACCATGCATTTGATGTTTAGTTTTCTGGCATACGAGCCAGCCTTATGGTACTGCATGTTTGTTTCCCACAGTGTTGCGCCCCGGCACCCTGCTATGGAGAGAGCGCTCTGCATGTGGCCTTAAGTGTACGTGGCGGTGAGAGATCGAAGCTCGGGCGCCCTCCCTCCTCATTGTGTATACTAGGGGCCAGGAAGGTTCCTTTACTCTGTATTGCGGCACCGGCCCACGTGATGTGCACAGTCACGTGCTTTAATTGATTAATTATATAATTAATTAATTCTGGCATGCGCTGGTTGTCTCACAATTGATGTTGTATAAGATATAAAATGTTGTCAAGTGAAATGTTTCAACATAGCTGGTAGGACAAATAAATAGTGCAAATAATGACCTCACAGATTGGCTGAAGCCAGGGCAGAACGTCATGTAGATCTGCTATGCCAATACCGTGAACGAAAAAAACAGATTACCGCAAAGAGCGACTAGCGTGCAGACGTCGCACCTCAAGACTTGATGAACTGGTCAATATGATGGCCAACATGTATGTACACTAGGCATAGTGCCTATCTTGCCTTTAGGGACAGCCCGACTTGAACTTTTTGGTGTGGTGCCCACCCCCATTTCAGGCTCTGGCCATGAGCAAACCCTTTGAACACACAACAGAAACCTTTATGCACCCACCGCCTCACTGCTGCACAAGGCCTGTGTGCTAAATCCATTTCGAGCCACCCAGCGTCCACTGGGACATATACATCTACTGGACCCCCCCCCAGTTAAGGAGGACAGCCCAGTACACTGTAAACACATGCATGCAAGAGACTGCCAGCATGAGCAGTGCCTCACTTCATCAGGAGGAAGACTGCATCGTTGCCACCACTGACTGGGGGCGCATCCAGCACTTCTTTCCACAAAGCCTCTTCTGCCCTGGATGGCTTCAACGTCACAGTCTCGACAGCCATGGGAGGGACACCATCGTAAGGAGCCAGGGCAGCCTGAACGTCTGGTAAACTGCTCCCTGATCCAATGACACTAAGAGCTGCAGCACCACCGGTGAGACCTTTACACAAAGCATCCATCCCAAGAGGTGGCCCCACACAGCTTGAGAGCATTGGTGTGGCAGATGCTGCTGCCTGTGAGGCAGTTGACGACATGGCATCCCAGCTGATGTTGCTGAAATTACCAGGGACTGCACAAGTGAGCACTGCAGCCACGTTTGCGCCGGAGCTTACAGAGGCCAAATGGGGAGGAACTGATGTTGTCGCCGCCGCCATGTTCGCAAAGCCAAACCCATCCATGGCTGACAAGGCCGAGGCACTCACAGGAATGGCGAAACCCATGTCAGGGGCCATCGCCGTACCAGTGCGCATGGCTGTGGTGCCCATGGCCGCCACTGCCGCCTCGCCACCGCGCACCGCTGCCATGCTGGACGCCAGCCTGGCCGCAGCAGCCCCTCCCGCAGCGACAGCGCTGCCTGCAATAGCAGCCACGTCAACACCTCCAGTGGCAGGTGCCGTGGAGGTGGCAATATTTACAACCGTTGTTGTGGCTGCGGCCAGGTCAGCAGCCACTATGTCAGCAGCCACCGCAGTGACATTGGACCCCACCGCAGAAGTGGCCACTGATGTGGCATCCGCGACCATGGCAGGGCCAGCACGTGTCAGCAGCGATGCGGCAGACATGGCGGAGTTACTCAGATTGGAGCCTGCTGCTGCTGCCGCCGCAGCTGCTTCTGTGGCCAAGGGACTAGCTGTGACTCCAAGCACAGCTGGTGCTGCTGTGGTCCCTGCTGCAACTGATATGCTGGCCGAAACAGAAGCTCCTGCCACAATGGGTGCAGCAACAGGAACTGCCGATGCTGCAACACCCGCAGCAATGGGCGCAGTCGCAGTGCCAGATGCCACAGTAACGGTCATGGGTGTGGCTGCCGCGACAACCGTGACTGGGATAGCGGTGGTCGCAGATGCAGCAAACCCTGCGGAGATAGGCACCACTGCGGTGACAGATCCTGCCGCCCCTGCAACCACGGGCGCAGTCGTGATAGCGGATGCTCCCACCCCTGCCATGACGGGTGCAGCCGGGGCGATGGATGCTGCCACTCCTGCCGTTAGATGAACCGTGGGCTCCACTGCCGCCGCCGCCGCAGCAGATGCTGTCGCTGCACCCACCGAGCTGGCAGCTGTTCCTGAGGCGGCTGCGGCGACTGTGCCAGCCCCAGTAGCCCCTGCGCCCATTGCTGCACTAGCCGCGGTCGCCCCTGCAGCTACCCCTGTCCCCGCCCCTGCCCCCACCGCAGCCACGGTGCTCGCGCTGGTACCTGTCACTGAGCTGGCGACGAGGGAGCCCCCAGCAGCCCCCACACCTGCAACATTGGTCGCCACCTTGCCTCCCATGACCATCTGCTGCACCATGCGGCCATATTGCGCCATCTGCGATGAATGGGCAGGGAGGGATCAAAGACGCTCGAAGCATTAGAAAGAACAGCACAAGAATCAGAAACTTCAACCACTGTGGCACAAGTGGCCTCACCGTGCTTTCAGCTACTACAATACCCCAGAAAATACTGCATGCACAGTTAGTCAATTAATCAAACACGTGCTCCCGTTGGGGAGCCACGGAGCACCGGAGTGCTTTTAATCCCTGTATGTGCACAGCAGGGAGAAAGGGCAGAGACCCCCTTTCTCCTTCATGCCAGAGGCATGCCAAGGCAGCAATCGGACACGATAGACGATCCGGCAATTTTTGTGGGTGCAATAAGACCCGCGTGAGCACATCATAACAAGGAGCGTGGGCCAACAAGCGAGGCATAGCAAGGACGCAGCATGGCTGGCTGTACGAGGGCTAAGCTAAGGCTATGGCTGCTTGTGTACCGTGCGTGAGCGGTGCACGTAACTAGGTATGCTGGCAACGCTAGGCATTGCATGGACAATGGCATGTCCTTGGTGAGATGAACATCAAGGCAAATTACTGGATCCCAGATCAACATGGACACAAAGCCTTTGCTTGCCGACATAATCATAATGAGGCAGGCAAACATGTCATTCACTGTTCTCACATGCTGCATTATTGGACATGCCTGGTTGTGACTTGGAAACACGGAACTCAGAAACATACCTTCAACTGCGATGTAACGAAGGCAGTTGTCACACCATCCAGGAATGACTCCCCGCTGCCAGCCGGTGGCGCTGGAGATGTGTCGCCCCTTTTGTCTGCCCCGCCTGCCTTGCCTGCCTTCCTTGCATTGCCTCCTGGGACACCCTGAGCCTTGACCGCCTGTGAGCTGGGCCCACCAGCTGCACCTTGGCTATTGCCCTTGTCATTTGCCTGCCCCCGGCCAAACACGCGGCGGCTCCACCCAGCCAGCCCCTGAAGGTATCCGTTGGCGCTGCCGCCAAAGTTGCCCAGGTAGCGCATCATGGTGATCCCGTTGAGCAGGTTGCCGTAGAGCAGCAGCAGCAGCAGGCAGAGTTCCATGGACATGAGGTCACGCTGCACGCCGAAGTGGAAGAGGGCGCCCCAGAGCGGGATGGTCGTGTAGATGAGCGTGACAGTGGACGCCTTGACACGCTGAAGCGCCTTGGTCTCCAAAAACACGCACGCACCCGTGGACACAAAGCCCAGGTACAGGAACGGGATGAGCGGCAGCGATGAGAACTGGTCGCCCATCTGAGCAAGCGCGGCGGACCAGCTGCCCACAGCACCGTCCGCGATGCCTGCCAGATGGACACCCTGCCAGCCCATGGCCAGGGCGGTGACCATTCCCAGCTGCAATGCCGTCATCATGATGGCGTTGCTGGGCCCCGGGAAGCTGCGCATGATCGCCTCACAGCGGAAGGTATGCACCGCACAAAAGAGCGATGCTAGCAGGGACCAGGTGTCTGAGGAGACTGAGGCGCCGACGCTGGCCAGGAAGTGTGGCAGGTCACTCGTGTCAAATGGTGTCTGGCCGTGCACCGCCACCACCAGCGCAAACATCACTGCCAAGGAAACAACAGGATTGCAGGGCATTGGCAAGGGATGCCACACAGGGACAACGAAGCAAGAAAAAAGGATTGTGTCAACCGTCTTTCTAATGAAACGAGGAAAAAGGAAGACACCTGCGATGCCAGGCAAGCAGAGGGCAACCATTAATTTGAGCAAAGCTTACAGCCACTTTGATGCGCATCTCTGCCAATGAAAAAGAAAAATGGGGGGGCTGAATGCAGTAAAACACAACACTAAACAGACAAGTCCTTCCCAATCACGACAATGTCCCTTTTGGCCTGATCCATACCTAACCACGGCATTTGAGATACCGTGCAAGCAATCCTGCCCGATCTATAGCAGTGGCATGGATTGGTAGTAAGCTACTAAACCACTAGGAGAGTGCAGGAGAAAAATGCAGATATGCAGGGTTATCAGGTTCTGCTCACCGTTAGATGCAACCAGAGTCTAATAGATACAGCTGGCACTGTCACCTCAACTGAGCTGCCAGGATTCAGATATCTTCATCTAGACACATGCTTTACACACCGTGTACACAGCTTTAAAGCACCTGTCCCATAAACGCGGCACGTTAACTTTCAAAAAAGAGCAAACAAATATCAGAACGTGGCAGTACGCGCGCTGAAGTTGGATGCCCCACACTCAACTTGGATGCCCCTATACAGGAGCTGCTTTGACCGCTTACTTGCTAGCGCCACGCCAGCACTGAACTTGGAATTGCTGGACAGCTGGTTCTCCTTGTTGAGAATGCCCGTCTCCAGAAGAAGCATGACGACAGCCGTCATGCCGAGCCGATACCCAATCATGGTGTCCACCCCCTTGGTGCTCATGCTCTGTGAAAAAATGCCGCAAAACAGCAATGTCCCCAGCTGGGCTCCCGATGCCAGAAGGCCGTCAGGGAGTTCCGCCTTGAGCAGGAATGGCAGCAGCGAGACGGTGGCCATCAGGAAGCGACAGGACACCATGAAGCTGGGTGGTATGGAATGACCCGCCAGCGCATCATCAAAACAATGGATTGCCGCATCAGTACTGCCATTGAGTGCAGCTAGCGCGTTCAGCATGAGGATGCTCTTCACTGCTTGGGACCCTATCCCAAACACATTGGTGCCATCCAGTGAGTTGCCCTGGGAAAGCTTGGCAGCAACTTCAGCATTTTCAAGTTCCTCCTGAGATGTGCTGAACTTCAGGTCTGGCTCCACGGCTGTTGACTGGACAGCCAGGGTTAGCAACTTCCGGGCATCTGGGCCTGCACCAATTGCCCTCTCCAGCAGCGGGGAAGTGTCATAAAGCTGGCGCTTCTTTTTCTTGATCGCCTGCAAGGAGTTTTGCCAAGAGCAATTAACAACAAATAAACCAACAACAAACAAATGTTACTAGCTGTGCACATGTTTTCAAAACAATTCATAGAGCTCTCAATCTTCCATTCCACCACCACCACCACCCCTTCAAAACTCTATGATTGAAGGGAAGACAACAAGCTGACCAAATCGTGCTGCCTACGTCGCAGTGACGCTGCCATCGACATACCTTCTTGACGTATATTTGACGACTCTTCCCTTCCACTGCGACACCTGCTGCCGCAAAATCTCGCGGTCTTACTGCTCGACGAACAGCCTGGACAGCACCCTGCAACCTTCTTAGTGCTAACGATGCTCTGACGGAGTCGATAAACCCGTGGCTGGAATCAGAAGCTTCAGAGATTGGACATCCCTCAATCCCCGACGGAGCAAATGCTGGCCTCAGGCCAAGGAAAAGGGAGCGTGAAAGACTACTTCTTCCTACGCTTCTCCGGGGAAAAGGTGACCTCCGGCGTTGCCCCTTCGCATTAGCATGAAACTGGGTGGCGAAGGTTGCTAATCGCGACGTCTGGAAGGCGCGCACCAATGGAGAGGAAGGAGCGGAGGCCACGGCTCTATGCAATGCCGGGCGAGTCAGACATCCTGAGATGGAGGCAGCATGCGACGATCTCGCCAACGGCGAGGAAGGGGCCGAGCAAGTAGACATCGCTATCCGCGTTTTCACGTCCATCCTAGCTGATGTGAAGCATGGGCCAGGGCCAGGCGAGGAATGCAAGATACTAGCAGCACATAACTCTGCCGGCATGGAACGCGCAAGGCCTGCCGCGCGCAGCAACCATACGTGCCAATACTTTCTACAATTACAGCCTCGGCGACCATTCCAGGCCTATTTTATCCTTGATGCGCGCCAGATATTCCAAGATTAGCCAGCCTGGTTTTTCCTTGTTTTGACGCGTGGAACTTCTTTTATTGCCTGTGCTGTAGCGTCACCACAGCGCAGAACAAATTATGGCACCGCCGAAAGGCATGCGTACGGGACCGCCATCTACTTGTCATTTTGCGACGTTTGCGCGTTGTTGTCTATCCGGATGCGTCAACTTTTTATTTTTTTTACGCTCAAGGGATCAGGCACATCGTCGACGTGTGCTACTACAACTTCCTAGCAGCAGGAATCCGGGTTTCCCAAAGCTTAACTGAATAGGTACCGAGTTTGACCCAGTACCTGCGGAATCAATCCGGCCCATTCTTAATCGCAGACCGGCATAATTGGTCATTACCTGAGTGGGAATATACTGAACTGAATTGCACTAATCCGTTGCCTCGTTGCCACTTGGCATTTGTGATGTGCTGTCACAAGAAATCGATAACAGAACACTTTCACGTGCCCTGCGCAGTGCGTGGTCTGGCCGAAAGAATGCGGCGGCTAATTTTTTTTGGGACGATCTGTCAGCGTATCCCGCGCCGATCCTGGGAATCAGCCACGAATTTATCACACAGCAAGCACACAACACAACTGCTACGGAATTGCGACACCGCTGCAGTCGCCAAATCTGCAGGTGTCCCGAAGCTACTGTCAGCGACCGTAAAACTGGCATGGCATGACACGCGCGCCGCGGCCGCCGCGCCATCCCATCAGAGCGCCCGCGCGCCCCCAATGCAGGCAAGGTGGGGGCTGCATCAGCAGGCAGCATAACGCACGTCCGCGCTTAGTGCTTACCACTGTGTTTGCTTGTGTCACCGCGTTTGCTTCTGTGTTCATGTCCAGCAAAACAACAAAATAATGGCGCCGTCGCTCTAGAAATTATACATAATTCCTGTCTGGAGGAACTTCCAGACAAACTGTTTTGGTTTCTTTGTACACAGCGGGAGATTTTGTTCGAAATTTTTCCTCTGCCTAGGATAGTACATACTTACGCGGTTGCGGTCAGAAATATTTATTGGTGCTCACGTTGCAGCGGTTTCTTTCGCATCAGAATTACCCGGATTGCATTGTGGGGAGAGTTTGTCCGGTATCTTCCCTTATAGCGATCAAGCATGAGGAAGTTAAAGCATCACGAACATAAGCTATTAAAGAAGGTTGATTTTTTATCATGGAAACGGGAGAACAACCTTCGCGAGATCCAGGTTATGCGCCGCTATCACATCCAGGACCGAGACGACTACAAAAAGTTAGTCCTGCGGCTGCCTTTTCGGTTTGTCTTTTGTTCTGCCCACGTCATTGTAACTTTGCCTGGGGGTCGGGAAGTCGGTAGGATCTGTTACTCACGGCATGCGGATCATGACCAATCACTTCTATATTTCTTTTGCAGGTACAACAAGCTATGCGGAATGATTACGAAGCTGGTTAATTTGATCAAAAAGCTTGATCCTAAAGACCCCTACCGCGTAGAGATGACCGAGCAAATCCTTAATAAGCTGTAAGTGCCAGGTTGGTTCGTAACATCGATCAGGCAGGTCCGTGTCAGGTGGGAATTTAGTTTAAATTTCCAGCATTGCGAGCTGTTGACTTGGACTCTATGCGCATTTGCGTCGCACAGTTGATCGCCAGTAATCACGTGGCTGGCACGTTGTTTTACAGTGTCTCCTTGATAGTGTGCCGCAGTCATCACTGGCTGAGGAAGTTTCTTGGGATGGGTTCTTATTTTGCGTCACAGCATCATGAGTCGCGGGCATCGGGTATAGAGCCTAACTGCCTGCTGGCCTGCCTGCCCTCCTGCCCCTGAGAAGTCTTTCAATGGGAGACGGAAACGCCAAGTGTGTGGACTTGCATGGAACTTGGGTTCTCCTGGGGCTGTGCAACACATTTGGGTTGCCTTGATCGCAAGGCAGCGCTTGCCATCCTGCCCAGGTAACATGGGTGCGTGAATGACTGTATATCCTCCCTCCCTTCCCCACCCCCACCCCACCCACACACACGCACCACCACGATACCTCCCCAAGCACTCTCGCCAAAGTTTTTCTTTGCAATCCTAGAAGTAGGCCCTTTTGGGTTTACCTTATTGGCCGGCTGTTCACGAACCCAGCACCCATGAAACGGTAGGTTGCATGTTGATCTGGCTGGATGATTATAGTACTATGTGGTAATGTGGGGTCTTGGCACCTGGCCCTGGGGTATCTGGGGAAGTGCGTGCAGTGGTGGGGGCCCCAGCGCGGGGGATTGTACCCACGTATGCGTATGTGCATACGCGGGTGGGTGGGTGGAGAGATGTGGGGAGGTGGCCCTTGGGGAGAGTAGAGGGGGGGGCGGGGGCTGGAATTGGGGAGGGGGACATGATGGAGGGGGGGGGGGGGGGGGGACAGGATGGAGGGGGGAGGGGCACAGGATGGAGGGGAACCCTGGGAAAATCCTGCGCAATCGGACGGTTGACTCGGTGTGTGGATAACCCGGATGGGGAGCAAAGGTGGGCGTGCCGGTGGGGTGGGGTTAGGAGAGGGGAGGGCAGGTTCAGGGCTACCCGGGGCTCGTGGTAGGATAGGCCCCACTTTTGCAACAGTTCTGTCTGGGGTATCCGCGTGTTGCTCGCAGGCTGGCTGTCTTTGCAGTTCTTAAGGAGCGATATGATGCATGGATTGACAGTGGATGAGAGACCCACCCACCTTGCTTGGCGGCGGCATCCCGGGTGCGGGTGCCCGCAGGTACAACATGGGTCTCATCCCCACCCAGAAGAGCCTCGCGCTCTGCGACAAGCTGTCGACCTCGGCCTTCTGCAGGTAACTGCCCATTTCGCATGCCATGTATCGCATCGGCAGGGGAACCCTTAGTTCTCGCGTCCAAACGACTAGATCCGTTTTTGGTGGCCCATGTACGCACGGTGCCTCCCAGGTTGGTGTGTGGGTTCCATAAATAAAAGGGAGGCTGAAATTTTGCGGACCTCCTTGGCATGTCTGATAGGTTTTGCGGGGGGGGGAGACCTTGGAGGTGTGTTCCGTGGCTGCCCTGGTAGCCCCTGGCCTGGCGTCCGCCTTCGTATGCATGGATGGCCTCCACACACCCAGCATGCGAATTGTGTTGTTTCTGTGCCATTGTCAGCATCGCAGCTGTGGTGTCCTTCATCCGGATGGCAGCATGTACCGTAGGGCCCCCTTGCACCTTGCCCGACATGCAGCAGCCCATCAGAGGCAACTGCAACATTCTCAAACACAAACAGGCAACATCATGCATGCCCGCGCGCTGCTGAATGTGCTGTTATGTGACCATGCTGCGGGATGTTTGCTGGGATCATCTGGCAGGCGGCGGCTGGCGGTGGTGATGGTGCGCCTGAAGATGTCGGAAACGCTTCGGGAGGCCATCACATTTATCGAACAAGGCCGTATCCTCACACCCAGCCTGTCCTGTCCCAGACCATGGATGGCGATGCTCTTTCCTTTTCCAACACTCCATCTGCCCTGGCTTTCTCACCCCCCTGCCCCCTTTACACTTTCCCTCCGGCATCTCTGGTCCGCAAGTGTGAGGTTGTCGGGTTGACACTTGATGGATTGTGCTCTCGCGGCCGGCAGGGACACGAGAGTGTGAACTAGACAGGCAGGGGGGGTGGGCAGTTGCCGCGTCCTTGGGAATGCTGCGTGCTTGGGGACCTTGGGCAGCTGCCGTGTGGGTTAGTGGCGCTTATGTGCCTAGGTAGTTCTGGTCCTTGGTGGTGGTGATGGCCAGAGGCTGATAGGTACAGGTTGGAAGGGTGTTTACAGGGGGCGCGTGTGTGCATGCCTGCGGAAGGGATGACCTTGAAAGATGGGGTCGGAGCAGCGGTCGGTGCCAGGGGCTGGAGGTGCATGGTTCGTGTGAGCAGGAAGTAAGGCGATGGATGGGCGCAGTAGTGCTGCATGGTATGCGTGTGAAGGAAGAAGGTTTCCGTGTGTGTTTTGTTAGTGTATGCATGTCTGGCAGGGCATGCATTCTTGAGGGCACACCAACGAGCGGCGCACACACGTCCTTGCACTGCACAGTGGAGGGAAAGGAAGCTGGCGGAATATGCGCTTGATGTTTATGAGTTGCGCGACGTGCTGTGCCAGTAAGCTGGTTGCCCAGGGTGCACATTTGGCTCCACCGCATCAACCTGTCATGGAATGTGGCGTGTCTAGTGCCCGTTGCCCGGTTGGTGTTTGCTCCCAGCTTGTGTGGTATACCACGTGCGTGCCCCACACGCGTCCTGCACATTTGTGCCCTACCAGCTTATCCTACTGTAGCTTTTGGTGGGACAAAGAAGAGGCTCCTTGACCCCAGCGCCCACCCTCGACTCCTCCCCGTCGTGGACCTCTCATGGTGGCGGCGACATGACGCCAGACGTGCGCGTGGGCCCTGAGACGGTCGCAGACCCCGCGTTTGCTGTCAGCCGCAACATGGAAGACTTTGTCACGTGGGTGGACACATCCAAGATCAAGCGCAAGGTCATGCAGTACAACGACCGGCTGGACGACTATGACCTTCTTAGCTGAGGCTTGGGGGGAAAAAGAAACTCTGAACTTGTCATTCGTGAAACACGCTAATGTGCTGAGCCATGAGCGGAGGGAGGCTCTCCCGTGCCTTCAAGCTCCTGTTGTGGACTTGTGGCATGCACATACATCCACGGAGTGGCACACAGCGTGGAAAACCCGTGCGGTTGACCCAGGAGGGCACGCGGCTTATGCACAAGCATGATGTGGTAACTCGGGGTTGGAGTTGGTGTAGATGCTGGCTGCGATACACCAGCATATCAGCATATCAATGAGACCTACTGGTTTTCACCTTTGCGGAGTGTCTGATCAGAATATCAATGAGACCTACACACAGATCTCGAGTGATTTATCTAGTACCAAATCCGAAAGGCTTGCATCACTCCCCGGAAAGGAGAACTTTTGCGGATGACTGTAGGTGTAAGTTGGCGATGCCATGGTAACCGGAGACGTCCGTCCTATAGTCAGCGAAAGTTGGTGCGAGAGGTCCCCAGTTCGATTCCGGTCGGATTCATTTGCAGATCGCGTTTTTCCGCGTTTTCCGCGGCCCGGCACTGAACGCAAATGGTTTTCACCTTTGCGGAGTGCCTGATCAGAATATCAATGAGACAACCAGCACAAGCCAGAGTGGATAGAATGGCGGCCACATAGGGGGCCGCCGATGTTTTCAGTCTCGTGGCGTTGGTTATCATGTAACAGTTTTCTGGGCATTAATTAATTAATTAATTAATTAATTAAGGGGACGGTCCCGGCGCGAATATTTTGGCGCCGAAAAATTCGCGGTACCCGTCCGTACCGTGAAAAAGTGGTGCACGGGGCGCGCACCCCTACCGGAGCTGGCCATGGCGACGTGCTTTCAGGCAGAGTAGAAAAAGATAGCTCGCGGAATGCAGAGAAAGTGAGCGAATCTTAAAGACGATGAGTAAATGATACCACTTCGTAGCGGAGTTCGCGTTTTTTGCAGTGTCGATGAATTTATTGATGACCATCGCCACGGGGGTCCAATCTGATGTTTTCGTCGAGAGGAATAAATTAGAATGCACGCTGGCGGCGGTGATTGTCAGGTTTTATGGGCTTTACCTAGCGTCAAGGATGCGTTTAAATCGTTATTGGTAAAGCTTTAAAAAATTTGCTGGGTTTCGGCAAGATTTCCGTCATGATCGGTAAGACACTCTCCAGGCTCGCGGGATGCGCGTCTTATTATTCCATGGAAGGTTGTTCTTTCTTGCGCCGCTGGGCGAAGGACAATGCCGGTAATGGTACGATCGTGTGATCAACGTGACCCTATGAATGTTTCGCTTCCTTTATGGGTTATCAACGCAAGTTTTCGGCTTCTTTCCGTGCAGTTAGCGCCAGGTATAATGCCATTCCGTGCTGCGCATCGCCAGATTCCTGGCACCTTTCAGTGGTTTTTATGTACGTTGCATGGCTGGGATGTGTCAAAGCGTTACCGTGGCATATCGTCAAGTTGTCAGGGATTTGCTGAGTGGTTTCTTGGAAGGAGATTGCTAACAGCACTCAGTTTTGTGTGAATATTGACGCGGCCTCTCTTAGCAGAGGCTTCATTGTGGTTAGAGGCTCACAAGCTTGAGTTTGTTTCTTGGCAAACAATTGCGCTGGAAAGAAAGGTGGCAGTGGTTTTTCTAAGGGGCATACTGCATGGGTGGAACTGCACGTAGGTAGGGGTTATCGTTGTCTTGTTGGCCTTTCTCCCACTAAAATGGGAGAGCCCTAATTCATGTGCTAGCAAGGCAAGGTAACCATGGTAAGAAGCCTTGGCAATCAGCATGTATGATAATTCTGCTTTCTCTGTGGACTGTCTGTTGTTACCCTTGTTGGGCAATTAGTGGATATGGCTTTCTAGGGTGTGTTTGAGCTTGGTTTTGGGATGATGCCCACACCATAAACCTGGAATATGCTTTAGAAGTGTTGGCTAGGCATGTAGAGCTACCTGCCTCATTGTTGTGCACACACGCAACAGGTTGCCCGTGTCGAGGTAAGGCAAGGGCACATGACGTGCCCAGCCACCTCCTTGTACATTGTGGTCGAATTGGGCATGGTCAGGAGCCTTTTGGATGGCATAGGAAGTGTTAGTGTGCCTTAATACTCACTATGCCTTCCTTAGCGTCTGCACAGGTGGCCAACTGCCAAAATTAATAACTGCTACAGCTGAGCTCAGAATGCCACCAAACTTTGACAGTGCCTTCTATGGTCATGACAGAATTTGACTATTACTTTTTAGGCCTAATTGATGTGTTATGAGTGTGTATGGGGATGCCCCGCCTAAAAAAGCGTATTTTTGGCCCAAAAATTAATAACTCAAAGGGATGTGCTGATTTTGTTGATCCAATTAGGTAGAAACCATGTCCCATGACATTTTTATATGGGTATTACTTTTTTCATGCAACTGGTTATCCCACTGTTCTGGGCAAGATGTGCCCCGGACAGCGTTTTTTTCTATTTTTAGCTCATAGCCGGTGTATGGCTGGGGGTAGTACCCCCAACAAGTGGTGGTATGCATGCCCAAACATCATGTTTATGGTCCCCAAACATCATTCAGTGGTTGTCAGTTGCATTTCTGTAGTTATTAGGGGGGGTAAGTTTTGATATATTTCTATGGGACCCTCCCCTTAATTAATTAATTAATTAATTAATTAATTAATTAATTAATTAATTAATTAATTAATTAATTAATTAATTAATTAATTAATTAGACTCGTGCTCCCGTTGGGGAGTCACGGAGCATTAACCCCGATGGATGGATGGGCATATAGTTTTCTGGGCATATCTGCCTGGTTGTCTCTTTGAGATCTGCCTGGTTGTCTCATTGACATTGATCCCCGGAAAAAATTATAGTGCCACTCTAGATCTGGGGGATATTACTGTAAATTAAATTCTAGCAATTCTAGCATCACTCCGGCGGGAGATCGTGAAGCACGTATTCCATTGCTGGTGGGTGCATGGGGGTCAGCGGAGCCGCGAAACTATCTGAGCTATACCGCTAATCTAATCTACCAAAATCCTAGCTACATTACTCAGCAAAGCGCACGCATCCCTTCTACCTGGGGGGGAGGGAGCTTGCCCACAGGGGCTGGGGTGCATGCAGGTGATGTTAATAGGCGATGTTACTCATAGCGTTTTCACGTTTAATTGCTTTAGAACTGACGACTATGTAAGATCAGTTGATATTAGTTAGTTTCGGCTACGTCCTCTAGGTTTCTACGTCATACTACAACCAGATTCCAGCCGTGGTCAACCTGCCTACTTTAGCGATACTAGAATATCGCGTAGCTAGGTCCGTGCGTAGTACTCCTGCGCACTCATGTCTAGTGGTGAGTCATCCTCCATAGATTCAGCAATATCAGACATATTGGCACCCCTCTCCGGTAAAGAGGTTTTTCGCAGTTGGGCTGTTTCGAAACGTTAAGTGAGATGCCTTCGGATCAGGAGACTCGTGAACACAGCCGCGAAATCATGCCAAAGGTCCTATGTTCGATTCCTTGCTGGTAGCTTCTAGGCTTTCTTACTTTCTGTGTTCCGCGGAATCTCGGATTTGGGCAGCTAGCGTTTTCACGTTTGTTGCTTTCTGACGACGATGAGCATTACTCATCAAGATCTAAAATATGTTTGTTGATCCTGCATCCTAGTCGGTCAGCATGTAGAAGTCTTTTAATAATTAACTTATAAACGTGGGGTGGATTGTTTTGTCTCCACTTGATCAAATCCCTCCCACACAACCGTTCGGACCTAGAAATGCACATGTTTGTGAGTTTACCCGTTACCCTGTGTCCAGACAAGCTTCGCCAATAATCGGACTGTATCGCTCAGTAACTGAACATTCGACAGTATGGAGCTGTACAAACGTAGGAGCAAACCTAGGAGCATCATGCTCAAATAATGGGCTTTAAAACGCCTTTTCTACTAGTTCATACAAGTGTGTGATCGGTGCGCACAAATATACAGTCTCCTGCCTTTTTGCCATGCAGGCTGGCCAACCTACGAACTGCCTTACTTGTCATGGATGGTGCGCGACAGCCGCTTGATGGGCGTGCGCGTTTCATCCACGCAAATCTGGAGCAGCTTGTCAGACGTGCATAGCCTTGGGCCTTCATGGTACAGCCGTGGCAGATAAGCCTTGTATGCCGGCATAAACCGGGAGACGAAATCGGCAATCTGCTCGTTCGTCATGCCTGTCTTGCCCGTTGCTCGCATGGCTTCCTCCGCCTGTGCCATGCAAAAACATCGTCACAACAAGTAGTGGATGAGAAGGCGTAGAAAAATATCTGGCAATATCTGTGGACTTCAATTGGATAGGGACATTAGAATGGCATGACTTATGTGATGGCCCTGTAGGTAATGTATCAGCCATGGCTAAAATGTTTGTGACCACTATTTTGCGCGTCAGCCTATGTCCAGACAGCACCCCACCTTAATGAACAGCATGTGCTTTGTGTCAGCCTACTTCTTATATTGCACCCACAGGGCCTTCCCCGTGATGATGCAGAGAGAGTCCTCCATGTGGCCCGCCCGCTTGAGGCAGTGAGAGAAGCTAGGGTGCCCTCCCTCCTTCTCGTTGTGTTTAGGGGCTGAAGGGGCCCTTATTGGTACCCACGTAATGCAGTCAGGTGCCTTAAAATTAATCTGTGAACACTGTTATCTAGCCTCATGACCAATCTACCGACACAACAGTGAGTGCCATGCTGACTGGCACCATGACAGTCATGTCCGCAACCCTGCTATCACCAACACTTGACGGTGGATCACACACGATGCCCATGGATGGTCATTCACACAGTCAGCACTCAGCAGCACATGACTGGTGGCACAAGCCGGCGCTGCTGGTACCCCGAGACAGGCGGAGATGCCATGCGCCAATGGTAGTGTACAAGTAATAAATGTGCTAATGTTTTCTGATGAAGAACTTGCATGCACGAACAGCACATACCAGTTGCTAGTAATCGACCTGCCAACCTTACTTGATCACGTGGTGCTTAAATGTCCCACCACAATCCTAAAACTTTCCCACAGGCCACAATAGCAAGGAGCCTTTCAGTCTGCACAACCAGTCACGTTAGAGGGGAAAACCACAAGGAGACACACACATTCTGATGCACAGACGTGCGTCGCGTACCTGCAGGCGCCACTTGAACACCCAGGCCGGGTCGCCGATGCGCACCATGAGCCACGAGTCGATCAGGCTGTCCCACATCGTCTCATAGTCACGCAGCTTCTCATTCACAGGAAGCAGCTGCCAAGGGGGCCGGGGGGGGGGGGGGGGGACGAGGACAGGGATGGAGGTGGTGGGGGACAGGGTTGTGAGACAATTGTGGGTGACGCAGGTCAGACGCTTCATGGAGTCATTAAAAAGCAGTGCTTGCGCATACTTTGTTGTGACCCAAACCGGAGCACCCGACGACAAGCGGATGCTCTCAAGGTCGCTGCTATGACTGCAGTTGGCGGGTCAAAATACGACAAAGTTTTTGAATTTAAGCACATTGGTCAGCCTACAAATTTTAAAGGACGGTGGCAAAAGGGTGAATCCACAGCACGATGCCCCACCACTTGTTCGTGTCCGCTGAGATATGGAAACAAAAATGCGGGTGACCACCAGCTGGTGGGTGAGCAGGTGGGTGGGTCAGCAAGTGAGTGGGAGGAAAGGAGGGGTAGTATCCACTGCACTACCATCTGGTGGTCACATCAGCTGCCATGCCCAACCATCCATGGCTATCGAAAAAGGAATGCTGGAAGCATCACGCGGCAGCGTGCGACCTACCATGGGGTCCACCTTGGAGATTTCCTCGGGCGACTGCGGCTGGAAGCCGAGCATCCACCCCTCCACGAGCACGACCTGCAATGCGACAAAGGAGGGGGCGTGAGACCATGCGATCCCGGGGAGCCGCAGACGTTGGTGAGAAAGGGGAGGAAGGACGGGTAGGGGGGGGGAGGAGGGTGGCGAAGCCAGACAGTGATGTGGTAGGGAAAGTGGGTGGAGAAGTGAGTGACGAGTCCCAGGTCTTGTGGTGGAAATGGAAGGTGACGGGTGGGAGAGAAGACAGGCACATGGTTGAGGCTCCGGTGTCACGAAAGGAGATATGGCATTTTGGAGGAGCACATACGTCCACGGCAAGCTTGTGGGGTTGGCCACTTGGCAGTGTCCGGTAGGCTTCCCTCTTGGGTTGCCACATGTGAAACAAACCAACAATGCCTAGGCCGTATATCCAACAACCCCACTAATAGCCAAGTCCATGGTGGCAGTCCTTAAGTCCACATCTTTCCGCCACCTTATCGCCACACACAGAAGGCATCACCACGCAAGGACAGCTCCCAACCTACCTGTAGGGGCCCCTCCGCCTTCTCCCACTCAGACTCTGGGTAGCGGTCACCACGCCCGCCGTACGCCGACTGCAGGGCAAGCACGGCCAGGCAGAACATGGACAGGGAATGGGATTGGTTAGTGCTGCGAGCAAAAGTCTTGCAAGGAGTACAACCTGCTATTAGTTGCTGCAGGGAGAGCTCGAAGCCATGGCCACACGATCCTTGCTGCTCTTCACGCCAGCTGCAGGTTCCTTGTCTATTGTTGGTAATGTACAAGGACAACCGGCCACCACCTCAACGCAGGGGGAGGGCACAACACGATTGAGAAACACAATCCTTCCCTATCATGGATACAGGCGCAAGTACCACGACGATGGAGCCCTCTAATGTGCACGAGTGCCCAGAAATTCTATGCCGCCTGCACGTGTCTCTCACCTTGTTGTATCGAGGGACACCCATTTTCTCTGCAAGCAAAGATTAGAAGGTAAACGGCAGAAGAGGCCCATGTCAGCAGGGCAGGAAAGGTTGCGCTAATAAGCACAAGACACCCAAGAGAGCAGCAGCCAACAGCTTCGCTAGCATGCCAGCCGAATGGCCTTTGATGCGTCATGTCGACAACCTACGCTCACTTTCAGATAACGTGCCAGCAAAAGCCTCTGCTGCTAGCTCTGATAGCCGAAAAGCTGTCGGCACATGCAAAGCAAGGCCTCTATAATCTCAAGCAACAAAAACCATTCAAAATGTTTCTCCACAAATTCAGCTAGACAAGAACAGATGATGTATCGATTGCCACCAAGCACTTCCAAACCTAGATATGGCACTGTCCATGCAATGCAATGCCAATCGCCAGGTGCCGCAGAAAGGACTCGCATGGCACTCCCCCCCCCCCCCCCCCCCCCCCCTCTACCAGCAACTGTATCCCCCCGATGCCCACGCAGCGGCCTCGTTTGCCTCCTGTCCCTGCCCCCAAACGAGCAGCACAGACAGATGCACAAGCACCAGGGAAGAGGAGAGAAGGATGCCAGCGCATCCCCGCTGGCACCCGCCACTGCATGCATGCCGCCATAACGTTTACGCCGCCGCACACACCATTTTCCTTGAGCTCTGCCAGGGCGGAAATGGTGCGCGCCCCCAGCGCCATGTCGTGGCTGCCCGCGTTGCCGCGCAGCTGCGTGTCATGCAGGCATGCCACAAAGGCCGCGGGAGGTGACAGACCACCCGCGCACACAGGGGGACATGCAAAGGAATAAATAAACCGGGGGGGGCGAGCATCCATGGACAGGGTGTGAATGGCAGGGAACGCTTAGGCAGCATGAGGGCATGAGGCGAGAGGAAGGCTGGTAGGTAATACCCTCCCCTCCATATCTCACAGCCTTGTTAGTCCGTAGGAATCTCATGGTTTCATGCGCATGCAATATGTCGTCCCCTAGCAAGGAAAAAATGCCGCTAAGATCTGCCTGCTGCCCTGTGTCCTGCACCAAAGCCAACCATGTGAACGCACCCATATTCCTGCATATGTTAGGCACGGGACATGATCTTGATGTGCAACCAGAGGGCAACAAAAGGGAAACGCCCATTGTTCGGCGCCTGACAGGAAGGTTTGAAGTCTGTGAAGCCCTTTACCTGCAGCAGGTTGTTCCCAGGGTGCTGCTTTGCCAGCTCCTGCTGCTTCTCGTACGTGAGGTAAAAGTCATCGATGGAGACCGCGACCGCTTTCCTGCGGGAGGCGACAGCGGGGGAAGGGGACAAACACCGTGCGTGTGCTGGCAGAGTCAGATGACCCACCGTGCTTTCACACCATGCAGCGAGACGAGCTTCACACTGACTGTTAGACGGGACAAGACGGGCACGAAATCCCGCAACCGCCAAACAGGCATCCAACTAACTTATCTCTCCCTACCCATCGCGGTGAGGGGGCACACGCCAAATTGTCACATGTATTTCCGCATACAGTGTCCCTATGGTAGCATCTGCACGCACTCACACATGCACACAAAAACACACGCATACGAACACACACACAGCCAGCACACAAACGCACACACATTCATAATGACATGTTTCATGTCTCTCTTCACATCTACACCCACCCACCGGCCCGTATGGCAGAGCAGCTCCACCAGCTGTTCCACCAGGGTGGTCTTGCCGCAACCCTGCGGGGCAGTGATGCCCACGACCAGGGCACGTGGCGGCTTGTCCAGGGTCCCATGTGCCGCCCGGTGGCGCTCCAGCTGTCCTGTGACCCACATGAAGGCTGGCAGGTAGTAGTGGTAGATGCGCGACAGCTCCGCAGGGGATAGGTTGTCCTCGTTGAACTTGAGCTGAGTGGCTAGCCGTGAGCCCAGCACCTGCCACTGATGGATGGCCGCCTCCACCTCCTCCTTGGAAATATTGATCTGGGGGGCGCAGGGACGGGTCCCACACAGGTGGTTGGTGGTGAAAGGGGGGGGGGGGGGGGGGGGGCGTGTGTGTGGGGGGGGGGGGGGGTGGGGCAGCACGTTCCAGGTGTGGACGTGAGGGATACAACGTTGAAGGCATTAGAGAGATTTGAGGGGAAAAAAAAACCCGGTAAATTCCGGGCAGATGGGACGATGTGCAAGGCCGGACAATTTCTATCAGCACTCTGTTTAATTTTCATCTTCGTCGGAAAAATTGACTAAGGTTCGTCCTTTCATATTCTGAGCCTCGTGACGGTACAATGCGTGCAACGAGGAGCGCAATAAGACTGAAAAATACATTGCCACGGCTATCTTCAGGTAAGACGACTGAGCAGATAGAACATTTGCAGTTGGACGTCGTGAGCCACTTACACAAGGCATAAGAGGCCCTTGGTTGATGAAATCTGCCAGGCCTTTAGCATCTTTAGAAGGAACCAGCGTTGAATTTGTGGCAGATGTGGCCGTACATTGGATGCAGCTCCTCGGGCCTGGGCTGGATACGTCGGAGATGCTTCGAGTTAATGTACTAAGACGCCATTGAGCACGCCGAAAGCCTGCAGCATCACCCATGGCAGCTGCACGGACTGGGCTGCTAGGCATCGACTTTGTTGGATTGAGCTGGCGTGCCGGATTGTGCGAGGAGCGAAATGCCCGATCGACGTCAACCACACCCGTGAAAATGCGCGCAATGCTAGATAGCATGATGAGTGGGTGCAGCTCAATGAAGCCGAGACAGCTCCTTCCTTGGAATTTCGAGGCCTGAATAAGGGTAGGGAAGAGGGTCTTCACGTGTATGCGATGCAAGCGCATACAAAATTCAACCTGGGAAACCTTCCATAATATGGTGCCGTAAATGGCTCTTATCTGTTTCTCTTTTGCTAGCCTTGAGCCTGTTTGCACGTTCTCCTATGCTGTAAAGTTGTAACGCTGTTTGCAGATCTCCGCTCCCCCTCTGAAATCTATACTGGCCAGCCACGTGGCACCTTCCCTGCCGTTACATAGGCTGCAACCGACTTCCGCCGAGCGCCGAGGCGAGCCTTCCTCGAGTCTGACGATCTCTTGGAGCCACATAATTATGGTCTATGAACTTGCAGTAGCTTGCAACTACAGTCCTGTAGGGCTGCAGAGGTTAAAAGGCCGCGCCCTGCTACGTACACCTATTTACCTGGAAAAGGCCGCGCCAGGCACGTTCAATTACTGGCGCCGCTGAGCGGCCATAACGGCTGTCTGGCTCAACTTACAACTGCAGTTGTGTTCCTTCCCACTCAGTGAGCTATGCCACCGGATTCGGGTTGTACCTTGGTCCCTTGAACAATCATGTGTATACCAACCCAACCCCAACCTTCCCGACGCTGCTATTATTTGGCTACATATAGTCAGTGGGATCAACCCGCCTTGGCATGTTGTCATTGGATCCCGCAATGGAATTTGGCTGGGTGCTAAATCAGGGTGACAGCAGAATTGTAAAAGGCCTCTACGAGTACACGGCAGAGTGGGGCTACACAATGCTCTTACATAAAAACCATCAATTCCACCCCGGGCGGACGGACACGCTGGGGCGCTACTGAGTGGCCTGGCCACACCTGGGTCCGCAACATCACCCTCGCCGCTGACCACCCGCTGGTCGACCGCCGGCGCGCGACCGACCGGACGTACAACACCTCTTACTTGATGCACCCCGCCGACCGGTCCATCGAGGTCGGGGAGATCCTCCACCGGCGATTTCAACATCCTGCCACATAAAGATAACGGCAGGCTCGAGCTACCATGGTCCGGATTCTCCCGATTTCTGGCCTGCGCTGGTTGTCTCTTTGACATGCACGTGGTCCTCGTGTTGGCGGCAGCGCCTGTATGCACTCGATCAGTCGCCCTCAATTGCACCGTCAGTGGCTGATGACAGTGTTATTCCACCGCACCCGGGCCGACTTTGTCGCGCCCCCGCATGCGGTCTAGATCCCTCCCAGGCCTGCTTGGTGGGCCGGCAGCGATGTGGCTGCGTGTCGTTGTTTTGTGATGTAGCTAGTTGTACCTTGTGCAGCTGGCGTGATCCTTGGATGTCCGTGTCAGATTACTATATCTTCAGTGTTCTAGTTCTTCTTTTCGGGGTTTTCCTTATGTTGCATGCCAATCTTGCACCACCGTAATTTATCATTCTTAATGAACATACATATATATACTGCTGCATGTTTCACATCTGTGCGATGGCCGACCGGTGCATGTCGGTTAGTCCATGCCCTCTGGCCTTTAAAGCAAAAATTGCTTGGATTTGTCCCTTTGCCTAGGCAGTCCTAGGTCAAATGTCCATTTTCCCAGTAAAAGTCCTAAATTTAGGACCACGTGGAATTAAAAAATATATATATGCAAACATTAAAATTTGACCCTGGCATTCGTGCCCATGACAGATAACACACTTTTTTAGTTCCTATCAAAAACCTGGGGTCAAATAATTACATTTAGTGCATGAATGGGCCCTGCCACCTGCCAGACCTCAAAGCGCGAATTTGGCCAAAATGTGGGTTTTAGGACCATTAGGACCAATTAGTGTCAACGCATTACCATGCTATCCACACGGTCCCTTGAGCATCTTACAAGCGCTAGGCGACCCTACGAGGCCTTGGGATGGCGGGGCAGCGTATAACAAGGCCATACCCTGCTGTGGCTGCCTCTATATATACGCGTGCTTAACGGTGTCACAGATGGTGCAGATAATGCAATATACGGTTGCATGGTTGCTGAGGTTGCCCGGCTTGAACATGGCCCACCCCTTGCGGTAAACTTTCTCTAAGCATATGCCAAACCTTCTTTGACATCACGGACATGCTGGCCACCACCCAGCGATGAAAAAACAATGCATTTGCATTGCAACTAACACATGAATGCAGCCAAATCAAGTTACAAAACAACGTTGTGCTAACATGCAACGCTTTGTGAGCGAATTCAGGGTGCATGTAACACGTAAACCATACTGTATATACTGTCTGAGAACACCCTGAACGACTGCAGGCCATAGGACCATGGTTTATAACTAACACATGAGTAAAACTGCTCTTACGCATGTGTGTTTTAGCTGCAGCGGACGACGAAGATAGAGACGTAAAAAATTGTATGACGTAAACCAACTATGTGTGACACTTATGTGCATAGAGAGCGTCCCCTCTTTTTAGGCATAGCTGGCTGACTCAAAACACCACGACAGCGTTGCCAGTTACACTCATGATCTAGGACACCCCGGCACGTACCTGCTACTTACGTCGCCGCATTCCAGATGGTTGCAAAAAAGTCGCTGAAATCCGCAGCGAGGTCAGCTTTCCGAGAGCTGAGCGCACCAAAGCTGGCCAACCGGTTCGAAAATGATATAAACCACGCTTGTGCTGCGTTCTAGGTCCAAGAAATACCGAAAGTGAAGACCTATATAAGGTGCGCTCGCTGCCCAGCCTGAACGGCCCTAAAACATGGTCGACAATGGAAATCGGGCAAGAATATCACGGCCCAGGCGCTCCCATGTCAAATACTCCGTTTCTAAACTCCAGACTATAAAAATCGTCCACAAAAATTTCCTGGCTTGATTCGCACCACCATTGCTAATACACTAACATGTTTGTGCCAAAATCGACCCTCCGCGAGCAGGCGATCTGCGACCCATTTGTGTTGTGCCGCTGTGCTACAGCGCTACACATAAAAACTTGCGCAGAAAATATTCACAGCCTTTAAGCATAACTAACAACCTTTCGTTTTTGCTACTGGGCGCCCGAAATGATAAATGCACGTGAAAACGCCGGCCACGATTGTCAGGTCGCCATATCCACCTCACTTCATTCCCGCACCCACTTTTTCGCTCCAAAATCGGTTATATTTTTGGTCGAGGTACCTACTTTACCGCCATTATACCCGGTACCCGGGTACGGAATCCGGGTACCATGTGCCGGTACCACGGGTCGGGTACATCATGCCGGGTACGGTCCACATGGGGTACGGTCCATATAGTGACCCCCCCCCCCGGTACCTCGGTTATAGTGACCACTAGGACGATTTAGGACAAAGTCCTAAATTTAGGACCGTGGGAGCGCTAACACAAACAGACCTGCCAATGGGCATAGACAACGATAATAGTCCTATCGCCGCTTTATGCATGTGCGCCTTTTTGGTTAAGCCCATGCACCCAGCCAGTACAGTAGTATTGCAGTGTATTCATGCAGCATATTCGACGAGTTCAACACCCTTCTTTGCGAGACTGCATGGTGCGTTTATGGCCCATATTATGCGTGCACACATTTGCGTAGGCTACAGGCTGCTGTCTGCGTTTGGGTCATGAGCTAGCTAGTGTCATGAGCTGGTGCCGGTTTGGAAGGCATCCAGCTTGGATCGACGCTGTGTACATGCATGCTGTCAGCATGCACACACTGCTAAGTGCTTACTAGTGCATAAGTGCTTGAGGGCTTGCCTTGTGTGCACATGATAAGTTATTGCAGGACCTTATATGAGCTTGTGATTGCCCATTGTTTATTTATGCACAGAGAGCATCTCATGTGCATGATCAGCATCCTACGTTCAGATCGGATGTAGCTTGGATCGACAATTTTCGTCATTCAAAAAAGTTTGAATGGTGTTATTAGAAACTTGGCAAAATATGTCCATAAATCGCCGCATAGCTTGTTTATGTCTGGATCCACGCACACGTATCAGTGGAACATTGCTAGAGACCAGATATGCTGATGGTGCGCATTGATCATGCGTACAGGACATACGCTACCGCTTTGTCAGGAAATGGGAATGGATTACCAACTGGTGCGGGATATCGACAGAAGTGATCGACTGCCGCACCAGCTCCAGCTGAATAATGCTTCTATCTATCAGTCATTACTTAGGTAGCGTACTGGTGCTGGATGCCAATACGCCAGTACTGTGCATGCATAAACCCTATTGGGGCACAAACTGCATGTGTGCCCCTAAAAAGCACGATGCCGATGGGCTTGGTACAACCAATCTGCGCCATGCCTGCATATGCATGCACAGATAAAGTCCTAGTAGACACTACCGCGCTTTCATTGGCTGCGCAGATGTGTCTCATGACATGCATGCTTGCGGCCGTACAAAACTGGTGCGCCTGCCCAGCTTTCACTGTCCAGAACGTATGGGCCACCCAAGTTGCCTTCTCCAGCTAGGTCGATACGGTAAGGTTAGATAAGGCCAAAGTGCTGTCCGCCCCACTCGAATGCGCGCAGCAGCCGGCTTTCCAGGACCTGTCCATCAGCAAGGTAGGTGCCAAGTCCCATGCACATGCACACGTGCAGAATGAGTTTACGAACCAAGCTCGGTAAAGATATAGTGCTCACACTGACTGATTTCCCCATCCAACGGGAAGGGAGGGCTGATGGCCAGTATAATGCTTGGTCTGGTTGGCGGACCGGCAGTGCCACACTGTCATGCAGCACTGCAAGCAAGCGAGGGAGAATGGTGGGAGAAGGGGGGCAAACCGCCGTCAGGGGGGAATTGATCCATGTTCTCGCCCTTGAATAATTTGAACGGGCAATTTGACCTACTATTTGACCGCGGCTGGGAAGTCTGACCTCTGCCTGGCAAACACTTTCACGGGTCAAGCGTCTTTCACATTAAACTTCACAATCTATTATTTGCAAGCAAAAGCACCAGGACTTCATTGGGGAGAGCGGCTGGCTAACCCGCCACCACAACATTCCTTGGCCGAGTCATCACACAACTGATGCGATCATGTCAGGAACACCTCAGAGTATCATGGTACCATCATGTCTGCTTGTCAAGAGCTGTTCTGCATGCATGCCTTGCATCCTCTTGCCTGCATGCTGTACCATACTGAGACACCTTTGTACAGTCTACTAAACTGCATGTCTTCATGTCTTACACTGCCTGTCACTTTGTCTTAAGTTACCGTCTGTTTGCTTGCGTTGGTGACATCTCAACTCGAGCGCCCTCATGGGAAGCGAGGCACTCACCTGCTCCGAGGCGCAACGGGGCAGCTTGAGTACCCACAGGCACGTGGACGCGACGGGCAGGTGGTAGCACGGCCGGCGCAGCACATGCTCCTGCTTGCTTCGGCTTCCAGACGCCACCACATCCGCCCAGGACCTGGCCGGGGCGGTTCGGCTCTCTCTCTCTGCGCAGCTGCAGGAGGTGACTTTGATCTTGTCAGGCGGGCTCGCGCGCGCATTGTGCAAGCCGGTTACAGGCAGGGTGCTGTAGCCAGTAACAAACCGCAGCAGCTGGCTGAGGTGGCCGGGCGGCCAGCCCTCGATTAGCTGAGGAATTAAGAAGGTGGTTGTCAGGTGAAACCTTAATGGGTTATTGTCAGGTTACGCGGTAGTCTTTTCCTAGCTAGCCAGCTGGATGCTATTTGGGAGATAAAGGCACTTTCGACAGTGAGAGGTAGCGGTGACACCGCACTGGTGATATATGGTGGTTCGCCACGCTGTCTGTTTCTACAGTACGCGTGTGCTTTGCCCTTTGAAGCTGCCCTTGCAGGTTTCCTCTTGCCAACCAACACAACAAACATGACGAATTGGGGATGGGATAGGCCATGTTAGGCACCTGGGAGGGGGCGTGGGGGAGGGAAGGAGGAAGGTCGTAATTATGGGCTAACAGATACGAGGCAGGGCAAGAGTGAAAACGGTGACAGTGAAGCCACGTAGTACAGAAGATTCAACAATAGTCAGAACGTTAATGCTGTCCATAGCCACCTCAGCACCCCTATCGCTGTTGGCAACCGACGCACCCACTTTTCACACGTTCTACTGGCATCCGGGTTCCCTACTAAAGACGCCCCCCTTGCCAGCCATACTGAGTACTATTCCATGCCGTGCCAATCCTTCCATCCACAGTCCTGAATCCAAACTGGCTGCAGTTGATTCGTGTCCATGATGCTCTGTTCCGACCCCCATACGTGCCTTTCCGAGGGCTCTCATCGATCCCTTACTGCATAAAGCCTTCCCATCTGATCTGCCACCCTGGTCCGTACCGAGAGCAGCCTTTGCCTGGTTCCATCCGTGTCTGCCTGGGAGCGACTTGTTGTAGGCGGCGGGAAGTACAAGGCGGCGCACAGTGCTGCCTTGTCGACACGCCGAGGGCCGCAAGCCGCCAGCTGCACGCACATCGTGCATCATCAAAAGGAGGTGGCAACATGGACTGGAACGAGTGATCGATGGGATGCCAGTCATGGTAGCGTCATGGAAGGGGTCTCATGATATAGAGTAGCAGAGGGGTCTCATGGTACGAGAGCAGTCGAGGGGTCTCATGATACGAGAGCAGTCGAGGGGTCTCATGATACGAGAGCAGTCGAGGGGTCTCATGGTACGAGAGCAGTCGAGGGGTCTCATGATACGAGAGCAGTCGAGGGGTCTCATGATACGAGAGCAGTCGAGGGGTCTCATGATACGAGAGCAGTCGAGGGGTCTCATGATACGAGAGCAGTCGAGGGGTCTCATGATACGAGAGCAGTCGAGGGGTCTCATGATACGAGAGCAGTCGAGGGGTCTCATGATACGAGAGCAGTCGAGGGGTCTCATGATACGAGAGCAGTCGAGGGGTCTCATGGTACGAGAGCAGTCGAGGGGTCTCATGATACGAGAGCAGTCGAGGAGTCTCATGATACGAGAGCAGTCGAGGGGTCTCATGATACGAGAGCAGTCGAGGGGTCTCATGATACGAGAGCAGTCGAGGGGTCTCATGATACGAGAGCAGTCGAGGGGTCTCATGATACGAGAGCAGTCGAGGGGTCTCATGATACGAGAGCAGTCGAGGGGTCTCATGATACGAGAGCAGTCGAGGGGTCTCATTGGACAGACACCACTCTGAACGCCGCGTCTCTAGTGCAGCAAGATGCCATATGACTCTCGGACATGAGATGGCGAGTACAGTTTGCTCTCGTGTGGCTTCACTGGTTGTCAGGAGAAATTATGCCCATGCAGCATTGGATTCATAGTCATTTTAGTTCAACTATTTCAGAGAGCACAGGCTGGCTAGAGCTGGCAGCGCAGGTGCGGCCAGGCTGTAGGTCAGCTCACCAACTCAAACGCAGCAACGAAGCAGGCACTTCACTTCTTACCTGTAACTGTTCAGGTGTCAGTCTGCTTAGCTGCTGGAATACGGCTGCCCCTTCTCCCAGGAGCATGCCCCCTCGAATCGCAGTCAGCGCCGCCCGTCGCCTGTGAGTCGCAGCAACACACAGAAGAGGAAAAGGGGCTTAGATTGCTGCACGCGCAGTATTGGAAAGCAGTAGGTTTCCAGTGCACCACGTGACATAATGTGGTGTAGCGGGTCGTTGAACCACGGGCATAGGTAAGCACATCCATGACTTTGAAAGTGTTCAAAGGGCCCAGCCCTGGTAACTGGCTAGCAGACATGGATAAGTCCCCTGTGGCAACCAACCGTTGCAAGCATAACAGGCTGATAGTGGATACAAGTCTGCCTGACCAGCTGCAATGGCTGTAACAGCTGTAAAAGCTTGCCTTTTCAGCTAGCGTGCTAACCTGGGGCCCTCCAGATTTAGTTAGACTCAGCGTACTGGGTTCACAGCACACCGCTAGGGTAACACAAACCGTTCCGCTGGACACCATGACTTCTTGCAGATGCTGCGCGGAGCGTCATGCGACCCCGTGGAGTGCAGCAATACATGCACGTCATCCTTCCCCTGTTCTTCTGCAAGCAACACAAACCATCTCTGTGGTGAAAAAAAAAGGTTGTGTTGCCATGAACAAAGAGGTTGGGTGCTTGACTGCTTCGCCCGGCCTGACTCACCGCTCCACTAGCTCATGCGCCACCACGGCGCCGATGTACTGCTGCCGGTTGGCACACGTGACCAGCTCCCCGGAACAGGCGGTGCCATCACCAGGTGGCAGCGCACTCGCTCCCCCAGCCACCCTTGGCATGCATTGGGAGCCCCCCTCTGCAATGGTCTGCTCGCAGCTAGCCATGCACACTGGGTCCATGAACACGCACATCCCTGCCAGCTCCTGCCAGGTGGATCGCAGAGGGCACAACAGTGTAGCAACCAGCACCCCCTACGCCGAAAAGCAGGGTGAAGCAACAAGCCAAGGATAGCCTAGAGCCCAAAGACAAAGTTCACGGTGTGCCCATTCATCTATCCATGCGCTGATATGAGGCTGGCCCCCAGCCTCCAAATGATCAACGCTCCCTGCATTCATGATCACAAGTGGCAGCCCTGCCGGTAGGAACTGCTGTTCAAACATAGCCATGCACACACGACGCGTGCACAAGTGGGCACTCCCATTGTCGGTGCTCTCCTAAATTTCGCACAGCGAACCAGGTGCGATGCAGATTGCCCTGACATAACTGAGGCAGCACACCCAACACTGGGAGCAGCCGTTACAGCAGTATTACATCAAAGTAGTAGCAGCATTACATCAAAGTATAACACACCTCTTCCGTTGCTGCAAGGATCAGGGACGCGGATGCTGCCTTCCAGGGGTCGAAACTCCTCAGGTCATCTTGAGTGGGCATACATGCAACCAAAGGAGGACCTCAACATTGATGCTGCATGTGAGCAAGCGAGAATTCCTCTGAAAGGCACCACTAGTAGGGCGAACCTCGCGCAGAAATCTGTCCAAGGGCATGCATAGAATTCTGAGCAAATACCTCATTGTCCAAGTTGGTCTTGAATGGCGGTGGTGTTGGTGAGGTCACTGTCACGCCCCTGAAGGCACATCGCGCCTGCGCATGGGTGTATGTATGTGTGTGTCTGCAAATATGACGTCCCCTCCAACATGATCACCTTTCTGCCCGTCTGCTGAATGGGTCTTCTGACTCTTGACTCAACATTCCTGGTAGGAAACATTTACCACTCGTGACATGATGCAGCGCTGTGGAACTGCTCCGTACCTGTGTGTGTGTGTGTGTGCATGTGCGTGTGTGTGTGTGTGCGTGTGTGTGTGCGTGTGTGTGTGCATGTGTGTGTGCGGGTGTGCGGGTGTGTGTGTGCGCGCGTTCTCTCGTGGCCACCCACTGCTGCAGAATATCTGACCTCGTTGCCCAGTTGACAATCCAGATCGCTACTTCAATGCTTGCCCAGAGTGGGCTGTCCTGAACACAACACAGCCCGCTTGCCGTACATCATGCAATCCATCCACATTGGGCGGTCACTTTCCGTGTACATCACCTACCACCCCAATCTGCGAACCGCTTCCGTCAGCCCATGACTATGGACAAGCATTCGCTGGCACAGGCATGGCGGGCAAGGCACACCGTCGTCATGATGAGGAGAGATCTTGGTGGCGGCGGTCTCCATGACAGCAACGTGTTGAAGTTGACCATGAAAGATATCCAAGACCACCCTGACATGTCAAGAAACGGTCACCGTACACCTGCCTGCCATGCCATGGGTTGCACCGCATCCAACTGTTGGGTACGCGGGACTCTGGGGAGCTTTCTTTGAACCCACCCATGGCCATGCAACCCTAGGGAATGCCGAGAGCTTAGTCACAACGCATCTGCGGCGGCAGCCATGCCATAAGTCCTACTGTGTCCACGCAATCACCCTTTTCATGCAGCAACCACGTGATGCCATCACGTACCCACGGTGGGCGGGGCATGCGGCAGCAAAAGGAACTTGAAGAAGTAGGGCGCCAAGGACCAGGGCAGGGGGATCTGGGGGCCAGCCACGCACATTTACCATCACAGATGCGGCAGTAGCGACAACATTTTCATACGGTTAATCAGCGTGCACAATAGTCACATTCCTATCCCGTAGGACATGATACGGGAACCGCCTTGAACAGCAACCACGCCGTATATGTACTGTGCCAAAGGCAGCGGTGACAGGTGAAAGAGGGCGGGGCTGAAGGCAGTGAACCCTTTGCAAAAGAAGTGTGCACTCCCTGATGCATCCGTACATCACAAGAGCAACGCGCTATCTGGGCACATGTAGCTAAGCATCCACGCACAAATGCAGGTCACCAACCTCCCCACATGATTGGGCCATCACCCACCGGCAGGCTCTCCCTCCCCCCTCCCCCCTTGTCCTTCCCAACTTCCCATCTTCTCTCTCCCAAACTCACCTGGTCCACGAGGCATTGCAGCAGCATCCGACCCAGCGTGCGGTAGTGGGGCATGTGCTCCGGCGGCGCGCCTGCATGCACGCGAGAGTGGTTGGCCAGGCACGAGGGGCAGCGTCCCCACAAGCATCAGCACTTGGCAAGCATAACCATTAAGTGCAGGGTCCTGCCGAGCCCAGATGGGCATGAGAGGTAATGTTGCAGTCGGCAGGCAGGTACAAGAGGCCAGCTTAAGCAAGTTGGAGAGATGGCGAGGCAACATGAGAGATCCATGCATGAGGCGTGGTCATGGAGTGGTACCCTAAATCCCCTTTCGTCTCTCCGTGGGTTTCCTCGCCGATCTCCCTGTCTGCTATGCAATGGGTCACCTGATGCAGGTAGCACCGTGGGTGCCCAGGGAGACGCTTCCACCTCCGCGTCGTCCCCATCAGGGCTGGTGCCAACGTTCTCAGCGCCACATGTGGAGAAGTAGCCCATCGAGGGGTCAAGCATGCGCTCAAAAAAAGTCGTGAACACCTCGATGTACCTGCCAGGGAGGAGGCGGGGGTGGGGGTGGGAGCAGGGGGGGGTTACGGTGGGAGGTGGGGGAGGGTGGGGATGCTGGGGCAGCATGCAGGGAAAAAGCATGCCTGGGAAGCCATGTATGGGGCGCCATTTATGCCTGGGAAATGGTTAAAGTGGCACGCATGTCATTGCCTGCTGGTGACAAAATTTGTGTGTGGAAGGGAAAGGGAGCACAAATACTGCTGGATGTAGCCTGGGAGCAGGGTGCATCGTCAGGAATCAGCAGTGGTGGATAAACAGAATGGAATGTGAAATAGAGTGCATGCCTCGCAACAAGACCGGGCGCCAACCAGGCGGCCACAACAACATAGGAACCGACCAAACAGGCGGGTTGCCGTGCCAAGCCATCGCAGCCATGCCCTGACACGCCACGCGTCTCAGCGCAGCTGGCTAAGCAAGCGTTCGCCATGGCAAAGCCAGGGCTTGCCACACATGTTTTCCAGAGGACACCGTGCCCCCTTCTGGCAGATGCCAGCCCGCACGCGAATGCTCGATCACATGCAACCTGTTGATGCACTCTTGGTAGGGTGCGTGCCAGCTCGAGCCAGCGTTCAGCAATTGAACTCTTCATCAACAACATGGAGCAGAAAGCCAACAGTAAAGCATGTTACAGTATGTGGCGAAACCCACTTGGCTGCGCCGTTAACTCACACGCCTCCGTGGTCTGCGGCCGGCTCGCCCTCAAACTGGAACGTCAACCCGCTGGCCCTTGCGTCGTCTGGACACACAAGATAGGGCAGTGAGGTACCCGGTTCCCCCACGCGCAAACTCGCACATCCACGCTCAGCACGCTTTGCATGCATGCACAAATGCTTTTCACACAACACCCATTCATCCACACGACACATACACACGATTGCCTTCACAGAGCTAACCGCAACAGCACCGGCAAGCGCCCGCCCTACCACCAGGCAAGTTGGTCAGTGATGCATTAGCAGAATGCAGGCATCCGGATGGCAGGCTGCATGGTGTCCGTATGCAGAGAGAAAACACCCAAAGGTTCAAAGGCGCGGGTATTCTGAAAGACCATTCGACAACGATGCATTATAATGAGCAGCCCCAGGAAGGGATAAGCCGCACGTTGAATTCCACAAGTACATTCACAGCAGAAACGAGAGCAAATGCTGGCGGCACCAGCCCAGGGACAAACCAACACAGTGCTACAATGGCAGCTTGCCTCTGAAAAGAGGCGCCGAGGCGACATTTAACACTAGCTGACCTTTATCTTGGGTACCTACCTGCAAATGCTCAAAAGGATTTAAGTTACAGTCAAAACAATATACGGGCATGACCGGGGCAGCTCTCTTCCATTGCCATGCTGCCTCTCTCTATGCCCTGCCGACCCTGGAATAAGTTACCACCTGTGCAAATGATACACCCAGGGCAGGGCTCCAAGCTGGCCAGGGGCCACGGTGGGCGGATCGCAGCTGAAAGGGTACTGCTAGCATCCCCGTAGGGGTGCATTGCAACCATACAGTACTGTAGCTTTGCGAGACAGCCACGTGTCCATAGGTAAGGGTGTATTGCAACCCTACAGTACTGTGGCTTTGCGAGACAGCCACGTGTCCATAGGTAAGGGTGTATTGCAACCCTACAGTACTGTGGCTTTGCGAGACAGCCACGTGTCCAAAGGTAAGGGTGTATTGCAACCCTACAGTACTGTGGCTTTGCGAGACAGCCACTCGTCCATAGGTAAGGGTGTATTGCAACCATACAGTACTGTAGCTTTGCGAGACAGCCACGTGTCCATAGGTAAGGGTGTATTGCAACCCTACAGTACTGTGGCTTTGCGAGACAGCCACTCGTCCATAGGTAAGGGTGTATTGCAACCATACAGTACTGTAGCTTTGCGAGACAGCCACTCGTCCATAGGTAAGGGTGTATTGCAACCCTACAGTACTGTAGCTTTGCGAGACAGCCACGTGTCCATAGGTAAGCAACCCTACAGTACTGTAGCTTTGCGAGACAGCCACTCGTCCATAGGTAAGCAACCCTACAGCACTGTAGCTTTGCGAGACAGCCACGTGTCCACAGGTAAGGGTGTATTGCAACCCTACAGTACTGTAGCTTTGCGAGACAGCCACGTGTCCATAGGTAAGGGTGTATTGCAACCATACAGTACTGTAGCTTTGCGAGACAGCCATGTGTCCACAGGTAAGGGTGTATTGCAACCATGCAGTACTGTAGCTTTGCGAGACAGCCACGTGTCCATAGGTAGGCAACCCTACAGCACTGTAGCTTTGCGAGACAGCCACGTGTCCATAGGTAAGGGTGTATTGCAACCCTACAGTACTGTGGCTTTGCGAGACAGCCACTCGTCCATAGGTAAGGGTGTATTGCAACCATACAGTACTGTAGCTTTGCGAGACAGCCACTCGTCCATAGGTAAGGGTGTATTGCAACCCTACAGTACTGTAGCTTTGCGAGACAGCCACGTGTCCATAGGTAAGCAACCCTACAGTACTGTAGCTTTGCGAGACAGCCACTCGTCCATAGGTAAGCAACCCTACAGCACTGTAGCTTTGCGAGACAGCCACGTGTCCACAGGTAAGGGTGTATTGCAACCCTACAGTACTGTAGCTTTGCGAGACAGCCACGTGTCCACAGGTAAGGGTGTATTGCAACCCTACAGTACTGTAGCTTTGCGAGACAGCCACGTGTCCATAGGTAAGGGTGTATTGCAACCATACAGTACTGTAGCTTTGCGAGACAGCCATGTGTCCACAGGTAAGGGTGTATTGCAACCCTACAGTACTGTAGCTTTGCGAGACAGCCACGTGTCCATAGAATCCCATCTTTTAGAAGACCCCTGGCACACCTGGCGCAGCCCCCTCTCCCACCACGCTCGCTCGCTGGCCTCCGCACCAACGCGACGCCTACCCAAATGGAGACCATGAGGACGCGAGAACCGGCCGCACCTAGCCTATCTGTGGTGGGGTCTCGTCCAAGAACCGGCAGAACCCACCTGGCAGCGCCGCATAGACACCCAGCAGGTCCCCCACCAGGGATGCGCGACGGAGGACCCGCAGGCGGTGCCGCGTGCGCGCATGCCCCTGGTCGTGCGTGCTGCGACCCAAGGTGACATCGTCCAGCACCTGCCGCACTACCGACGCAGCATCATTGGCGCCAAGTGGCAGCAAGCTAAAGGCCCCATCTGCCGATGATCGGAGCGGGCCTGTGCAAATGAGCGGCGCGGGCACCGTTTCTGGTGACATTGTGCGTGCGCGAGCCGTGGTTGCCCCCCCCTGTCCCTGTCCTTGCTGTCCATCTCCCTCTGTCGTCAAATCAGCCGCCTCTTCTGCTACACTACAACGCCTCTGCTGGTCCCCTGGCAAGTCCAGCCCTCGCTCGGGCGCTGGTGTCATGCCGCGCGCCATCACCGTCACGCCATGAGAGTCGTGGAGTCTGTCCCTGGGATCTGCTTGAGCAGCAGCGCCAGGGGGGTCTCTTGGCATCAAAGGGAAGCTGTTCTGGTCCCCGGCACCGCCACCGGCCCCACGGCAGCGGAGAGCCGCCAACGCAGATGCCAGCAGCCGCAACCGGTGATGCTCGCGCGCACGGCGGGCCTGCCGGGCGTGGCCCCGCTGGTCTGTCCAGGGCCCCCCCGCGTGGCCTGTGCATAACTGTAGAATTGATAGCGTTTTAGCGGCCGATTCTACTCCCAAAGCGCTCACCTGGGGCGCACCGAGCAATGTTTCTTCCATTGACAGCGAGCAATTCAAATTTATTCCAGTTCCTCAAGCGCAGCAAGCAGAGGAGGCGCTGGTGGCCCCTTTTGTTGCCATCCTTCAGGTCGGGGTCCGAACGGCGGCACCCAGCCAGTCCTCATCGTATAGCCCTAAGGTAGTCAGCAGGTCTAGGAGGATGGGAAACAGTTTGTTAAGGAAAAGGCTTGCGTAGATATCCCTGCCTGATTTCTCACACTGCTCCTGCATCTACAACCATTCGCAAATTCCTAGGCCCGGACATGGAAGTGCATGCTCTTTTGCTTGACAACCGGGCCAACAGAGCCAGAATCGATATCTGCAACCTGAAACCGCGCCACTACACCTGACGGCCACTTTATGTGGCTGAATTACATGGTTTATCAGCCCCCGTGCATTCTAGAATACTGAATATGAATATACCCGGGAGAGATCACAATGCCAAGCCTGGATGGCGTAACTGCTCAGATGGCCAAGTAGCTAGCAGCTTACTGCTTTGCAGAGTTGCATAGCACTGCGAGGCATTGCAGAGAATCGATGCATAGCCCCTGGCTGCTCTGCTAAAACGAACTCGACAGTTTTATGTACAAGAAACCAAACTGCATTGGCACGTTCTAGCTAGAGCTGCAAGAGGGACGAGACAACTCTGTTCGTGGATCACATCGTGCGTAAGACCGCACGTGGTTCAAGACGATTCCTTTCTAATATTTCAACCTGCGCACAAGACAATATTTATGGCGACTGGCCTGCGACTGGGCACAAATAGCTATGGATGCCGGGCAAAATGATTGTGACTGGTCACTACGGGCGTAAATACCTAGTGAGACGATGTGCTGGAAGTCAAAATGGAAGCGTAGAGAACTGGATTTTACTGTACGCGGGCATATGACTGTAGACGCGCACCAGGCCACCAGCTCGCGCACCGCTACAGTACAAACCTTGATCCCTCTTATGTATTCCGTATAATTACCAGACACTTACCCCCCCTGCTGGATGTCATATACCTGCCACGTTGCGTGCCGTACTATAAGTCGGTTACTTGCTTTTAGTTGCTACACACACGTGTACTTGGAGTTGCAACTGCGAAGCCCAGTTAGATCACTGCTGCCGCCTGCCACCGGTGCGGACATAAACTCTGCGCGGCGTGAGCAACAACTAGTCAACTACAACAACAACATTACAACAACAACAGCTGCTGCCATCCCCCGCCGGTTCACGGTGCTGTCGGCCTGTCGTTGCATCTTCGACGCTCCACCTCCATTCTCCGCTTCGACGCTCCATAAACACGAGGTCAGGGAATGAAGGATATAGCAAGTTGCTGTTAGCAACACCCCAGCTCGGCAGCGCGCCCCAGTAGTTGCCTATTGCGTCCAGAGTTCCCTTAAATTAATGGTGTCTCGTGCGCTGGGGGACAGCTATTGATTATAGGGTTATGCCGGCAGGCGACCCATCGTCTCCAAACAAGTATTGCTAAGTAGATAAATGAATTGCTACATGCCTGGGGTGGCACCATCAACGTCAATTGACACTTAAGGGACCGCTGGATGCGTTTATTTGTGCTTGGCTGGAAACGATAACTTGCGAGATATAGTGTGCCTTGAAGTCGCCGTGCACGAATAGCTGCGGTGTGTTTGACTTCGGGAAATGGCGGCGATTCCGCTGAGCGCTACGCGCATCTGTCGCGGAGAAGCATCTTTATCTCATAAATCTAAAGCTACTCATCCCCCAGGCATTCGACCTACGGTCATGCCAGGGTTCGTATGTAAAGCGGCAGCACTGGCAGGTGGTTCCTGGACGCATTTCAAGACTCGAGCGGCGCGAGGTATGTCAAGCTGAGATGTATAGCCAGTTCGGGAAACAAAGGCGAATCCCAAACTACAAAGACTTTTTCAAGTAGCTCACGTCACGCACGGCCACGGATGGTTGCAATTGCGCCGCCTATTCCACGCCGTTAGAGCTAGCTGACTATCTGAGCTTGTTGCTGGAGTTGTCCTCTAACGGTGCTTAAAAACAGCTCGTAGTTCCCTTTAAGAGCTTGCCACGCACGATATCTTTTCAAGTGCTTGTTACGATGCACGCCGGCTACGCGAACCTTACATGTACCTTGATTCTCAAGAGGAAATGTGAAAAACTTGGTCTCTTTGCGCCACGCGGACTTCATAGACCTGTGTTCCCTTGCAAATATCCCTCGCTGCACTCTCCCTCGGCTGTGCTTCCCTCCCCCGCCCCCCAACACACACACCTTGCCGCCGCCGCCACCGCCACGACCGCCCATCTCCTGCATGCATTCATCGGAACCAAAATGCAGCCCCTGCCGCGAGCCGCCCGTGCCGCAGCCAGCACCGTGCTAACCACCGCCAGCCATCACGGGCTCCAACTTGCACCGCCGAGGCCACCCCCTCAACGCAGCCCGTGCCGTACAGCAGCAACCAGGACCCGGATGGCGAGTACGACGTGATCGTGGTGGGAGGGGGCCACGCGGGGTGTGAGGCCGCCCTGGCCGCCGCACGCGCGGGCAGCCGCACGCTGCTGCTGACGCTAAATTTAGACCGCATGGCGTGGCAGCCGTGCAACCCCGCGGTGGGCGGCCCCGCCAAGAGCCAGCTGGTGCACGAGGTGGACGCGCTGGGCGGCGAGATCGGCAAAGTGGCGGACCGCACGTACCTGCAGAAGCGGGTGCTGAACAGCTCCAAGGGGCCCGCCGTGTGGGCACTGCGGGCACAGACAGACAAGCGGGAGTACGCACAGGTCATGCGCGCCGTGGTGGAGAGGTGAGGATGGGCGTGCTAATACGCGGTGTGGTGGAGAGGTGAGGAGCTGAAGACGGGTATGTGTGTTGTGATGGAGGGGGAAGGGGGGGAGTTGGGTGCAGCATGGTGGAGAGGGGCAGTGGAGGCTTATTCTTCAAGGTGGCTGAGGGGGTAATGGGTGGGGTAATGGAGAGGTGCTTGTGGGTGCTGAGGTTTGGGAGGGCTGAATGCAAAGGGGGCATGTGTGGTGTGCTGGGAAAGGGGGTTGGGGGTGGGGAGGGGCAAGGGTGTGGGCGGTGTGGTGTTAGGGGAATGTCTGCGCGCCGTCACTGCTCCAAGGGAGATGACCCCACCGCCGCCACCTCTCCGGTCTTGGCTTGGGCTATCTGTACGAAGCCCGTGGCAAACTGAGGGGGTTACAAAGGCAAGCGTCATGCTGTGGGTTGCATGGCTTGCCCAGCGTAGGTGAGTCTGCCTCTTAACGACAGGGACAACATGTACACAGCGTGGTCATTGGAAAGCCAGTTCTATGTTTCACAGCCTCGGCCATCTATATCTCAAGGAGAAACCCATCTCAAGGACAGAACCCATCTCAAGGACAGAGCCTAACTCAAGTACCTTTCTGATGGACGGAATATGACGGGACCGATGGGACCAAATGCCACCTGGACCGCCGGCCTGTACTTACCCTTGAGCCACCGGCCGCCTCGCTTCATCCACATTGACCGCTAAAGCATGTCACGTGCGGACCCTTTGCTTTCGAACCGTTCCCTCGCAAACTCTTGACTGGCACGTGGTCACCCAGCACGCCCAACCTGTTCATCCGCGAGGCTATGGCGACGTCGCTGCTGCTGGGCACCAACGAGGAGGTGCAGGGCGTGCGCACCTACTTTGGCGCCGAGTTCCGCGCGCCTGCAGTGGTACTGACGACCGGCACGTTCATGAACGGCGTCATCTGGGTCGGCCGGCAGTCGATGGAGGCTGGTCGCGCGGGCGAGCAGCCCAGCAAAGGGCTGACGGAACACTTGGTGTCGCTTGGTTTCACCGCCGATCGCCTCAAGACTGGCACGCCCGCGCGGGTGGACATCAGGACGGTGGACGTGAGTGGGCTGGAGTCACAGCCCGGGGATGAAGAGGTTCGCTGGTTCAGCTTCGACGAGCGGGTGCACGTGCCGCGCCCGCAGATGTGCTGCTATTTGACGCGCACGACGGCGGAGACCCACCGCATCATCAAGGAGAACCTGCACGAGACGCCGACATACGGGGGCTGGGTCACGGCGCGGGGGCCGCGCTACTGCCCCTCGATAGAGGACAAAGTGAGTGCAGCGTGCCCTCCTTATGTGCATGGACTTTGATTGCTTGTCTCCCTTCATATGCCAATGTTGGGAACAAGGTGCGTGTGGTGGGGACAAGGTGCATGTGTGGGTGCCCGGTTTACACAAGAGTGTGCATATGCAGTCATGCATCATTAGCACATGCACGCTCTTGTGTGTGCATATGCTGATGATGGGCACAGGGTGCATGTGTCCGTACTTGCGTCCGCATTACCTGGTTTGTTGCAGTGATCCGCTTCCACTTCTGCATGTTGGACTTCCCCACTGCGCTGGCCTGCACGCTGCGATGCCATCAGACACAAGTCCATTGTTGCCAACCCGGGCGGATACCTTTGCCATTCCCCCCCCCCGCCCCCATCCCCCCTCCCCCCCCCACCCCACCCGCCCCCCTCTCCTTTGCGAAGCCACCGGTCAACATATGTGTGACCGCCTGCACCCTGCGTTTTAGCGTGCTTTTCATACTAGGGATCAATCTGGGGAATTTGGGTTACGTTACAATTCAATACCCCCATTTCTCATTTGCACTTGCAACTTCCAAACCAACCAGTATATCGGGAGAATTCCCGGGTTCTCATTCGCACTTGCAACTTTTATACCAACCAGTGTATCCAAACCAGTATATCGGGAGATTTCCCGCACCAACCGCTCTGCGCGACGGATCGCGTGGACCGCTGCTGGCGTCCGGAAGTCGGTGAAAATCGCTTAAAGTTTATGAAACAATTTCCGGGGACAAACACCTAGTGTGTTTAGTAAAAAAAACTGTAACCCCTATATACAATCGCTCAGTTTTTTAGTTTTTGGCCTTCCCTCAGCTCCCTTGCTTCCTCCAGCATTAGCATACTTTGCTGGAACCATGGATCCAGCCACTACCCTAGTCACATGCAGAACCTAGTCGCATCCAGCCACTACCCTAGTCACATGCAGAACCTAGTCGCATCCAGCCACTACCCTAGTCACATGCAGAACCTAGTCGCATCCAGCCACTACCCTAGTCACATGCAGAATCCTGCTTACAGGGTGCCCATTCCAATACTAAATAACCAAACTGCCTATCTGCTGCGTCGAATCATCATGTCGGCCGCCAGATTGTCCGCTTCAAGGACAAGGACAGCCACCAAGTCTTCCTCGAGCCAGAAGGGCGCACCACGCCCGAGCTGTACGTGCAGGGCTTCTCGACCGGCCTGCCCGAGCGGCTGCAGCTGGCCATCCTGCGCACGCTGCCCGGTCTCGAGCGCGCGCGCGTGCTGCGCCCTGCCTACGCGGTGGAGTACGATTACTTCCCGGCCAACCAGTGCTACGCGTCACTCATGACCAAGCGCATGCCGGGCCTGTTCTTCAGTGGGCAGATCAACGGGACCACCGGTGCGTGCGCAAGGGATGGGGGCGGGTCTCGTTGGCTGGGGCAGGGGTAGCGGCAGACAGGGCGTGAGGTGAACGTTGCACAATTGGCGGACATGAATTGGGAAGGTGGGAGGGTCACTCCAGGGCACAGTTAGTCCCCCGTAAGTGCTGCTGCCGGTGCATGTGTGATGAGGAGAGCCATGACGGTGGGCATAAGGGCACGTTGCATTTGGGGGACAGATTCTCTTGGAAATATTTGAGGGGAGCATGTCAAAGGGGACCCAAGGTCAATAAGACTTTGCGGCAGGCCATGCCTGTGGATCGTCCCGTAGGCATGTAGGCGGTGGAGGAGACTTGGGTGGTTGTCAGAGGGACTTCCTCTCCTGAAAGGCCAGTTGCTTGTGATCGTGAGACGAACCTAGGCGCTCACCCATGCACAGGAAATGGGACCCTGAGGTGTGTTTTGTTGGCATGAGCGCAATAATAAGAAAGCCGCATGCGTGTGCACCAATGCTTTCCTGCCCAGTACCATACCCTTATACTCTCGTACGGAGCTACTTCTAAGTAGTTGGATGATTCCATGGGCGCGTGCTCCATGGGTGGGTCCTCATGCTGCGTGGCGCTTGGCCGTGCGCCCCTCCGGCTTGTCCATCTCTGCCCCTGCCACGGCTGTCCCTGGCAGGGTACGAGGAGGCGGCGGCGCAGGGCTTGCTGGCGGGGGTGAACGCGCACCGGTTTGCACGCAAGCTTCCCCTGGTGGTGCTGTCGCGTGAAAGCAGCTACATGGGCACGCTGATGGATGACTTGGTCACCAAGGAGTTGCGGGAACCCTACCGCATGCTTACTAGGTGAGGGTGCGCACTGCGCTCGGGTGGTCACTCTAGTGTGCTCGTGGTAGCCAAGGTGGATGACAGTGGTTGTTTTCATCCCCCATCATCAAAGTCTTCAAACACGGTCTTGAATACTAGCGCACCGCGCGTTTGCATGCACTCATACACAGACATGCGTGTGTTTGCCCCTTGCCTACTGTCCGTTCTCACAACCATAAACCACCCCCCACCCAATCTCTCCCCCACACCCCCCGTTGCCCCCCTTCCCTCCCTTTCCCCTCTTCACCCCCTTGGCCCTCTTCACCCGCATCCCCCCCCACTCCTTCCCTCCATGCCCCCAGCCGCTCCGAGTACCGCCTGTTGCTGCGCTCCGACAACGCGGACGCCCGCCTGACGCCGCTGGGCCGCCAGATCGGCCTCGTCAACGACGAGCGCTGGGCGGCCTTCACACGCAAGCAGGCCGGCATCGACACGGAGATGGAGCGCCTGCGCCGCATCCGCGTGACGTCGGCAGACCCGCTGTGCACCGCGGTGGAGCGCATATCGGGCCACGGTGTGCGCCAGAGCAGCACACTGGAAGAAATCCTGCGCCGGCCACACGTGCACTACCACCACCTGGAGGAGCATGGGTATGGCGCCGGCATGGGGGCGGCCCCTGTGGGCAATGCGCGGGCTGCGGGGGACGCGGTCGCAGTGCAGGCGGCGGAGGAGGACGCAGCGGCGGCAGCAAAGGCGGTGGGGGCGGATGGCGGGGTGCCAGGTGGCGGGGGGGCACTGACTGCCACCCAGAAGGAGTGCATCGAGATCGAGATCAAGTACGCGGGGTTCATCGAGAGACAGGAGAAGCAGCTCACGCAGGTGGGGGCAGGCGGCAGCATGGTTGTTGTTGTTGCTGCTGCTTTCGTCGTCAGGGTAGGGCAGAGCGGCACTGCTGTTGCTGTGGCTGGCGCCGCGGTCATGTCTGCTCCGCTTTGTTTTCGTTGGTGCGCTGGTGTGGCGTCAAATGGTGAAACGTATGCCAGTGTGTGTGTGGGGGGGGGGGGGGGGCTGCCCACGGCATGAAGCGCGCGTATATAGAGCGTATAGAGCGCGCGGTGCGGTGATGTGCCATCCTGTTCGTAGGCTACCTGTATGCTGCGTGTCGTGAGATGCACACGCCATCCCTGGTCCTTGCGTTTGTCTTTGTCAATGTTTCCGTGCGCTGGTGCCTCACGAATGGGGCACATCCTGAAGAAGGTGCGCTTGTTGCAGTGGTGTTATGCGTGTGTGGGAATGGGGGGAGGGGGGGGGGAGGGGAGAGGACAGGTTGCGAAGCTTACGATGATCAGTGCAGCGGTCCATGTTCTCCTGGCACGGTCATCGTGTATGTTGGGTGGTCACTGCCAGTGCTGTGCAAGCGTGGATCCAGCTGTCCGCAGCAATCAAATCTATGTCAAGCAATCTATGCCAAGCCATCTATGTCAAGCAATCTTTTTCAAGCAACCCATGTGAAGCTACATGTCAAGTCATCCTCCTCAGCCCCAATATCATGCATGGTGCCGATATCATGGCGGCATGGTGGCGGCATGGTGGCGGCATGGTGGCGGCATGGTGGCGGCATGGTGGCGGCATGGTGGCGGCATGGTGGCGGCATGGTGGCGGCATGGTGGCGGCATGGTGGCGGCATGGTGGCGGCATGGTGGCGGCATGGTGGCGGCATGGTGGCGGCATGGTGGCGGCATGGTGGCGGCATGGTGGCGGCATGGTGGCGGCATGGTGGCGGCATGGTGGCGGCATGGTGGCGGCGTGGTGGCGGCATGGTGGCGGCATGGTGGCGGCATGGTGGCGGCATGGTGGCGGCATGGTGGCGGCATGGTGGCGGCATGGTGGCGGCATGGTGGCGGCATGGTGGCGGCGTGGTGGCGGCATGGTGGCGGCGTGGTGGCGGCATGGTGGCGGCGTGGTGGCGGCATGGTGGCGGCGTGGTGGCGGCATGGTGGCGGCATGGTGGCGGCATGGTGGCGGCATGGTGGCGGCATGGTGGCGGCATGGTGGCGGCATGGTGGCGGCATGGTGGCGGCGTGGTGGCGGCATGGTGGCGGCATGGTGGCGGCATGGTGGCGGCGTGGTGGCGGCATGGTGGCGGCATGGGGGCGGCATGGGGGCGGCATGGGGGCGGCATGGTGGCGGCGTGGTGGCGGCATGGTGGCGGCATGGTGGCGGCATGGTGGCGGCATGGTGGCGGCGTGGTGGCGGCATGGTGGCGGCGTGGTGGCGGCATGGTGGCGGCATGGTGGCGGCATGGTGGCGGCATGGTGGCGGCATGGTGGCGGCATGGGGGCGGCGTGGTGGCGGCGTGGTGGCGGCATGGTGGCGGCATGGTGGCGGCGTGGTGGCGGCATGGTGGCGGCATGGTGGCGGCGTGGTGGCGGCATGGTTGCGGCTGCAGTTGCACTAGCTAGTCGATAGCGCAGGAGGCGTGTGCGAGCCTGCTGGTTCCCATATCCACGACATGCGCTTGCTGTCGCATATCCATGAGACAACCAGCGCAGGCCAGAACAAAAATCATGAGTCAGAACGTATGGCAGTATGCTGGCTCTCATTGACAAGCCCCATGCATGGTGGCGCCCGCTGTGGTCCACATGCTGGCGCGTGGGGGGCCCGCTTCATCCTGGCGCTTTGTGCTCGTTTGCGCCGCGTGTTTTCATGAATGCTGCCTGCATGTACCGCAGGTTGCGTCCAAGCACAGCAAGCAGCTGCCACCGGACGTGGACTACTGGGCGGTGCCCACCATCTCGATGGAGGCGAGGGAGAAGCTGTCCAAGGTGAGAGAGGGGGGGGGGGGCGGTAACTGGGCGGTGCCCACCATCTCGATGGAGTCGAGGGACAAGCTGTCCAAGGGGAGGGGATGGGGGATGGGGGGTGGGGGCCGGGGGGTGGGGTGTATATCCAGGGAATGTTGCCGTATTTATCTGCCCTCTGAAGAAGTGTTTTATTATTTGGCACGACTTTAACAGCCTGACGGACACTCGGTCAGACTGACCACAAGTTACAATATATCAACTTGGCTATACTGCCAGCATAAGTAAGTAAGTGCTTGAACATGCACCGAAAGCATGCCACGGAGTACCCGACGAGGTACTTTTCTACGCGGATACTTCACCCGCGAAGGCAAGTGGCGCGACTCACTCGCCCAGGTCTGGAGTCGCAGATAGCAACTCCGCGCCATCCGGACTATCCAAGACGACTGTACGCTCGGCCATGATGACGGGTGTGGGGGTAGGTGGCATGCTACCCCCCGATAGCCGAGGAGAATGTTAAGGCTTTTCCCGGAGCCTGAGGGGTTTTAGTACTGCCAGCATGGTCATGCACACAATCTGCGTGCTGCAATTGTGAGTATTCTTTCCATATTGAATTGCCATTATGCATGCACGCATTTCAGTCATGCAACAGATTGCAAGTATCATTTGCAAAATGCCCATTTAAGTGTCAGATGCTGTCTCCCTTTGCCTCTACCTGGCATGTGTATTTGGACTCCATGGCAGGTGAAACCGCTGAACATCGGCCAGGCCTCGAGGATTGCGGGCGTGAACCCGGCGGACATCAGTGCGCTGCTCGTCCACTTGGAGATTGCGGCGCGCCGGCAGAAACAGGAGGCGGCCGTAGAGGAGGAGCCGGTAGCTCAATGAATGCTTCAAGTCATGGAAGCTGTCGCACGGCAGCACCTGGGGCGTCATCTTGCGTTGTAGCCCACAGTGGGCTTATTGGTCATGGTGTATCAGGGATGAATGAGTAATCGGGCTTTCTTTACAAAGATTTGGCATGCCACGTCCTGGTTGTTTGAATGTTAATGCCAACGGAGTACTTGAATCATTAGAAGTGTATATTTGCGATGCATGATGTGGACTTGACCGTATCCGAGGGAACTAATGCTCCACGGCTTCCCAACGTTCGTACCGCTAAGTTGTTGTTAATTAACTACTTAATTTAGACCCAATGCTAAATGGTAATCAATCGATGAAAGAAAACCTGATAACGATGTTGATATTCAAAATTGTTCTGAATATCGAGACTTTCTCAAACTTGCTCTCTAGTGAGGCAAAGCTGAACATCAGCAGGCTTATCCATTGCATTTGCCAGTTGGATGTGTGGGCTTCAAATAAGAACAAGCTTTGAATGCATAGTACGTCCGGGCGTTTGATGAATGTGTATGAGGCGGCACAGGGCAACAGGCCTTGCACATGGTTTGTTGATAGACTTCGAGTTTGATACATGTCGAGATTGATATTAATTAAAAGTCCTCAGATGGAGGTTATTGCCCCTGAGGATAGCCGCTACACTACCGCCTCGTCTGCCATTACATGAGTAGAGGACAGCTCAGATGAAAATTATATCCCCCTCTATAGTGACTGTTGGTTTGGACCCCGCATATGTATAGGTATGGGTTTGAACACCGCATTCACTCCCTCTCTCTTCTTTGGACTGCTGTGCAGAACAAGAAGAGGCGGCAGAAGATTGTCCAGGCTCACACGCCAGCCCCTGTGGGCAAGCCCCCTCCCCCCAACTGAGCGGAAGGGGCGCTTTGCTGAGTAGTGTAGTTAGGATTTTCTATACTAGTCAGCTTAGAGTTAGCTTAGTTACGCGGCTTCGCCCACCTCCACCCATCCAGCAAGGAATAGGTGCTACATGATCTCCCAACGGAGTCATGTTATAATTCAATTCACTAGTGACTATATTTTGGATCGCCATGCGTCCAGGCATGCATAGTTGTCTCATGCACTTCATATGGTTGGGGCATGATGCAGACGATGTTTGTAACTTTCGTGTAATTCTGATTTTTCTAATGCATGAGACTGGCACAGTACTCCTTGGCATGCCCATGCGCATGACTGACGCAGCGGGCCTAGGTCATAGAGGACAACAACCCCCCTGCAGTGGGGAAGCCGCGCGTTTGCACACATGGCCGGCATGCTAGACAAGACCCCTAGGGTCGCGAGCACCATAGATATAGAATAGGATTGTTTTGTAGATAGCCTGTAGATAGCTTAGACCGGTAGGATTGCGTGCACACATCCATCCATGATCCATCGGGGTTATCCCCAAGCCGCCCTGTGTGAGCTCGATTAGGAGGCATGAACCATCGATCATGGCGGTGCAGGTGCACCTTGTTCACCCAGAGCAGGTGATAGTTGTACATCCTACACCTGCATGTTGTCGCCCTGATTGTTTTACAAACCCATAGATGCCCCTTTCTCAGGGCTATGATGTGTTACATATGCTCCCCACGGAGCTATGTTCTCAATTAATTAATTATTTAATCGGGGTTAATGCTCCGTGACTCCCCAACGGCAGCACGAGTTTAATTAATTAATTAATTAATTAATTAATTAATGACATGCAAGTACTTACTTACTTATTCGAGATTAATATTGCAATTATGTATCCCATGCGTCACCCACATCTGTTGACTGTTCGGCCGGTGCTGCCCCTTGCATGGCACAAGCTCTACAAACAGGTCGTGGACCGGCTGGATCGCATAGTATCTCCGCACATCTGAACCCTAGCTGTGATGCCAGATCTCCTTTGCGGCCGTTCCGAGCTTGTCACTGGATTCGTTGTCCACATCGTCGCGTCGCTGCAGCAACACGATGTTTTCTGGCATACGCGGGCTTTTGGTTCCCGCCGCACATTTGAAAGTGCTGTCCTCGATCCGGCTTTTTGCCTTTGCACCGTGTGCAGTTCTTGGACGTTTGGAATCATGGCATGGCTAACAAGATGATCGACTGACTAGCTAGACCTTTTCAGTGGTTTTCCATTTGCGGGTATTTCCTCGATCGTAAATGGTGGGAGAGCGATCGCAGCAATGGTGCTCGTGAACCACTAGACTACCCGGCCAGTTAGGCTCGAAACACACGCCCTGATCAAGCATGCTGTTTCCGGCCCCACCGTCTAGGTCATCTAGTCGGTCTACACGTAAGCCAGCCATAATTTCAATGCACAAGGATACACATTTCCATCACCATTCATCTTCGTCATCCTGAACGACTCGAACACGCGGACAAGATAACGGCAGGCTGGAGCTACCATGGTCCGGATTCTCCCGATTTCTGGCCTGGGTGGTCCCACGCGGAATGGGGTAGATTTTTGCAAGAAAAAAACGCTAGTTTCAATCGTCCGGAAAAACGGACATTGCGCCGAAATTCTTGCCGAAAAATTTGCAGCCGAGCGAATTTTCCGCCGGCCGGAAAGGGTCTCTCTGCAGCTAGACCCTTCGCAAATCGTGCGAAATCGCGCAAAATTTGCTGAAATTGACCAAAACCAGGCCAAAAAAGTGTAAAATCATGCGAAATCTTGAAAATTTTGCTGAAATTGACCGAAAACCGACCAAAAAAGTGCGAATTCATGCAAAAAAGTTCGATTGTAAAAAAATTACGACATGTAAAAAATGCGTGAATTCATGCGAAAATTTTCAAAGGGTCTCTCTGCAGCTAGACCCCGTTCGTGTAAAATTATGCCAAATCCTGTGAAATCGTGTGAAATCGTGTGAAATTGTGTGAAATTGTGCGAAAATCGTGCGAAAATCACGCGAAATTGTGCAAAATTTTGCGGGCGTTCTCAAATCGCCAGAAAAAATTTCGAAACGGAAAGTCGAAAACAGCGTTTTTTTCTTGCAAAATGCGCAAAAAACTACCCCATTCGGCGTGGGACCACCCGCCTGCGCTCGTTGTCTCCTTGATATATCCCATGCAATTATACATCCGATTTCTGGCCTGCGCTGGTTGTCTCCTTGATATATATCCCCCACCCACCCCTTCAGCTGCGTGGACAGCCTTGCCTGCTACGGCGAACCCACTCAACTCTCCTTCCTCATGGAGGATGGGACGTTCGCCGACGTCGCTTCCCGCACAGCCTGGGACCCAGCAAGGCCACCCCCTAGCTCGGTCCCTTTTACCTATCCGCCCCGCTGCTCAAGGCTCTCCAAGGTGTCCACGTACGCTGCGCACCCGGATGTCGTGCTCCTCGCCTATATATGGACGATATCCATGCCCACGGCCCGGCCGACGCTGTGGTTGCAGCCCTGGCTGCCCTTGAAGTGGCCATGGCGGCCATCCGACCTTTGCCTCACCCTCCCCAAGTGTGGGCACAGTCTTTTCGCCCCGGCCAGGGGGACTGCTCTGGCTTCCCCGCGGCTATCCCGGGGGCTTTGGCGCGGGCGCGTGTTTTCTTGTGCCTGGCCGCATCCTTGTGGGTGACCCTCATGACTACGTCGAAGAGGAGCTCCGGGCCACTGTGGAACCGGGCACCCATGTCCTCGAGACTTTGGCGCGCCTCAAGGACCCCCAGACCAAAGGGCTCCTCCTCTGGTCGCCACATCCTCCGGGCGGCTGTGGATGCCGGCGATGCCGGCCGCTGTGGCTGATCGAGCGCGACAAGATTGCATCCTACAGCAATGTGGGGCCCCACCGGGTCATCCCCTTTGTCCTTGAGGAGTTCGGGGCCATGGACGCCAAGACGGCGGAATTTTTCCACGAGTGCGCATGCTAGCGCCGAGAAGACCGCCTCGACCTCGAGGGTCAGACTGCCCCGTGGTCTGCCACGGGCGCACGTGGTCCTCGATCGTATTGGCGGCAGCGCCCAGGTGCCACTCGCCCTCACCCGCACCGTGGCTGATGTGTTATTCCGCCGCACCCGGGCCGCCTTTGTCGCGACCCATGCAGTCTAGATCCCTCCCAGGCCAGCATGGTGGGCCGGCAGCGATGTTGCTGCGTGTCGTTTTGTGATGTAGTTAGTTGTACCTTGCCGTGCAGCTGGCGTAATCCTTGGATGTCCGTGTTCAGAGATTTAGGGTTCTTCTTCTTTTCGGGTTTTTCCTTATGTTGCATGGGCACCAATCTCACCTCCGTAATTTATCCTTCGGCAATATATTTATATATATATATTCATTGAGAATGATAGATTACGGAGGTGAGATAGGCATGCAACATAAGGAAAAACCCGATAACTGGGAGAATAACCCTGAAGAAATTAATAGTAATCTGACACAGACATCCAAGGATCACGCCAGCGGCACAAGGTACAACTAACTAGACATCACAAAACTACACGCAGCAACAGCGCTGCCGGCCCGATATATATCTAATGTTCGAAATGGTCTACTGTGACCCCACAGCGCCACTCCCGCCGCTAGTTGATGAGCACCTATGACGGTTGACGGATCGGACCATGCAAGCTGCCCGCGTCGGTCGGCGAACTGAACTGAGTGCTCACCCGACCGCTCATCATCATACGGATCTATACTTTTATCAAATAGTCTAGATAGCTTCGCATAATTAATTTTTTTACTTTTCAATTTTTAGCCGGCTATATCAAGAAACGATTACGTGCCCAGATGCCACGACTGCCACGAGGTAGCCATCCATGGCTGACGGCGGAGCTCATAACTTTCACGTTTGAGCACCGAATTTAGTCGTGAATATCACAATCGCTTCGTCTTTCTAAGACGCACATGCTGATATAATTTTCCGACGCTATTACGCAATATACGATGAAACGCCCATCGACGCAACGCAGCCTGACGGCTGCGCTCGGCAATGAAAATACGTCTGCAGCTCAGGCTGCAGCTTCGCCATCAGGTCCGGCAGGCAGCGGTGACACTAGTCGTGCACTGGTGGTCGCCCAGCAACCTCCCGGGCTCAATGCCTCGCCATCGGCTGCCATCGCCTGACCCTAAACGCAGCCGCCCAGCCGACAACACAGGAGGGTTTTCACGCCCCAAAGAACCGCGCTTTCGGCCTGAACCTTTCAAGGTCGATGATCACGACTGGACCAACATGTCCCCGGCAACTGCCCTGCGTTGCATCTTCTACGGGGACTACACCTCGCTTTATGACCTGTGCCTCCATCTCTACGACATCAATCACCTCATTAGCTCGGACGGCAGCTGGTGGTATAACATCAGCGTGTTGGACGGGTGCAACCGCGCCTTCCTCCAACACACCATCCTCAACTCCCTTCTCATGCGCCTTTGCATGACGGCGAGATCTGGGCTCCATCCATCTCCGCCTCCACACTCCGTTCCATCCTCACGGAAGCCTTTCAGCAGCACGTGACCCCCCTTGCTGCTGACGTCGCAGCAATGGGTGGTCCGCTGGCTGCTGAACTTCCTCACCTCACCGCCACCTCCACTGCCATTTCCGCCTCCACTGCCGACATCAAAGCCCAGCTCCTCGACCTCGACCAACGCCTTCAAGCCACCGCCAACGCCCTTGCGGAGCTTGCATGACACCGCCGGCCTCACCGCCCAGGCGGTGAAGGACATCGCCGCCCAGCCGGCGCCTGCTGGCCCGGCCGGCGATGCTCCCTCCACCTGGGCGGACTTGCTTAACCCCTCAACCGTCTTTGACTCGTGACTAAAATGAGTCATGAGTTGCACAGTATGCCACAGGTGCCCCCATTCAGCCTAATTATTTTTTCTAGACCATACTAGGAACCAAGCATAACCATATTAGGGCCCACCTGGGGGTATAGTGGGTGGTCCCAGTGCTAGCCCCCCCTGCTCTATAAATAGCCCCCCCCTCAGGGGGGTACGGTGAGTGCGCGCGGTGACACCCTTATAATGGATGATAGACCCCTTTCCTCGATGAGTTGACCCTGGGGTTGGTTTTGTAGATAGATTTTTTAGTTAGGATGGGATACAAACACTAAAAATTGTAACTCCCCCAGGGACCCATCAGCTGGTGCTAAAAATAACTGGTGACTATTTTGAGTCGCGAGTTTTTTGGGGGCTAAAATAGGCATCCTAGTGCAGTTTTGAACATGGAAACGATAGGTAAGCATGGAGTATGGGCATGCTAACACTTATTCCAACCTGTGTGCCACCAATACCTGCCATAACCACTGCAGGTCCCTGCCGGATATGATTGGAGACGACTACGCGCGGGCCGCGAGTACGGGGTTCACAACCTTATCATGCATGATGGAGCACGTATACCTTGGATTTCACCCTAGTATTTCAGGGGGGACTGCAACTGTACCCAAGCACTACATCCAAACACTTACATGTCTTGTTTCACCCAGGGACCCACAAGATAATGCTAAAAATAGCTGGTGACTATTTTGAGTCACCAGTTTGGGGGGGCTAGAATAAACATCCTAGTGCAGTTTTGAACATGGAAATGATAGGTAAGCATGAAACATGCATGATTATGTTTATTCCAGCCTATGTGGCACAAATATATGCCACAATAAGCGTAAATGCTTGCAGACCCGCTGATACTGTGGTACTTATTTTTACATGCATGATGGACCTTGCACACAAAGTCAAAACATCCCAGCACTCCTAGATAAATTAGTGACCAAGGGACCATGCATGCAGTAACACTGAAAATTGCCAACTAGAAATAGGTGGCACTGTGACCATCACGGAGCAGATTTTCAAACTGCACAAGTTATGCATAAACATGAAAGCTAATAAGACATGACCATGAAACAATAACCCATGCAGGCTAACAACATGAAACCAAATAACACATGCACAGGTGGGTCCATGAAACAATAACACACACTTCAAACCATGCCGGCCCATGGTGATACACGGCGCGCATGAGCGCGGGCAGGAAAGGCCAAATGCCATGCCACGTAGGCAACAAATGCTAGCATTCTTAGTCAGCCTCCGTAGGACTATATCCCAGGCGGACATGCTCCGCCCTGAGATGGCGGCGCCGCGCCACCCCCTTGAGCTTCCGGGTGGTGGCTGCTGCCCCCTCGTGGTAGTGGCGCCCTTGAAATTCTTGGCGCATTCGCCACGCTGGGAGAGGCGCTGCCATACCCGCTGCTTCGTCACGTTGAAGTCCAGCCCCTCCACCTGCCCGGAGTGGAAGAGGCCGAAGCAGTTCCGCTCGCTGTTGCTGCAGAACGCCATGTCACAGTGCTCGCACATGACCGAGGTCTTGTGCTTCCTGCCTTGCGCGCAGCACAGTTGGCACAGCACCTGCTCCACCCAGAAATTTGCCCATCTCATGCATTGTTAAGGGGTGCCACTCACGCTCACCTGGCTTGCCCGCCCCCTTGAGCTCAGCATAGTCGTTGGTCTCCTTGACAATCTTGGCCACGACATCACGTTGGGACCAGAAAAGGGAGAACAGCCCGAGGGGCCCAAACTTGAGCTGGGCAGGGGAAAGGTTTTGATAGCAGGCGGTACCCGTCATCGGCGACAGCACCGGAGTATCGGGAAAAGGAAACACACCTGGCTTGCCGAAACCAGATTTCCAGACAGTCTCGGCTGGCTCCTCAGTGGCAGGCGTGTCGTTAGGAAAAACGAATCATCGAGCTCAGCCTCACCGCTCGGCACCGGACCCTCCGCACCCTTCTGGTAAACAAAGTCGTCATCGGAAGCGTCCGAGACAACGCTCTCGCTGGCCGCCGCCTTGGTCTGACGGCGCCTTTTCGGGGCGTGGCTGATGGCTGGGTTCTTCTTCGGGTTGCCGACAGCGCGCTTCCCCGGCTCGCGTCGCTTGACCGGTGTGGGCAGCTCGATATCCTCGGATTTGTCGTCGTCGTCCTCGCCGGCGTCAGAATCGCTATCCTGGCCCTGCTCGCTATCATCGTCACTGCTACCTGCCGTTGGGACCTTCCTGGCTGCGCATTCTTTCACTAGAGCTTCGTACTCATCTGAGCTGCACGAATATATGAAAATCTGCTCACGGGTGAATGGGTACGTGAGCTTGTCGTCCGGGAAATAGCACCGTGCACCATCTCCGGACCTGTTCACTGTCACTACCTTGCCCGGCAAACGTACCTCGCTGTGTTTTTCCCCATACTGCTCTATCGCCCAGTCTAGTCCGAATTTTTCCACAGGCACTGCCATGAAAATGCCCTTCTTTACCTTGAAAGTCCGTATATCTGCCTGCATTTCGTCCGCCATGTCTACGTCCGCGCTCCCCCCTTTTTTCGCATCCTTCGTTTTCGTACGTTTTTGTCAATTTTTTTTACCGCCCAAACCTGCATGCACCAGGGTACCCTGTTGACTTTGACCAGGGTTTCCACCCTGATACGGTGGTCAAATACGGTCAGACAAGTGTCCTACGGATAGAGTGAATCTAGATCTTTTCGGTGGTCTAGTTGGTTCCGGCCAAAACCTTCCCGCCAAATCCCTACAGGGCGCACAAACTCATGCCGAATGTGAGGCATGAGAAAAACTCGCAGTCGAAAATCGGCACGAGGACGGTTTAGGGGTTAAGCAGCACACCACCTCCACCAGTGACCTCCACCATCTCGGCACAACTCAAGCAATAAGCCCTCGACCTTCGCGAGGAAGCCGACATCGCCCGGCGCAGCCACAATGTCATCGTCAAGCACTTCGACCAGCCGGCAGGTGAGACCTCCACGAGCCTTCTTGAGGCATTTAAGCGCGCCATTTTGCCCCCATGTTACTCACTGGTGAGCTGGACATGTCGGCTGTCCGCCTCCCCCGCGCGCGGGGGAAGGCTGGCCCGGCACCCGTGCTCCTCACCTTTAAGTACATGGCGGACAAGCTGGCGTTCCTTAAATGCCGCAAGAAGCTCTCGGAGACTCGCTTCACGCTGGACGACGACTTGACCCTGGCCCAGCATGCAACAGCGGCGACGCGAGCTATGGCCGACCTAGCTTCAGCTCCGGCACAGCGCAAGGGGGAAGCCCGGGTATACTGGAGGGGGGCGGTCATCCACGTTGACCACAAGCCCTGGCAGCCCCCTCCTGCCACCTCAGACTAGGAATATATATAATAGTATAGTGTAGATTAGTAAGGCTTAGCCTAGCATGTGGCCCGGGGCCCCCGCGCATCATGTGCGCCCATAATGGCCCCCATGGATGATGCCTTCAACATTTAGCCATGCTTTGTCTATAATGGGACCCCCATTAATTAATTAATTAATTAGACTCGTGCTCCCGTTGGGGAGTCACGGAGCATTAACCCCGATGGATGGATGGATGGATGGGTGCAAACATTCCTACCGGTCTAATCTATCTACATTGGCTACATACTACATCTATCTAACAGCATTCTAACTACAACATCTATCTAGGCAGCCGCACGCTGCCCGAGGGGGAGCTATCTGGCGTGCCTCCCTCGGGATTGCACACGCGGGCGCTTCCCCACTGGGGGGGGCTCATTGTCCTCTATGACCTGGGCCCACTTGCCGGCCTTGTCCATCATCTTCTTCCAAATCACGGAGAGGCCGAGGCCCCCCATGTCCTCTACTAGCTGTTCCTTGAAGGTGCGGGCCTTGCGGCGTCTAACATCACTAGGCCCGGCCCACGTCAGGAGGTGCCGGCCAGGCTGGGCTGGTCGCAGTCCTGCGGGGGGGCCACGTGAGGTGTCTACCTGGTTGGTGCGAGCTAGGTGCCCTACAAGCTGCAGGCGGCGTTGCTTAATGGTGCTGGTGATATAGGGCATGCCCTGGTACATGCGGTCCTCATTGCGGACATGAGCAGCATATCCTACTCTGAAAATGGAACGCAGCATGCTGGTGACCGCGCCGTCCAGCTTGCGGGCCATGCAGGTCGGCGGTGAGGGTCCACGTCTCGGCGCCATACGTGAGAACAGGAAGGACGAGGACCTTGAACAGGTCCTGTTTCTCGATCTTGCCCAGGGGCTTGCGCCACAGGGCCCGGTACTGACGTAAAGCGTGCCAGGCGAGGGAGATGCGATGGTCCACATCAACCTCGCAGCTGGGGAGCAGGCTGCCCAGCAGCTTAACGCGGTCCTGATACAGGACTTGAGAGCCGTCTAGGAGATAGAGGGGCGGCGCTGAGTTGGTGAGCCCAACCGCCAGGGCCTCTGTCTTCTTGCTGACCTCAAGCCCCACTGCACGGGCCTCGAGAGCCAGGCAGTCAAGCCATGTCTGCACGTGCTCAGTGTCCTCGAAGAGGGTGGTGTCGTCTGCGTAAATGATGTCTGCTAGCCGAATCTCCGTGTCCGCACCGCCATGCCAGAATTTGTTAGCAACCTGCACTCCTGGTTCCCTGCCCACGATGCGGGCAAATCGCTTGCGCGCCTGAATCATTACGTATTCGACGACAATAATGAACCTCCATGGATGTTGCATTAATTAAGAATTTAGCCATGCTATGCCTATGCAGAGAGATGCTCTCTGCCGAGAAGCCATGCCCTAGCCCTTGTATAGCCATGATGATGATCTTCCTCCCCCGTGCCAGGATCCGGCCCCCTTAGGCGGGTTGAACCTGAGACAGCATGGTGGTGCCGGTGCCCTGGTGCACCTGCTAGAGCAAGGGTAGCTTACATTCCCACCCTTGCATGAAGAAGCCATAGTATGCCCCTTCTCAGGGATATGTGCTACATTGACTCCCAACGGAGTGATGTTCCTAATTAATTAATTAATCTTAAGAAAGGTTTCAATTTGTAGAAATGCCGTGCGTCCGGTCTGGGAATCATAGCGGTCGAGTGTCTAACTTTGAAAGACTACTATGAAAGCAAGCGGTGCCGCCGGCACGGCATCGGCGATCCGCCACTGGTTCACTATTCGGCACTTTAGTGAACTTTTGCTAGACTAAATCATGTCCTCGGATTGGACCCTGGCTGACTTGTCAAAAAACGGTGCTCTGCTGTAGGTAGGCCCGGCCGTGACCCGGAAACAAGTTTTGTACCAAATTCGGAAATTCCCCCCCAACCCCCACCGCCACCCCGGCCGGTGTCCGGAGCAGCCCGTGGTCGGCCCGAGGGTCCGGCGCGGCAATTATTTATTGATTACTGCTGTTCACATCCGGTCACTGTCATCTGCAACCTGCAATCTTGCATAACCCGCAATTCTTTACGTTCGTTCATGGCAGCCCGGCACCATAAGACGTTCTTATGAACTCGTTACAGTTTTGGTGATTACAGACGTCGCTCGGGAGCATAAAACCAGATAAATGGTGACATGCACGTGCATGGCGAAATGCAGTAACGCGCGCTCGGTAAAATGCTTAGTGTATTGAACTGCGTTTAGCTTCAAGCGCAAAATGAATGTTGCGAGGATTAGCTGGCATTTAATACGCGGATGTCGATATCGAGTGATATGTTGAGGGCTAACCTTGTAAATATAGTGTGCTTTACCTGCGATATACATGTCCAGAAATCGCCAGGAGCCTGCTGGTATATGTAACAATCTGTTGACCTCGGTTGTGACACGTCATTAACTTGCGGCGCGCGTTTAGATGCCGCGGTGGCACGACGAGAGCCGGCCATGGGTTTCGACGTGATGGCTGGGGACTTTGCTCATCTCAAGCTTCTTTGCACATTGGTGGCAGTGTTATTCACAGCTATTCCGAGGTGTTGTTTAGCGTTAGAATTGCATGTAACTGACGGAAGGAAGATTATCGGGGACAGCTCGACGTCCCTGATCACTGGTTCCGGGCGTCTTTTCGTTTCTGAGGACGGACTTTTGCAGTCGACTTTAGTCGAGGAGCCGATACGTCGCCATCTGCTGGTACGTCGCCAGACGGGGCTCTGGGTGTCGGACAAGTTGTAGGAGAAGGGTTGTTTTCCTAATGCATCCTGGAAGTCGTCGCTGTAATCCCCGACAGAGCCTGCATCATGAATATTAAACATGTGTATGCGTGTTTGCACCTTGCCACCCCATGCTATGGACAGAAACGGGTGGACGGGAAAAGCGCCCCAAAGAAGCCTGTCGTCAGTAAAAGAAGGTCATTTGCCTTTGGTGCAGGTTGCCCAAACTACTGCAATGGGCGCGGCCTTTGTGTCAATGGTCAATGCAGGTGCGCACGCCTTGCATGAATTAATCGAAAGCATGTAGACTGCGTCACGTGGGTACAATCAAAGGAACCTTCAACCCTGTACACAATGAGAAGGAGATATGGCGCCCTAGCTTCTCACACTGCCCCGAGTGAGCAGGCCACACAGGACTCTCTCTGCATGATGGTGCAGGCCCAACTGTTCAGGACTCATACACACACACGCACACACTGTCTCTCTCTCTCTCTCTCTCTCTCTCTCTCTCTCTCTCTCTCTCTCTCTCTCTCTCTCTCTCTCTCTCTCTCTCTCTCTCTCTCTCTCTCTCTCTCTCTCCCCACTACTCTCTCTGCCTGAAATACATGTTCAAGAACCTGCAAACCCATGGCGGATGCAGTAAGGCTTCCCCATGGATCGTCCAGTGGCCACACATAGGCTTGGGACTCGTGGATCGAGAGACGCCAATGGGCATAATGGTGCCTGGTTGGCCCCATGCTTGGTTGGCGCGCTGCTTTCCTGCATGCGAAGCACCGCGGAGTCACAAATATTCTCGTGGGGCAACTTTGCCAGGTTTTCTCTTGTTTTGGTTTCTTTAGGGCGGCTGTCAAGGAGCATGCGTGCAAAGGGATGATGACAGGATATGCAAGACAGAGCAAGACGGTCCTCCCGTGCCCAGTTTCTTTTCAATACCTGTAATGCCTGTGCTCAGCAGGTCCCATCCTTGGCCCCTGACCCCAAAGCCACCCACCTCTCCCTTTTCTCACTGACGTGCTTCCACCTCCTTGCCATTTCTGCCTCCTCTTCACATCCTCCTGACCTGCAGCTGCTGTTCCATCTCTCCCCATGACGCTCTGGCTAGTGCTCAATCAATCCCCTGCAGGTGCACGGTGGCGTGGTCCGGCAGCAAGCAGTGCGACAAGCCGCTGGCCCTCCCCTGCAACCAGAAGCCGATTGACACGCGCGACGGCTGGGTGTTCAGCGCGGCCACCTTGGAGGACGACCTGGTGCGCCAGCGCGTGTACCTGTGCCACGCGCTCAAGCTCTACTCCTCGCGCTGCACGGCCCCGGCCTTGCGCAACGTGTTTCGGGGGCTGTCACTACCCCCAAAGGACCCCATCCTCAACATCACGGGAAAGACATGTGCGCTGGTGGGTGTTTCATTCAGGGTGGGCAAGGCGTGCGCGCTGGTGGGTGGGCAAGCGGTGGGCGCCGGTGGGTGGGGAAGGGGGGGCGTTCATGCCCATGCGGTATGATGGGGCCATGGGGCATAATGGCATGGGGGAATGGGGGAATGGGGGAATGGGGGAGTGGGGGAATGGGGGAATGGGGGGATGGGGGGATGGGGGGATGGGGGGATGGGGGAATGGGGGGATGGGGGGATGGGGGAATGGGGGAATGGGGGAACGGGGGGATGGGGGAATGGGGGATGGGGGAATGGGGGAATGGGGGAATGGGGGCATGGGGGAATGGGGGATGGGGGGATGGGGGCTCGGGGGCATGGGGGCATGGGGGCATGGGGGATGGGGGATGGGGGATGGGGGATGGGGGATGGGGGATGGGGGATGGGGGATGGGGGATGGGGGATGGGGGGATGGGGGGATGGGGGGATGGGGGATGGGGGGATGGGGGGATGGGGGGATGGGGGGATGGGGGGATGGGGGGATGGGGGGATGGGGGCATGGGGGCTCGGGGGCATGTGGGCGTGTGGACGGCAATCACCCCTTGGTGACGGCAAGGTGGCACCGCCACATTCGGCTAACGCTTCATAACGGATGTTGCACCATGCAAGGATTTATGCACACGAAGAATTGGGAACGGACCGGCATGGAAAGTTTCAAAAGGGCCCCATGTCCCTTGGGTGGCCCCGACAGCCTGTATGCCCGCGGTCTTGGGGTCTGCCTTGTCCAGGTGGCGTCTCCTTTGTGTCGTGTATTTCATGTTGCTAGGCACAGGGCGCATGCACCGACAGCGCATAATGCGGGCATACCGAGAATTAGGCATCGGCCTACTCCCGGTGTTCAGCCAACCCTTCTCATGTACACATGGGGCTGCATAATGAGCTCCCTGGTGCTAGCTTCCCCAGTCTAGGCATGGACGCATTGCCTTGCTCACACAGGATGGCACGTGCAAAATCATGGTTGGCCGTCCTTAGGGGCGCTGCAGTGGATGAAGAGAAATCGACACAAAGATTGTGAACTGCCCTTGGACAGTGTCATCCCGACTTGCAACGTTTCGTGGTCTGTGTGAGTGTTAAACAATGTGCAGGGTCTTAGCAATGTTCGCCGCGCCGAGCCACTTGCATTCGCCAAATCCTTGCCTGAATTCGCCTGACAAACTTTCTTTTTTCGCCAGTTATAGTTTCCGCACTCGCTTGAACCCGCGTCCTTCCTCTTCATAAGCCTTCTGACCCAAGCCTTTTGGACGAACATTGAAACTTTTGCAAAGTTTTTTTTTCCCCTCCTCTTCGCTCACTTGCTTGCATGCCTCAGCGCTTACACAACCGGTGTTTTCTCTGCTTGTGTGCCCGGGCTGCTGCTGTTGTGGGCCACTTCCGGTCCCTGTCCCTGCTGCCACCTGCCACCTGTCCCCATTCCAATACCCTACGTGTCCGACTCTCCACCCCACACTGGGCCGTCGTCTTCCACGTCCCTGCCCTGCACACACCGCCAGGTCGGCAGCTCAGATGCACTGCTCGGATGCACGATGGGAGCTGAGATCGATGCTCATGAGGTGAGGGGGGGGAAATGTTGGTCCACAGGAGGGGGGGATTGGGGGTGGAGAGGACATGGACAGGGTGAGGGTGTGAGGGAGATTTTTGGGCACGAGGTGGTCGGGGGGGGGGGGGGGGGAGGGATGCAGACGAGGTGGGGGGGAAAGACGAGGGGCGAGGTGATGACAAGAAAGAGAGAGGTAGACCAGGCTCCACTCACCATAGATGAAGGCGGCCGTGCTGCGGCGGCTGTCATGCTGGTGGCTGTGGTCTGTTGTTGCCTGTCTGCCGGTTTTTGGATGCTGACATCCTGGGCCATGCTGACATCCCGGGCCATGCTGTTGATGCTCTGCCTGGCTAGCTCACCGCTACGTGCATGCCGCCGGCGCTGCTAGCTCGGTGTGACACGCACGCTACGCTGTGGTGGCCAGTATCCGCATAGCTCATGTCCCATGCCCATACCTGGACCAGGGTGGCCTGATCACAGTTGCACAGCCTGCTCCTACTTGAAGATCCATTCTCCACCGGCCCACGCGGCGGCCTCTCCTTGCTCGAAGCATGGGGCCACCGCCCTCTGCTTTGCTTGTCAGAAGGCGCAGAGGGACGTCACGCCAGGCGACGTGTGCCAGTAGGCAGCTATTCAGACGAGCAACTCTGGTGGGATAGCACGGCGGGATGGCCAGGTCCACCGTGCCTGCCCCCAAGTTATAAAGCGACGTCATAAGGTACAAGGCAAGGGTGTAGCCCCCGCTTGTCAAAGGGAAGACACCGGATGTTCTAGCAACGCAGTTTCATAATGGCAAGACTCCCATGCTCAACCCACACGCATGTGATGCCTCTTTTCTGTGCACGTCTATCCTCTCTGGCCTCTCTGGCCTCTGCTTGCCCTCGGCGCCAGGTGGTCGTGCGGCTGAATGACGCACCCACGGCCGGGTTTGAGAAGAATGTCGGCTCCCGCACGGATGTGCGGTTCCAAGGCATGGCGCGCCACAACTACCGCGAGGGAGGCGAGTGGACCATCAACCTGAGCGCGGCCATCCTGTTCTCTGGGGGGTCCCGCAACCTGCTCACGTATCCTGAGCTCGCCGGCAAGCAAGGGTGAGACAGCCATGATGGTGGCGCGGCGCCTAGCAGGATGTTGACGTGCTCTTCCAGGTACTGAGGGGATAAGGCTCTCTGGTGGTCTGGCCGGGCGCAGTAGTACGTCCTACCGGGGGGAGCCAGGGGGATCCCCACAGGGGCGGTCGCCCTTCTGCGGGATGTGGGGGAGGGGGTGCTATGTGCCAGGATTACCATGCAGCCGCCCTGTACCCCAACAAAAAGGTGCTCCGCTGCTGGCATGCAGTTGTGCCTCTCGACGCCTGGTTCCTTTCTTGCTGGTATGTCCTGCATACCCCCCCATATGGGTAGCCCACAGGAACGCCGCATGGGTAGCCCACAGGAACGCCGCATGGGTAGCCCACAGGAACGCCGCATGGGTAGCCCACAGGAACGCCGCATGGGTAGCCCACAGGAACGCCGCATGGGTTGCATGACATATCTGGCGTCTTGGTCGACAACGTTCACAGTGGGTGCTGGCTCATGGTTGCCCAGTTCAAGTCCCGACTACACCATCCCCCCCCCCGGTTCATCGCCAGGCCCTATTCTCTGTCCCGATCCCATGAATCGTTGCGCATGGGCCGGCTCCTACCATGCGATCACACTCCCCCTGTGTGCCCACGTTCTCGCCCCTGCAGGTACTACACGACCACCCCTGGCCAGTCCAACCTGCAGCTCTCCTTTGGCTGGAAGACGATCCACGCGCTGCTCCACCTGTGCTCCAAGGTACGACAAGCTCTGTGCAGGGGGTGGGCAATCTGTGAAGGTTCGACAAGCTCTGTGCCGTGGGTGGCCGCACCTGTGCTCTATCGAAGGTCAGACGAGTGATGGGTGCCCACAATTCTACCTCAAGCTGGGTGGCCGCACTGTCCTCTAAGGTGGGCCGCCGCTGCACATGCGCGCCAAGGTAACCTGTGTCCGCCCGCTGCTGCACCCGTGCGTTTTGTAGGGTGGCTGCAGGGTGCTCTGTGCTGGTTGTTTCGTAGGGTGGCTGCACGGTGCTTTGTGCTGGTTGTTTTTTAGGGTGGCTGCATGGTGCTTTGTGCTGGTTGTTTGGTAGGGTGGCTGCACGGTGCTTTGTGCTGGTTGTTTCGTAGGGTGGCTGCACGGTGCTTTGTGCTGGTTGTTTCGTAGGGTGGCTGCACGGTGCTTTGTGCTGGTTGTTTGGTAGGGTGGCTGCACGGTGCTTTGTGCTGGTTGTTTGGTAGGGTGGCTGCACGGTGCTTTGTGCTGGTTGTTTGGTAGGGTGGCTGCACGGTGCTTTGTGCTGGTTGTTTCGTAGGGTGGCTGCACGGTGCTCTGTGCTGGTTGTTTCGTAGGGTGGCTGCACGGTGCTTTGTGCTGGTTGTTTCGTAGGGTGGCTGCACGGTGCTTTGTGCTGGTTGTTTGGTAGGGTGGCTGCACGGTGCTTTGTGCTGGTTGTTTCGTAGGGTGGCTGCACGGTGCTTTGTGCTGGTTGTTTCGTAGGGTGGCTGCACGGTGCTTTGTGCTGGTTGTTTCGTAGGGTGGCTGCACGGTGCTTTGTGCTGGTTGTTTCGTAGGGTGGCTGCACGGTGCTTTGTGCTGGTTGTTTCGTAGGGTGGCTGCACGGTGCTTTGTGCTGGTTGTTTCGTAGGGTGGCTGCACGGTGCTTTGTGCTGGTTGTTTCGTAGGGTGGCTGCACGGTGCTTTGTGCTGGTTGTTTCGTAGGGTGGCTGCACGGTGCTCTGAGCTGGTTGTTTCGTAGGGTGGCTGCACGGTGCTTTGTGCTGGTTGTTTCGTAGGGTGGCTGCACGGTGCTTCGTGCTGGTTGTTTTGTAGGGTGGCTGCACGGTGCTTTGTGCTGGTTGTTTCGTAGGGTGGCTGCACGGTGCCTTGTGCTGGTTGTTTCGTAGGGTGGCTGCACGGTGCTTTGTGCTGGTTGTTTCGTAGGGTGGCTGCACGGTGCTTTGTGCTGGTTGTTTCGTAGGGTGGCTGCACGGTGCTTTGTGCTGGTTGTTTGGTAGGGTGGCTGCACGGTGCTTTGTGCTGGTTGTTTCCGCCCCATGGCAGCTGTCTGCGTGGGTCGTCACTCATTCCGTGTCCTTTGTCGTCACACATTCCTTGTGTTGTGCCGTCGCATATTCCTTGTCCTGTGTCGTCCTTGTGTGCCCCTCGCAAATGCGACCGCAGCTGAGCATCTATGTCCCCTGTGCGCTTGACTTTACTTTGCATGACCATGTGATCGCTCGTGAATTGCCCCGTCGCAACAACGCGACATCAGCTGACCATCTACGGCTTCACCATGGAGCAGAACGGGGTGGGCGCCCCCCCCAACGGGTTCGGCCACTACTACCCAAAGTGGTACTACTCCAAGGCCTACAACCGCTGGCTGCTGGCACGCCTCGGGCAGCCCGACTTTGTCAAGGACCAGCGCAAGTGGTGGCTGTTTGAAAAGCGCAAGCAGTACATGGATGCGGTGCTGGATCCCGCCACACTCCAGCAGTTCAAGGCCAGCCTCGCGCCCGCCGAGTACCTGGGGCGCTTCACGGCCGCGTCGCACTTCCGGCGCGCCCGCGAGGGCGGATTTGCGATCAACTGCACAACGGCATGGACCAACCACTGCATCAGCGAGGAGGCCCGATGCCTGGCCGTGCTGGCCAAGCTGCCCAACGTGCAGGTCAAGTGCGCGGGGAGTGGGCGGGGGAACAACATGTAGCCGCGGCAGTGAGGGGAAGCCAGGGTCTTGTTTGAGGCAATATTCGCCGTGGGTTACGTGCGGCAGCAGAGGGCAAGGGCTAACCGCGGCAGGAATAGCCAGGGGCTGTGGCCTTAGCGGGAGCTAGGGGGTGCTCTGGTGGCAAGCGGGGCGCGGCTGGACCCCTGTCCCCATGGCCCACCCTTTGGCCCGTAGTCTTGGTGCTGTCGTGTGGGGCACAGGTCGCTGTGTTGGCCTTTCAGGAGGAATGCAGAGGAACAGCCCTGTCCAGTGGACGGCCCCTCAAGTACTGTGCCATCGCGTGGCGAGTTTCCCATAACGCGACGGCATCGGTCTCTGCCTTATGGTGGGCAGTGCTCAGCTGTGCACGGATCTCCGGGCCTTGTCCGTGCGGGTGCAAGGCTGCCGACCTCAGAGGTATGCGCTGGCGCTGGGGCCACATGCTGGGACAGTGCTGCGCAGGTATTGGTGAGCTGGCTTCACTGACAAAAGAGCTTGGCCAAAGATCAGCGCGCCTTCCACCCTTCAATGTGGGTGTTTAAACATGTCCAAGAGCCACCGGGCACCCACCATACTCTCTGTGGCTGCATTGGAACTGGGGCTGGCAGGAGTTGAAATTGAAGGTTTCCCTCGTGGGTAATGTCATTCTATGAAATGATGTTGGCAGTCAACGGAAGCCAGCATGGCGCTCGCTGCCTACCATGGATTCTCAACGAGATGGATGGTGCACGGAGCGGGGCGTCTATCTAACTTAATAGTACAGCAGGTTTGCGGGCGCCACGGCCTGAACTGCTATGGTTACCATATTTTGTCACACGCACAGCCGTCCTTCACAGTCCCCCCTGACCCATTCTTCCTAGGATTGCACATGTCCATGCCGAGCCTTTCGCAAAAAGTCCATGGGTGGCCCCCTTTTCCGCGTATGCGGCCAGGGGCAGTCGATTCAGGTGCTAGAACGCCTTGGCTGGGCGGGCATGGTGCCAGCCTGAGTGATGTGTCCACCTGGTCTCTAGTAGCTGTGTGGGATGCCAGGTGGCCAGCCAGGCCCAGGTGCCTAAGCGTGAGATAATATGGGATCAAAACTGACAAAATGCTAGAACTTGCATGCAACGACGTCATGGTCCAGGTTGGACGCAGGGTTCAAACCCAGTGGTGCATCATGTACGCATGGATCAAAGGGCAAGCTAATTTGTGACATTGTGCATGTATACACGTCCCTCCTCTTTGACATGGGCTATTTCCTTACGTTGCATGCCGGTCTCATTTCCAAAATTTATCATTCTCTTGATATCAGATTTCTCTGAAGTTTCTTATAATGGGCGAGAACGAACGCCGCAATCAAAGTGTTCCTGACGGTGGCAAAGAACACGTGGCACGCTCTTGGGGTTCCAGTTTCGCTGGCATGGCCGGCGACTAGGGCAGTTCTAGTGTAAGTACAAATAAACCGATAAAGCCCTTGATATACGCCGGGAAGGTATTGCTGTCAAGGTTTCTATCGCCCGGCCTTATCGGAGTTTTTTCCCGCATGAACGCTGCCGACACCTAGTAATCATGTTGAATGGCATTCCCGCGCCATTGCATTGGAACCAAGAATTGGGCTGTGATGTGTCGCGTTTGCGTGCAACTATCTCCTGCATCAAGTGCTATATATTAAAAATATAATTACTTACAGCAGAGTGAAATCACTCAAACCAAAGCAAACGCCCAGCTATAAACCTATATACAGAGCCATGTCAAAGCTCTATACTACGATAAGACCAATGGAAACGCCTAACGGGAGGAACCTAATAGCCCTGCTGCACCGCAAAATCAGCCCGCGTACGGCGGAGCATGATGTCAGCCATGGCCCGAGTCAGCGCCACCGACAAGCGCTGACGCCAATATGACGTCCAGGTCCGCGCCGACCATGGGGCCCGCTGGCCCTCCAGGTCCAGCCGGTCCTCCCGGAGCCGGCAACACTCCTTGAAGAAGGCGGAGGTCAGGGGCCCCATGGCCCCAAACTCCTCCAGGACAAAGGGCACCACACGATGGTGCCCGACGTCGCCGTAGGCCAGGAGCTTGGCCCGCTCCGCCCGGTCCGCCGTGTAACCTGCCGTGAGGGAGGCCCCAGCCACGTGGCTAAGAGCCAAGGGCCGCGCCACCGAAACGTCAATAAGCAGATGCCGGCCACCCCCCTCAAAGTCCAGCACCACGATGTCAGGCCGGTGGTTGGGGGAATAGAAGGCAGCGCCATCCGCATCCTCGGACCGGATGTTCGCGTGGGGGAAAACCGACCGAATCATGGCGAGCACCACCGTCAGGAGGACAGTGTGCAAATACAAATACCAATTCTGATTCTGTTGGCCCCCCATGCAGGCAAGGTAGTGAGTCCCCGTGGGATCCAGCGGCTGCCCACAGCTACCACAAGGCCGCCCGGCCGGAACAAGAGGCTGCGGGGCAAATAGCTGGTGCCGGAGCGCCACCGAGTAGTGGCTGGGAGCCAAGGCGAATGGGGGGCCATGGGAAGAGCACGAAGGTACGCCGAGCCCACACTCCGCAAGGAAAGCGAGAACAGCCACGCACGTCCCTGGGCGTTGAGGTCCGCGAAAAGAGCAATCCAATCAGCCGTGTGCAGAATACCCGCGTAGGTTTTCTGGTGTTTATCGATGACGCGAGCAGGGAATGCGGCGGGAGATTGAACGGAGGCGACCGAGGGAGTGCCGCGAGGGAGGTGGCGCTGTACCGCCTGAGCGGCACGGACGGGAGAACAGGCCTGCTGGATCTCAGCATAGGCCTCCTGGATGGCGGTGACGAAGGGCAAAGGGCTGCTGGGGTCCAGGAGGTCAGGCGCTGCCGTTGCCAAAAGGGGCAGGAGCCGGCAGCTTTCCGCCCACGACTGAGCGACGGAGCCCAAAAATGCTGCTGGGGCCAGCCGGGCGGCACGAGTCAGACCGCAGCCACCCATCCGTGCAGGCAGGGAGGCAATGCGAATAGCATGTGGCGGGAGGTCGGGGCCCGGGACCAGCTGCGCCAAGGCCGACTGGATGCGTTCGTCGTGGCCCTCGGCGGCCAGCCGGACCTGAGCCGGAAGAGCGCCCCGGAGCCAGTGAACGACGCGAGGGTGAGCGCAAAACCACAGAAGCAGACCCTTGGTCTGCGAATCATGAAGGCGCGCTATATATGACCTGGCCATTCAGCTTTTGTGAACCCCAGGTGAAATGCCTGGCCTGGTCCCATGCAGCTTCCACATCTTCAAGGATGAGCAGACGCTTACCATGTGTCGCTCTATAGACCCCCGTTGATTGGCCACGAATTAACTGACCATCTAATTAATTAATTAATTAATTAAAATCATAGCTCCGTGGGGAGCATATGTAACACATAGCCCTGAGAAAGGGGCATCTATGGGTTTGTAATACAATCAGGGCGACAACCTGCAGGTGTAGGATGTACAACTATCACCTGCTCTGGGTGCACTAGGTGCACCTGCACCTCCATGATGGTTCATGCCTCCTAAACAAGCACAGGCACCCAGGGGGGGCTTGAGGAGAGGGCCTAGAAGGCCTGCATGACATATGGGGTGGAAGGTATGTAGCTAGGCTATAGCTAGGGTACACATGGCCTCTCAGCAGGGAGTAACTCCCTGCATGGGCAAAGCATGACTCGACATTGCTACGGCTATTGCAAGGGCGGGTGTGGGCCCATCACGTAGGCATACATGGCCACGTCACTAAGCTTTCTAGTCTACACTACTGCATGCTATATATTCCCTAGGCTGGGGTGGCTGGGGTGGCTGGGGTTGCAGGGGTCGCCTGCCAGGGCTTGTGGGCGACGTAGATGTCCGCCCCCTTCCAGTAGACCGGCTTCTGCCCCGCCGTCTGCCGAAGCTGGAGGTAGGTCGGCCATAACTCCCGTCGCCGTTGTTGCTGCGTCAAGGTCAAGTCGTCGTCCAGCGTGTAGGCGGTCCCCCCAAGCCGCTTGCGACACTTGAGGAACTCCATCTTATCCGCCATGGTGTCAAAGGTGAGGAGCAAGGGGGAGGGGCCGGCCTTACCCCGCGAGCGGGGAAGGCGGGTCACCCCCCGCGGCTTGCCCTTACCAGTGATAGCCATGGGGACAAGGATTTTGTTCTCAAACGCCAGGGCAAGGGTCTCGGAGGTCTCGTCCTGCAGCGGGTCGAAGTGCTTGACTATGACGTTAAGGCTGCGCTTGGCGAGCTCGGCCTCCTCGCGGAGGTCCAGCGTCTGCTGCTTAAGCTGGGCGGCGACGGCGGAGGTGGTGGAGGTGGCGTGTTGCTTAAGCATGTCCGCCCAGGTCGGGATGGGAGGAGCATCGCCGGCAGGGCCAGCAGGGGCTGGCCGAGCGGCGATGTCCTTCACCGCCTGAGCAGTGATGCCGGCGGTGTTCTGCAAGCATTCGATGGCTATGGCATTGTCCTGCAGGCGCTTGTCGATGGCGAGAAGCTGGGCCGTGAGGGCGTCGGTTGTGGTGGAGGTGGAGGCGAGGAGCTTGGAGGTGGCGGTGGTGGTGGAGGAGAGGATGGGAAGCTCGGCAGCCAACGTGCCGCCCATGGCCGCCACATCTGCGGCCAGGGGTGTCACGTGCTGTTCGATGGCGTTGTTGATGATGGAGCGAATTTCGGAGGTGGAGGGGGGGGCCAGATATCGGCGACAGAGCGCCCGAGGAGGCAGCAGAGGGCGAGGAGCTGAAGGCGGGGGCGGGAGTAGCTGGACAGATCCGACGGGGAATCCATGCGGGTAGGCATAATGATGCGGCCTTGGACGTAAAAGTGCTTGCCCAGGGCAAGAAGCGACTCGGTGCGCGACCCAAAGAACACGGCGTTCATAAACTGGATGGGATTTGCGCGGCCTTGTGTCCACCATGTAGCTGATTTGGCGTCAAAGTCTATTTCTTTCCAGTCCGGCTCGTCAGGGGGCGGATGCTCAGGGCGGCTACGTTTAGGCTCTCAACTGGCGATGCAGAGGGCGAGCCGGCAAGTCCGTGAGGGGGCTGGGCAACCACCAGTGCACGACTAGTGTCACCATTGCCGTCCGGGCTTGAGGGCGAGTCTGCTGCCGGGGCTGCAGACGTATTTTCATTGCCGAGCGCAGCCGCCAGGCTGCGTTGCGTCGAGGCGCGTTTATTCGCCATATAGTGCGTTATAGCTTTGGAAAATTATAGCAGCATGTGCGTCTAAGAAAGACGAAGCGATTGTGATATTCATAGCTGAATTCGGGGCTCAAACGTGAAAGTTATGAGCTCCGACAGCCATGGCTACCTCGTGGCTCGTGGCTCGTGCTAGCCCAACCCCCAAGTCCAAGATACATCCAAGACCATCTAAGGACGCGCTTTATTTAATCATGTACCTATATGTGCCTATGATGTGCCACACTCCAGATGATGCCTAGTTTTATTTAGTTATGCTGTGCCCATGCAGAGAGCTGCTCTCTGCTGAGATGCCACGCTCTAGCTTTTGTATAGCTATTCTGATCAGACACTCCGCAAAGGTGAAAACTAGCTATGATGATCTTCCCCCCCGTGCCAGGATCCCCCCCTTAGGCGGGTTGAACCTGAGATCGACAGCATGGTGGTGCCGGTGCCCTGGTGCACCTAGAGCAAGGGTCGTTTACATTCCCACCCTTGGAGGAAGTAGCTTAGAATGTATGATAGGCCATATGCCCCTTCTCTGGGCTATGTGCTACGTATAGTCCCAACGGAGTTATGTTCCTAATTAATTAATTAATTAATCTAAGGACGCCTATTGAGATGTATCCCTCTGCTCTACAAATTATCAAGATAGCCTCGTGACTTCACTTCTCATGGATAAATCAGATGGTTCACAGCAACTTGAACTGCACTTTTAATTAATAAATTAATTATGTCAACTGGTAGTCGACCTTGTACAATCACATCCGCAATTGTGTTGCCCACGACTGAGGACGAACACACCCTAGTACACAATTAGGAAACGGATGTCAACAAGCCTTGCCTCAAGATGTGAGGACAAACGAGGGCTCGGCATGAAGGTATATGAAAGAGACTATACGCTGTCGGTGTCTCTTTCCCACACATGTAGTCAAGCCCACACGAGTCACCAAAGCAACACACGCTTGACACACGCTTGTCAGAACACGATTGAACGTTTGTCGTGATTCCTGACACAACAAAACCGCATTCTAGAAATGCCGTCCTGACATAATTTCACCACACATAAGAGCATCTAAAAAATGGCATCATGGCAAATTAAAATTGCCGTCTCACTGCCCGTTCAGTTTATCTGGCACAAATCCAAGCATTTTTCTGTCAAGGACATATCTAGTATAATGAGTGCCGAACGACCAATTAACCTGAAGGTCGCAGCATATAATATCTTTCACACGATCTGCACTTTCACTCGTGACTGGCGACGCAATCGACGCGCTTCACATGACATGGGTAAACAGGGTTGTCGTAAGCTGTGGCATCTGTGGCGTAAGAGGTATAAATTAAAAATTAAATTAAATTAAATTATAACATGCCTCCGTGGGGAGGTCATGTAGCACATATTCCATGATGGATGCCAGGGTGGAGGAAGCCGCGTGATCGAACTATCCTAACTCTAAGCTATCTAGAAAATCCTGACTACACTACTCATCAAAACGCCTCCTCCGCTTGGGGGGAGGTGGCTTGCCCACAGGAATCATCGGGCGTACGTGTGCGCCTTGACAATCTTCTTCCACCGCGTCTTGTCCTGCATGGCAGTCCAAAGACGGGAGAGAGAGTGGATGCGGTGCTCAAACTGGGCTGGGACCACTATAGGTCGTCCAGCAACATCTGAACATAGTTCGTGACAGGTTTCCCTACCCTTTTGGGAATGTCCTCGGGGCCAGGCCAGGTCAGAATGTGCCGCCCTGGCTGGCCAAGCCGCTGGGGGCCGGCCAGACCAAGGGTGGTGTCGACCTGGCTGGTGCGGGCAAGGTGTCCTACAAATGCTATCCTACGCTGCCTAATCTCGTCCGAAACACGAGGCATGCCATGATACAAAGATTCTGACGACGGACGCTCGGAAAAACCTACGTTAAGGACCTGTCGGAGCATCCTGTAAACCGTGCCGTCTAGCCTAGCTGCCAGTTTGGGTGGGAGGGTCCACGCCTCGGCGCCATACGTGAGCACCGTGAGGACGAGGACCTTGAAGAGCATGCGCTTGCGGTGCCCGCCCAGGCCCTTCGAGCGCCAGTAGGGTGTGAGCGAACGGAGCTTGGCCCAGGCAAGGCCGATGCGGGTGTCCACATCGTCGGCGGTGTCAGTGAGCCAGCTCCCCAACAGCTTGAAGCGGTCGCGGAACGGGACCTCCGTCCCGTCGAGCAGGCGCGGCAGCGGTGGTTGACTGGAGGCCCCAACCACCATCGCCTCGGTTTTGACACTAATCTCCAACCCCACCGCCCGCGCCTCCAGGCCCAGGCAGTCCAGCCAGGTCTGAATGTGCTCGGGGCTCTCGATGAGGGTGGTATCATCCGCATAAATCAGGTCGGCAAGGCGGTAACCAGGTCGAACCCCGCCGTGCTCTTTCACGTTAAGGATGTCCAAGCCTGGCTCGAACCCCTTAAGAGCAGTAAAGCGCGCACGTGCCCGGCGCATGACGTGATCCACGACAATAATGAACAGGTATGGGGACAGGACACAACCTTGCCACACCCCATGGTGAAGGGGGAATGGTGGGGTGGTGCCTTCCGCAGTCCGCACTACTGCCTGTGAGCCCTCATAAAGTCGGCGAATGGCAGCAATAAACGCAGGTGGCACCCGGTCCAGAGCTAGGATGGCCCAAAGAGCCTCCCAGAGAACCGTGTCAAAGGCTTTGATATAGTCAACAAAAATAATGAAGACCAGCGGCAAACTGTCAGGGGGAAGGCGACGCACCTCCTCCATCAATCGGCGCGCGACAAACACAGCCATGACAGTGTTACGACCACGACGGAAACCCATCTGAGACTCACCCATGCAGGTGTGGGTCCAGCGCGGCGCGGAGCCTGTGCAGCATCATGCGCATGAAGACCTTCAGCGCGGCGCTCTGGAGGCAGACACCCCGGTAGTTACCGCGGGGTCAGCAGCAGAGCCCTTCTTGTACAGCATGAGGCGGATGGCCGTCTGCCACTCAGCAGGCGGAGGCTCGTCAGAGAGCAGGACACGGTTGCAGAACGCCAGCAGAAGATCCCTAACCGCCGGATCAGGGGTCTTCAGCAGCTCAGCAGAAAGGTGGTCGGCACCGACCGCCGCATCGTATACCGCAGGCGAGCAAGGGCGCCGTCCAATTCCTTCAAAGTGAAGGGGGGGACGACGTCGTCAGTGGCAAGGCAGCCCTCCTGCAAGGCGGGGACTTGGTAGTCCGCGGCCGAGGAGGGGGGCGCTGGCGGCGGTGGGAGCTAGTATAGCCATGTTGAAATCCTGCCAGAAACACAATCCCGCCTCCCCTCTAGCCTGGGCTCCACCACGCCCTTAATTCCTCATTCCTGGACAACCCACGTAACGTTGTCCAGGACTTGTCTCAACCAAGTCCTGACTGTACATGCGTCGCGCCTACATTGATTGCCTGTCAATTAAGCGCCCACGCTATAATTCCAAGTAGCCTAACCAGCGCATCTCAGTGTCCCAATAACTACTGGTGTGCTGATTCTGTCGCCAGACGCAACTCCATGCGTATATGTAACTCACCGGCGCACTGGCAGCGTCCCTACGCTCGGACTGCTCCCAATGTGGTATGTTGCTATCAACAAGACCTATACTGCAATAATGCCATTCCAACCCTTGTCACCCGCAGTGACCTGTCGCATATAGCTATTGCCTGCACCAAGATGATGATTAAGTGTAGTGCGTAGCTTACCGACCTCCACGCACAGCATCGCTATCAAACAAATTGCTTCACAGCAATTCCTGCATTGCGTCCTTTGGCAATCATACCCCGATCCTGGCAAGGGTGTGGTGGCTACGACACAAACATGTTCATAACAACACAAAAGAGTACCCGGTGGCAGCCCTTGGCCCGATATGGTATCTTGTTGAGTCGACTCGCATGGGAACCGTTGGTATATCCGGAGGTAATGCCACAACCCCCTGACGTTGAACTGCAAGCTTCAGCGCTATAGCATATGTATACAACGTCTCCGTAAGTGTTTCCCACGCTCAGTGAGTTGTCTACATTGCGCAAGCATTCTCAGTTGGCTACCGTATCCATCATGGCAGCACCGAGCGACCCGCCATCGCTATAATGTATCGGCCTCGCTGTGTGCGGATGATCTAGTGTCTATTTGTCATGAAAAAGGCCTCAACTGAGGCCTTTTTTTTCAGCGGTTGTTGCATGTAATTACAATTAGCCAACAAACTTTATTCCAAATATGAGTGAAGGCCGTGCATTATTATGATTGTTTTGGGGTTCCCAGCACATCAGTCATACATGCCCAATACCTATTTAATTATGATTTAATAAAACAGGGTGCCGCTGCGGCGGCACCATGTCAGAGCACAACATGACCATAGGTAGATGCATAGTAAAAAAGGCGCTAGTACTCAGATCCCTCTGCCTTTAACGTGCCTTTCGGACCTTACGAGGTTTCCCCACGACACGGCGGTAAGCATGGCATGACATGGCATGCTCAATCCAAAGGGACCACACACATGCACACACTTCGGACGGGGCTGTCGTGGAGCACTGCAGGCAGCATTAGCCTGCCATGGGCATTGCACGTAACTACAAGGAATCCACAGCCTCTATAATCCACAAGCACAATGATCATGCATTATAATGATAGTTGTGACCTTCCAAGCGCATAAGCGCACTCACCAAGCCTCAGTACCGACGCAGTTATAATACTTTCCAACAAGGTGATGCTCTTAATAATAATATAGCACATGAACAGCATGGCAAGCTATACAAGCATGAATGGACACTCATAACCAGTTATCTAGTAGACATCTAGCCTATTTGGGGGCCCTTCCAAGGCTGGCCTGTGACGTGGGCACCGTAGCAGGAACTATCATGCTTCTTACAGAGGGCACATACGCTTACACAACGGGGCCCAGCCGCAGATCGAGTGCAGCACAACGTAGTATATTTAATAACCTGCCTTGAAGTCAGTGACACCGGCCAGGTGCCGGTACACAACAAGAAACTTGCAGCGTTACAAACCATGCAAACGATGATACAAACCTTCTTCTCCCACCTGGATGCAGTCATGGTGGTACCCGATCCAGAGCTAGGATGCATGGCCCAAAGAGCCTCCCAGAGGACCGTGCCAAAGGCCTTGTTGATATAGTCAACAAAAAGTCCAGTCCCGGCCTCCTTCTCGCTGTATATATAGGGTTGAAGGTTCCTTTACTCTGTATTGGCACCCACGTGACGCAGTCACGTGCTTATTAATTAAATAATCTTGTCGATCCGTGTTTTCGAATATCGTTCAGGATGATGAATATGATTGGAGATGGAAGTGTGTAGCCTTGTGCATTGAAATTATGGCTGGCTTACATGAGGAGCGACTAGATGACCGTAGAGATATTTGTAACTTTCGTGTAGTTATTTTAGAGATTAGCATAGTACTCCATGGCATGCCCCCCCCTCCATCCATCCACGGGAATATGATCCGATTTCTGGCCTGCGCTGGTTGTCTCCTTGATGTGCTACATGATCTCCCAACGGAGTCATGTTATAATTTAATTTTTATTCAATTTTAATGCCCATGCGCCACGAGGCACGAGCCACGAGGTAGCCATGGCTGCCGAGGGCGGAGCTCATAACTTTCACGTTTGAGCACCGAATTCAGCCGTGAATATCACAATCGATGCGTCTTTCTACGACGCACATGCTGATATAATTTTCCGAAGCTATTACGCAATGTTAATTAATTAATTAAACACGTGCTCCCGTTGGGGAGTCACGGAGCACCGGGGTGCTTTTAATCCCTCGGTGTGTGCACAATGAACAGGAGAAAGGGCAGAGACCCCCATGCAGTCTCCTTCATGCCAAAGGCATGCCACAGCTGCATTCGGGCGCGCTAGCTAAAAGGACATGCTACCGATCCGGCATACTGTGGGTGCAATGAGACCCATGTGAGCGTGGCATAACAAGTAGCGTGGGCAAGGAATCTGAACATAGCCAGGGCGTAGCATGGCTGTAGTACGCAATATATGACGAGCAAACGCTCCTCGACGCAACGCAGCCTGGCGGCTGCGCTTGGCAATGAAAATACGTCTGCAGCTCCGGCTGCAGCTTCGCCATCAGGGCCGGAAGGCAGTGGTGACACTAGTCGCTCACTGGTGGTCGCCCAGAACCCTCCCGGGCTTTCCTCGCCCTCTGCATCGCCTGACCCAAAGCGCAGTCGCCCAGGCGAACCTCGGGCTGGTCTGAGCGTGATTTTGACGTTGATAGGCTCTTTACCACCTTCGACGTCAACAGGCCTGCCTTTTTCGACATGCCACCCATCAAGATACTGGAGCTCGTGTTTTACGGGTCACACGCCTCACTGCTGGCCCTGTGCCAGCAACTCAATTTCAACACCCAATTTTTCTGCAACGGAGCTGACGGCCGGTTTTCCCACCGCGTATCAGACTCGTCGACCAACCTGGCCGACTGGTCTCGCCCCCGCCTTCAGCTCGCAGCTCTCTTTACCCTCACTAAGCGCTCGGCCGAGGACCTTCTGCACCCAGCCCCCATTACCGAATCCACCTTCGTCCACCACCTCCACGCCGCCCTCCCACAGCACGTGACGCCCATTGCTGCAGATGTGGCAGCTGTGGGTCGCACGCTGGCTGCTGAGCTCCCCACCATCCCCACCGCCACCGCCGCCCTCCTCGCCTCCACCCCCGGCACCCCCCCTCCGCCTCCACCGAATCCATCACCGCCCAGCTCCGCGACATCGACGAGCTGGACAATGCCATCGCTATCGAGGTCCTGCAGAACACCGCAGGCCTCACCGCCCAGGCAGTGAAGGACATTGCCGCAAAGCCAGCCCCTGCTGGCCTGGCCGGTGATGCTCCTCCCATCACGACCTGGGCGGACATGCTTAAGCAACACACCGGCACCTCCACCACCTCCGCCGTCGCAGCCCGGCAGCTCCAGCGGCAGACGCTTGACCTCCGCGAGGAGGCCAAGCTCGCCAAGCGCAGCCTCAACGCCATCCTCAAGAACTTCGACATGGAGGAAGGTGAGAATTCCGAGAAGCTTGCACGTGCATTTGAGAGGCGAAATCCTTGATCGCATGGGCCACTCCTGGGTGAGATTAAGCTGACCGCCCACCGCCTCCCCCGCGCGCGGGGTAAGGCAGGGGCGCCTCCGCTTCTTCTCAGAGCCCATCGGACAAGATTTCGTTTCTCAGACGCCGCAAGCGGCTCGAGAACACTCCCTTCACCGTGGACGACGACTTGACCCTGGCGCAGCAACAACGGCGACGGGAGCTATGGCCGACCTACCTCCAGCTCCGGCAGACCAAGGCGGGGCAGCCGGTGTACTGGAAGGGGGCGGCCATCTACGTCGGCCACAAGCCCTGGCATGCGACTCCCGCGGCCCCAGCGACTCTAGACGCCCCAGCTTAGGGGAATACAGCAGTAGTAGTGTAGAATAGATATACCGTGGCCATGTACATGTACGCCTCCTACAGGCATTATACCAGCTGATTCCCCGAGCACTATTTAGCCATATGTACGTACGTGTGTGCCTATGATGTGCCACACTCCAGCTGATGCCTAGCTTTATGTAGTTATGCTGTGGCAGCTGTGCCCATGCAGAGAGCCACTAGCTCTCTGCTGAGAAGCCATGCCTTAGCTTTTGTATAGCCATGCTGATCTTCCCTCCCCATGACAGGCTCCCCTTAGCTGGGTCGAGCTTGATAGATCGTGGGGGTGCTGGTGCCCTGGTGCACCTCGAGCAAGTGTCGTTTACATTCCCACCCGGTTGCAGGAAGTAGCTTAGAATGTATTAAAAGCCATATGCCCCTTCTTTGGGATATGTGCTACATTTACTCCCAACGGAGTTATCAAGGAGACAACCAGCGCAGGCCAGAAATCGGGAGAATCCGAACACGGAGTTATGTTCCTAATTAATTAATGCCCATGCGCATCACTTTGACCGGCCAGAACATCTCTATAACTTTGAATTGAATTGAATTGAATTGTAACATAACTCCGTTGGGAGTATATGTAGCACATAGCCCGTGAGAGGGGGCATATGGCCTATCATACATCCTAAGCTACTTCCTGCAAGGGTGGGGATGTAAAGGACCCTTGCTCTAGGTGCACCAGGGCACGTGCATCCCCATGATCTTCAAGCTATGCCCAGCGAAGGGGGAGCCTGTCATGGGGGGGAAGATCAGCATAGCTATACAAAGGCTAAAGCGTGGCTCTCAGCAGAGAGTTACTCCCTGCATGGGCACAACATAACTAAATAAAGCTAGGCATCATCTGGAGTGTGGCTCATCATAGGCACACATGTACATGATTAAATAAAGCGTGTGGCTTAGCTGGGATAGTGCCTCTAGGAGGCGTACATGTACATGGCCACGGTCTATCTATTCTACACTACTACTGCTGTATTCCCCTAAGCTGGGGCGTCTGGAGTCGCTGGGGCCGCGGGGGTCGCCTGCCAGGGCTTGTGGCCGACGTAGATGGCCGCCCCCTTCCAATACACCGGCTGGCCCGCCTTGGTCTGCCGGAGCTGGAGGTAGGTCGGCCATAGCTCCCGTCGCCGTCGTTGCTGCGCCAGGGTCAGGTCGTCGTCAAGGGTGAAGAGAGTCTTCTCGAGCCGCTTGCGGCGTCTGAGAAAAGAAATCTTGTCCGCCGGGGTCTTAAAGGTGAGAAGGAGCGGGGGCGGCCCTGCCTTACCCCGCGCGCGGGGAAGGCGGTGGGCGGCCAGCTTGATCTCACCAGTAAGGCCCATGCGATCAAGGATTTCTCTCTCAAAAGCACGCGCAAGCTTCTCGGAATTCTCACCTTCCTCCATCTTGAGATTCTTGACAATGACGTTAAGGCTGCGCTTGGCGAGCTCGGCCTCCTCGCGGAGGTCAAGCGTCTATAACTTTGTCACAAGTATAACCTAGTATCATGCTGTGAGGCAATTTATAAACTTTCGATTTTCTCAGCAAAATTTTTCCTAATGCTCTATATAGTTTTTGCGGCATTTGGTTGCCCGAGAAGGGGCCGACATCTGCATCGGGTGTAACTCAGTTTTTGGCGGGAAATCGGCAGCCAGACCACTGAGGGGTTTATAATGGGACAACAAGGTTTGACATCACGAGGTCTTTACTGATAGAATGACCTAAGTTCATCAATATTATGATACCAAATTTGCCTCTTCGATCACACAAAATTTTTTTAGAGCCATCGCCATCTTCAGAACGAACCTTCAAGCACCTCTCTTTGGACTTGCGAAAGTGACACGCGGAAGAGCAGCCAATACCGCAAGTTTGCGTCTCACAAACTCAGCGTTAACTAAAGCCCACTGTGCAAAGGCAGCTTGCTCTTTACTGCCAGAAAATTCCGATGAAACAAGGTTGATGCCAGACTGGTGACAAGTGCCAGCTTGAGTCCAGAAATGCTAGGCACAGTCAACTACTAACTTGGCATTGAGAAATAAATGAGAATGCCCCGCTGCCTCCACGACGATCCCCGCAGGAGACTTCAGCCTTGGGCGCACCAAAAATAGAGCCTCTACAACCTTCATCCTTGCGACTTGCTCGGGCCAAGCACAACCACCTCTCCATCGGATCCCTTGGCCGAGTTTCCACGCAACATGACAGTCCACCTGTAAACAAACCGTGACCATCAGAGCCACCTCCCACTGAATTGGCCGCTCCAAGTTTGGCTCAAAGCCTGGCTCAGATAGTCACAAGCAGCAGCTGCTGCTGATATTTATACCTTGCAATTGACGGCTTCATTGAATCCCCATCCCCATCACCAAATGCAGCCCTGCACCCCCCCTTACCCTCACTGCGCCATCCACCCTGGCCGCTGACCCTGCCCGATGCCACCCTGGGGCCCTTGTGGGTTCATGAACATCCGCATGCCGGCGGAACTAAGCGGCCCCGTGGGCCCCCCACGCGCCATGCCCTGGCCACTGTGCGCATCGGCATTGCCGCTCTTGCCCACCACGCTGACATCATCGTATCCCATCATGGCCGCCCCACTGCTCCCAAGCGCGATCCCGAAATCATCCACACTGCCACCCCCGAGGTCCCACGCCATGCTGCCAACCGCGCCCCCGCCCATGCCCCCGCTGCCCCCATCCACGGACGACCGCAGCAGGCTCTGCATGTCGCGCCCATAGCCGCCGCTGCCGCCCGACCGCTGCAACGAGCTGCCGCCCAAGCCCACGCCCAGGCCCCGCGCATCGTGCCTGCCGGGTGTCAGATCTGCGTCGCCGATCCCCAGTTGTGAGAACACGGAGAAGCCGGCAAACGCCGACGCGCTGTAATCGCCCCCATCCACGCGGTCCAACGTCGACGCGTCCACCCCGCTGCTGCCGCCCGCCCCCAACGGCTCGAACCCGGTGCCCATGTCCGGGAACCGCAGGAGGCCGCCCGAGCCGGATGAAGGCAGCGCGCCTCCGTGGCCAAGGCTGCTGCTGATAAACGCGCGCTGGCTCAGCGCCGCCCGTGACATGCCCTCGCCCATGCCCCGCCCCATGCCCAGGTCGCCTGCTGCGCGCCCAAATGCGCTCTGCGCAAACAGGCTGCTGACCGTGTCGGCCGGAGGGGCTGCCAGCGGGCTGGACAGCGAGCCCATGCCGCCCAGGGGGCCACCCGACGAGAGCGGGATGCGCGCAAGCCCCAACGACGACGGCAGCGCCTGCTGCGCCGCCCTCTGCGGGCGTGCAACAGTGGCACCTGCAGATGCCAGCGCGCCCCCAGCCCCCGCGCCGCCAATGCCCAGCCCCCCGCGTGGCCCCTGGTCGGTGCCCCCACCGAGCGCAGGTGCGGACGGCAGCGCGGCAGGGAAATGGTTGCCCCATATGTCGTATGCCACAAGGTCGTTCATCGTGCGCACCTCCTCCTCCCACGAGTCGCTGTTCCAGCGGCCCAGCGACAGCCCGCTGCTGCCCAGCTCAAACAGCCCCGGGGACGAGTGGCTGTGGTCCTCTGAGGCGCTGCCCCCGAGGCCAAAGAGCCCGGCACCACTGCCGCTGTTGTTGAGGGGATCCAGGGTGCCCCCCACACCCAGGCCGGTGCTGCCACTGCCTGCCGCCACCCCCGTGGGGCACACGGGGGCCACCCCCGTCTTCATCGCGGGCTGTTCCACGATCATGTCCAAGTCATCCACAAACGAGGGGACTTTGTGGTGGCGTGGGCCCAGCCCCTGGGGCTTGCCGCCGCTGGCATCTACGCCCAGTGACATACCCATGCTGGGCCCCTGCAGCAGGGAATCGGGGGCGGGGAAGGAGCCGCCGATGCCCCCGCTCACGGCGCCCTGGAGTGGTGCCGCGCCGCCAAAGACGGTAGCATATGGGGCCTCGTACGAAGACGCGCTGGCCAACGGCCCTTGGATGGCCACCCCCATGCCGGTGACGCCGCTGCCGAGCATGTTGTTGGTGCCGCCATGACCGCTGGAGACACTGCTGCTCTTGATGGCAGCCCCGCTGTCGCCGCTGCCGCCCACGTTGTAGGCGCTCCCACCGCGGAACCCGCCTTGGTTTCTGCCGGCCCCCACGGCGGGGGCATCCGAGGCAGGGGAGGCATGCGGCACAACCCCGCCCGTGTTGCCCACAAACTTGCCCTTGGTGCGCACGGTAGCGGCACCACTGCCCACGCCGCCTGCCGCGCCCGCACTAGCCGGGTGGGCGGCGAATCCCCCTCCGACCGCCCCCTTGCTGGCCAGGGGCTGCGCGGCCGAACCGAAAGGCACCACCACAGCGGTGCTGCCCGAGGCTGGCTTCAGCATCCCTCCGCTGCTGCTGGCTCCCGCACCCGCCACCCCCATGCCGCTGTGGTGTGCCGTGGGCATGGCCCCGTGGGTCGTCTTGATGGATGGGCCAACCGCGCTGCCGCTGGTAGCATTGCCCACATTGCTGCTTGCAACCGTCCCAGTGGCGCGTGCGGCAACCCCGGCATCCTTGGACGTGGCCGCGCCGTTGCGAACGAGCAGGGCCAAAGAGGGCCCCGAGGAAGCTTGGCCCGCCGGCTTGCCCAGCTTGCCAGCATCTGCCACCGGCAGAATGCCCCCCTGCTCTGTGGTGGGGGCTTTCCTCACAGCTCCCTGGGCACCCTGCGCAGCTCCCTTGTCGGCAACCGAACCGGCATCCTGCGCCGTCGCCAGCTTGCCTGCGCGTGTGCCTGCCGCCCCCTGACCCACCTGCGCTTGCGTGCGCTGGGGCAAGCTGTTGTTGCCGCCGGACGTCACCGGATAGGCCTTGCTGCTCGCTCCACTGGCATCGCCCTGGGCCGGTCGTCCCTGCAACCCCGCGGTCGCACTGGACGCCGCCTCCGCAGCCACGCCCTTGGCCAGCATGGCCGCGGCACCACCGCCACCTGTCGCCGTGCCCACGTCAGTCGGGGACGCGCGCGTGGGCCCCTTGGCAGCTGCCCCCGTGGACACCCCCGCCTTTGCCACCGCGGCCGCCACGCTGTGGGCCACCGCAAGGACGGCCGAGCTGGGGACTGGGCCGCCGCCCTCGCCGACCCTGGGCCCTGGCGAGGGGGCCGAGGCGTCCCTGGCCGGCTGTGCTGGCGATGGCGACGCGACCACTTCGGCCTCCATGTGCGCGCCACGTGGCGGGGAGAGTGACTTGTGGCTGCGCAGGCCGCCGTCGGCCGCACCATGGGCGCCACTGCTTGCATCTGCGTCCTGGTCCACCTGTCCCCCAGGGAACGACGCAAACCGGTTGAGCGCAGGGAAGCCACCGCTCTCGCCGCCCCCCCTGGCTGCCGCCGCCTTTTTCTCCTTGTCGTGCTTCTTCTTCTTGCGACCGACACGCGCCTTGTCCAACGAGCCTCCCGGCGTGCTGCCAGGTGTCGCGCCCACGCTGTCGCTACCGAGGTCGTGGTCATCGCTCGAGCTGGACAGGCTGCGGGCGGGGCCGTGCGAGGAGCCTTGCGAGTGCGCCGGATGCAACCGACCCTTAACCCCACTGCCCGCCGCCCCCGACGCGCCCTCCATGCCGCCCGCATCTGCACCGGCCGCGGCGGTCTCCTCCGCGCTGGCCTTGGCACGCAGGATGGCCTCCCACGCATCGCTCGACGAGCGACGGGCCACGGGGGCAGACCCAAGGGCCCCACCGGCCCACTGTGTGGCACCTCCCTGGTCCGCCCCCCTGGCACCACTCGCGTCCCCCCCGTGTGGCCACTCGGCATCTCCGGCACCCTGACAAGGCGGGTACCCACCCATGGCCGCATGCAGCGCGCGGCTGGCGCGCTTATGCTGTTCGCCGCCGGGGCAACCAAGGGCTCCATCTTCCGCCGCCGCGTCGCCGCCACCGCCCCACTCCCATGTCGCATCGCCCCATGGCCAACCGAGCCGCGCGAGCCAACCGCGTCGCGCCCCGGGAGCCGATGACGATGACGAGGACAATGCCACTGCCTTACTCTGGCGCTGCGCGGACGCGGCAGCATCCCTCGCAGCGCGGTACTCGGCGAGCAGCAGCAGCACCGTGGCGGCGAGCAGCATGCAGAGGAGGGCGGACGCCGCACGGCGCAGCACGCGGTCGCGCAACGTGGGCGCCATGGCGTCCAGGCACGCGGGCAGCAGGTTCTGGGGCACGTGGGCGACGAGCGGGAAGGAGAGCACGCCCACCTGCGTGGCCACACGCAGCTCCCGCACGACCAGCGAGGACGTGAGATCTGGCCAGAAGGAGACGGAGATCGGCTTGGCCTGGCCAGGCAGTATCTTGAAACCAGACTTGGGCACTGCGGACTCCACCACGAAAGCGCAACCGCCCGCGGCGCCGCCGCCACCAGGGGCTGGCCAGCCCTGCCCTGCGCTACCATATGCTGATGATGCCCTGGGGGTGAGAGCCCCGCCCGCCCCCAGCTGGCTGCCGCCACCACAGGGCCAGACCTCGATCCCCTGCACGTGAACAGGCATGGTCCCGTGGTTAACTGCCGCAAACTGGCGCCGCACGGCCACTGGCCACTGGAGCGAGGGGCTGCTGCCCGCCAGCTGGTAGCGCGTGCGCCCCCCCGCCCCAGGCTGCTCCAGGAAACCCAGGTGAGACGCGTTCAGGTGGAAGCTGAGGCCGGGGCGGTGGATGCTGATGGGCACATCGTCGTCCCTCAGGGACCCTTTCCCCACAAGGAACCATCGGGCGGCCCACGCCAGCAGCGACGACGAGATGGAGAACGGGGGGGAAGGGTTGGCTCCTGCCTGAGGCCACAGGGGGTCAGGCACCACAGTGTCAAACCCCAACCAACTCCACAACGTCGCGCCCCAATCGCGCACATCCCCCTCCCTTTCCCTCGCAAACCCCGCGGAGCCATCATTCCTGGCACTTGAACCTGTGAGCGCGTGCCCTGGCGGCCCCACCACGGTGGCCCACACACCGGAGGCCTCGTCAAACACGTGCGCCTCCTTGCCACTAGTGCCACTGTCCGCGCCGCTGCCTGTGGACGCCAGCGTCACCGCTGCAGGAGCATGGCTGCTGGCGCTGCGTGCCACCGCGGCGTCCAGACTGTGGATGCGCAGGCGGCCCGTCGCGCCCTCACCGATCAGCTCCACGCTGTGCAGCAGCGACAGGTTGTTCTTGAGCACCAGCGCGCCCACAAACACGCCCAGAGAGGGGGGGCGGAACACAACGGGCCCCATCCCGCGCGCGCCGTGGGGGGGGACCACGGCCTCCACCACCGCGTCGTCTGCCAGGTAAAACACGCCGCCGTCACCGCCCTCGCCACTTGCATCCCACAACCCAGCGAGATTGCTGCCAGGCTGCGGGTCCCCGAACCCCATCCCGGCCACTGCCGCGGCAGCCAAGGCCGCACTAGACATGGCACCACCGCTGCTGCCGGCTGACCCACCCGGTCGGGCAAGACCGGCACCCTTGGCAGGGGACCGAGGACCCCCCGCGGGGTCATGGGCGGCCTCCCCCGCTCGGGCCACAGCCATGGCGGCGAGTGCCGAGACGCCGAGATGCCCCCCCGGTGACACCGCACCGCTGCCCACAGGATGGATGCCCGCAGAGTCGGGCGCTGACGTCAGCAGCAGCGTAGGCACGAGCTGGACTAAGAGAGGGGAATCGCTCGGGTTGGTGACGTACAGCAGCATGTGCGAGGCGGTGCCGAGGTGCGTGCGTGAGAAGTTGAGCGTGGGCTCGCGCAGCACCGTCGGCCGCGCCAGTTGTCCCCTCACGGCGAGTGTGAGCCCCTTGACCACGTCCGTGTGCAGCGTGAGGCTCGCCCGCACGTCGGTCAGCCCGCGCGCGGCTAGTGACTCCCACAGCACCTCGCGCCGGCGCAGCGCCTGCACGTCGCGAGTGGAGATAAGCGGGGCCGAGGAAGAGGAGGGGGGGGGGGCGACCCCCCCCCTGCGGTCCCATTGGCTCCCCCCTGAGGGAGCTTGGAACCCGACGATGACCCCGGCCGAGCAGAAGAAGAGGAAGAGGAAGCATTCATGACTGTTGACCCCTGGTGTGACGACAAAATCCGGTCCCCCTCCTGCCCCCCGCAACCGGGCCCCCCCGTGCAGGGCACCGCCGCGGAGAGAAACGCGGCGTCCGACATGTAGTTGTCCTCAGGCGCCACGCGCGCGGGGTCAAACAGGAGCCGGCCAATTTCGATGGGTTTGTTTGGCAGCAGCACCACGGGGGCAAGCTCGGGCACCACGCGCGCATCGCTGCTGCTGGCGCTGGTCACGCGCAGGGGCACGGGGAACGTGCTCACCGCCGTGAGGCTCGCGGACGTGACCCGGCCGGGAAACGACGCCTCAAACCGCACGAGCGCGGGGGACACGATCAGCGCGCCGCGCACGGCTACGTAGGCGATCGCCACCGCCAGCGTCTCGTAGGGGGTGTTCACCGTGACCAGGCCCGTCACCATCTCCTCCTCGGTCGCCAGCAGGTCCAGCACAAACACAGCGTGGCCACCGGGGGCGAGCACCACCACAGTGCCGCCCACCACCGCACCGCCCTCCCCCTCAACCCCTCCACCAAGACCCATTGTTGTTCTGCTGGCCCCCGTTCCATCCTTGCCCCCGACCGCCCCGCTGGAGCCTGCACCCGAGAGAAGCCCACCAGCGGGAGCAAACTGGCCATTAATGCTAGCGTTGGCGGGGGCGGATGTCACCCTCCCAACACGCTCGGACCGCCCCTCTTGCTGCCCCCCCTGCCGCCGCGGGCCACGGGCGCTTCCCTCGGTGGCGGCTCCCACTGCGCCATCCTCGCTGGGCGGCGCGACCGACTCTAGCCTTACCGTGACGGCAGTAAGGTTGCAGCGAGCGGAAAACAACGCGACCGGGACCGGGTTGGGATTGGTCAGCATAAACGCGCGCCGCCGGGTCTCGTCCACCGCCAGCACGCCAAAGTCCACCAGCAAGGAAGCGCCACGCCCTGAGGTTGCCGGGGCACCCTGGGCGGCCCCCGTTGAGGGAGCCGAGGGCTGCGCTGTCTGCGAGGATGAGGCAGCCGGCCCAGTGGTTGCGCCGCCGTCCCTCTCCGGTGAGCTGCCACGGAAGAGAGGCACTGAGGCATCGGCCGCCTTGCTGAAGCCACCTGGCGCCGCCGTGGCCGCAGCTGGCTCACGGGGGCTGCTCGCACCACCAGTGGGAACCGCTGCGGAGGCGATGACATTTGTGCTGCCATCTGCCCCCTGCAATGCCCCTGCATCCACCAGCGATGCCACAAGCCGGCCGTGGTAGACATGCAGCGGCACTTTGTGGTACGTCAGGTTGGTGGCCACGCTCAGGTGGGTGGTGTAGAGAAGCGATCCGGGGGACGGGCCTGTGGACGAAGAGGCCGTGGTCGAGGCTGCTGGCAGCACACCGGCTAGCGTGGCGTTGTCGACGTATGCGATGGTCACGGTGGCGCCAAGCTGGCCCGGGGCCACAGCTGCGCCCATGCCCCCCTCCGGCACAAACCGCTGGACGGTCATGTGGGGGTCCCCCCACACGGAAGCCGCATAGAACACGAGCGGCATCGAGAAGTGGTTGGTGAGGCGCAGCACACGCACACGCGTGGTGTCCGCGTACGCATGCCTCGCCTCCCCTGCTTCCCTCTCTGCCACACCCAGGTCATCGGAACCCGAAGAGACCACAAAAGGGATGGCAGCCGCCCCCGCCGTGTCCACCCCCTTGTCCTTCCCTTGCCTCTTATCCCCCACCTTCCCACGGTCCCCCGAATAAAACAATGTCTCACTCGGGTCATACCCCAACCGGCCATGTGCCACCGTGGCCCAAAACGGCAGCTCTATCACCCCGGCCTCCTCGGTCAAGTGCCGCCCGTCCGCATGACTGTCGTTGGTGCGCACCAGCAGCCGATCCAGGACCTCCCCCTCCCGTACGCCCGCATAAGAGAGCGAGAGCAGAGGCGCCATGCGGCCGTGCGGGACGATCGGCTTATTGGCCACCTGCAGGTGGACCGGCCAGGTGGCGACCGTAGAAGTGCCGTCCACGTTTGCGCTCCCATTGGCTCGCGGCGGCGGCGCGTTAAACGGCGGCAGGAGCGCCACGTCGCGCACGGCCACCGGCTTGCCGCCCAGGTTGGCCAGCTGTGCACCCCCGGTCACACTCTCCCCGGCCTCCACCAGCACGCCCAGGTCGAGCTCGGCCGGCACCAGGTGGCACCCGCGCATTGACACCACATCGATCAAGATGACCAGGTGCTGCCGTGACGTGCGCAAGTGAACGTGGCCTGTCAAGCGCCCGAGGCTGGCAGGGATCACCTCCACACGTGCCACCTCGCGCGCCGTGTGCGGGGGGATCTCCCACGAGAATGACCCTGACGGCCCCACCGAATTACTGGTGCCTGCTGCCACTGTGGCTGCCGGCGTGCTGGTTCTATCCACGGTGGTGGCGCCCTTGTTGGCCGTGCTGTCGGCAGCAGCGCCCGCGGCCTGCTTGGCGGGGGTGTCCGGCAGCGGCGGCGGCAGTGACACACGCACGGCATCTGTATCCGAGAACACCTGCAGCACGCTCAGCGGTTCATCCCAGGGGTTGTGCAGCATAACCAGCCGGTGCAGGCTGCCCCCCATCGGGATGACCTTGTCCACAATGGGCGCCAAGCTGCGGCCATACGGCGAGGGCCACGCGTCCGCGACAAGCTGGATCACCAGCGCGCCGGCCGACGTCTGCACGAGCGCGCGGGCGTGCGCACTGCCCAGTGCTGCTGGGAGGAAGGACAGCCACAGGGTGGCATTGCCCCCTGGAGGGACGGATGTGACTGAGAACTCGTAGGGAGCAAACTGCTCGTCGTCGGTGGTGACGGAGAGAAGTAGGAGGTCCTCGCCCTCGGGCCATCCTGCCAAACCGGCCGCCAGCAGTGACGCCGCCGCGCCCGTGGGCCCAGCCCCACCGCCGCCGCCACCGATCGCGGTGCGGTCACTATAGCGGTTGTGTATGACCACGCTGCGCAGGCCCGGCTGGCCGAGCGGCGAGCGGAACTGCAGCAGAGAGGGGGATGCCGTCAGGTAGGGTGGCGAGGGCTTGCGCAGCTGCAGCCGTTCGGCCTGCTTGCCGTACGGATGCTGGTAGTCGCCCACGCGGCGGGAGCGGGGCGTGGAGGGCAGCGAGGCAAAGTGGGTCTGGAAGCTGCTCGGGATGGAGGCCTGGAACGCGCTGGCGGCACGCGCCCACACCCGTGGTGGTTGAGACAGCGGGGCCACCCGCTGCTGCTGCTGCTGCGATGATGATGATGATGACGAGGAGGAGGATGACTGTGATTTCGAGGATGACGAAGTTGATAACGATGAGGAGTCGGGCGTGTACAGCCCCGCCGCGGCGCTTGTCACCGGCCCCGACGCTCCGTTTGTGGTGGATCCGCCCTTGGTGGCTTTTGGGTTGGCCGCCGCGCCCGCGCTGTCCTGCCTAAGCCCCGTCGCAGAGGGAGTTGAAAGCTTGCTTTGCAGCGCCTGCGTGATCTGCAGCGCCGCCTTGTCCAGTGCTGCGGGGCGTATGCGGTGGGGTGCATGTGGTGGGGTGTGTGCAGTAGTGGTGGATGCGATGCGTGTGTGTGTGTGCGGTAGGGCGGCCGGGCAGACCGAGCGGAGGGGCGGGCGCCATGTTTGTGCGTGTGGGTTAGGTATGCCAGGGATGACGGTGATGCGGCAACCAAGGGCTGTAATTCAACGAGAAATAATGAGTAAATAAGAAAGGTTCTGTGTAAGTGTGGACCTTAGGGCAGTGACACTCAAACGTGGAGTGTCCAGCTGCTTTCACACACAAGTCCTTATCTAAAATCAGACAGCTGATTTGGCAGTAGCGCAGGCACAACTGTCAAGGGGTTGGCAAACAGTGTCTCCAGAGCCGGCAAACGCTACATGCTCTGCCCATGAGCTGCCAGACAACAAAGGCCGCAACACAGCCAAGTAGCCACACGCAACCCCGCAGGCACGCCCTGGGATCCACTTATACCCCACCCTGAGCAACCCATTCGTGCCCATCTCATTTCGTCAAACAAGGCATGCCATCATGCGTCCACACAGGCCGTGCACACACCTGCACCCCGCGATGCCCCATCCACCGAGGGGTTGGGCGAGCACGGTGCGCCAAATGGCGCCAATTCACCGGACGCCAGCAGCGTGTCCCGCTCCTGGTCGGACAGCTGTCGCAATAGGGACGACTTATCCACGGGCTTGGTGCCAGGTGGGCATGCCTGTGCGCGGCCACCTGCACCGGACGCAGTGACAACCTTTACCTCCGCCTTAATGCCCACCATGTGGTTGCTTGCGTCCGCACCCTCAGCCTTGAGCGCCCGGCCGCCCTTCTTGCCCCGCTTCTTCCGCCCCCCGCTGCTCTTTTTTTTCACCGGCGATGCCGGCTGCGATGAGGACGGGAGCGTGAGCAGCGTGGTCGCGCCACCCGCCACGTCCGCGCCCGCGCCGCCGGCCGCGTGGCAGTTGCCGTTCTGAACAACCATGCTCTCGATGTGCAGCACCGCAGCCGCCGTCTTCTTGCCTGCCTTCTTTGACATGCGCGCAGTGAACTCATTCACCGCGTCCACAAACCGGCTCGCGAGGCTGCCAGTCGCCTTGGTCTTTGTGACCGCAACCGCCGGTCCCCCTGGCGCGCCCGCCGGCACGCGGCCGTCAACGGTGACCGTTCCATCCTGTACTAAGATGGTGTCCACCTCGAGTGCGCGGACGTGGACGGGGGCCATGGAGAGGGAGATGCAGAGCGCAGACGCCAGCATGAGCGCGGTCCACATGCCCGTCAGCATTGTCACCAGAAGGCTGGACTGGCACAGGCCGTCGCATGGCACCCTGTGGGCGCCAAAAGTGCGGCATACAGGACAGGGGGAGGAGAGCAGGGAAAGAGATGGATGATGGTCAGACAGCTGCATGCCGTCCTTGTGTACAAGTGCTATGTCCTGAGAATGCTTCTGAGCGACCCGCAATATGCGGGGTCAGACAACGCGACTAGACAGTTGAAGACATTTGCTTGAAAAAATCAGAAACAACGGGAATAACCAAGGTGCTGGTAAAGCTTGCATAGTCAGAACTGTGGATGGCCCAAATACCGAACGTCAGCAGAATCAGAAGGCCAAGATGAGTCGTGTAAACCGTATCCGTTGCAAGACGACAATGGGACGGGGTACGGGGCTTGAGCGTGATAATTTGCGTAGCGACTTGATGCATCCATTTCTTTGCTTTTAGGTCGCGATACGCCTCAGCGTGAGTACGTGCTAACCATCGTGGCAACCAATTGGAACATTCTTTCCCAAGAATGCAGTTGATCTCACTACCGCAACTCGTTTATGGCGGCAACAAGTCAACAAACCATTCTTGTACAGGATCCGACCAATAGGACATATAATCTTGTCTACTTCGATTTATCTAGTCGCGACGATCCTGCGGATTCTATTCAGGAACTGCGGGGGCTGGCCTGATGGGTCACGACCGTTTTTGGTTAGTAGCAAAGAACTTCAACTGATGCAACAAGCTAAAGCAGGTAAACATAGGCAAGCTATGCTGTAGTAATAGTACAAAAATACATACACACCTTCTTGCAGACCGAGGCCGAGACGCCCCAATTGCTACCGCCTTATTGCATGATTCTGACATTGATCCCATTTCATAGGGCCCCAACACCGTCGACACGGCAAATCATGCAACCGCAAAATACAAATTCCTACGCTATGAAATCCACGGTCTATGTCTGGTCAAACTCTCATGGATTTAATGAGCCCGCTCCCTTATGGGCGAGCCCCATATCGAAACGCCACCATTGTAGCAAGGTCTACCAGTCTGCGCCTCCGTTCCGTAGCTTCTTCATCAAACAAAGCACACAGAGGCTGCGAGCAGCCACGGTGCTGCGTAGGAGCGTGCCAGGGTGGAGGCTTTCCGCACCAGGTCCGCACTTGACTTCAAGGTTTATTCGGGATCTGGGCAAAGATCTGGGGGCCTTTTCTACAGTACTGTATGAATTCTATCTTTCTCGAAAGCGACGGGGTTGGTGGATGTCAACAGCCACGTCTGTGGACACATGCTACTTGATAAGTGTCCAGTATTACCCGGGAAAATGTCACCTGACTGACGGTCAGGCACGGAGGAATGTGTCAGAACATCAGCGTTTCCAAGTTAGGCTAAGCCTCGAGGGGCAATCTTTTTCATACCGTAGCACTACCACGTCTAGCCAGGTCCGTAAAAATGATGTTTATTATTTGTATTTATTTTTGCTCCAGTGCCCAAATCGCCCATGGAGCCTGCATGGAGAGTCATTGGAGACCCTGAAATCGGAATCGTGTTGATGACGCGTACAGTACAGAAACATGCTTCCTACACAGGATGAGAAGGAGGCATGGTTTAGAACAGCTATGTATTTGAATATTCATCCTAGTGGGCCCTTGACCTTGTCGCGCACTGGTTAATATAGTTCCAGCCCAGGTCTTCGTACAGCAGGCAATTTTGTGGGTAGTGCTGTAGGGGCGACCAATGTCCTCCTCGGTAGTCCGAGCTGCCTTTACTCTTTGTGTCGTCGCAGCAGCACTTCCAGCTGAGGTAACCACCCTACTTGGAAGGTCGATACATACTGCAGTCGTTCAGTTGGCTGGCCTTGGATAAAGTAGTGGTAGTAAATGAAGACGCCTTTCGATGCATTTGCGGGCATAGGCCCCTGTTTGACATGCGATACGACGTGCTCCTTTCGGTATACCATCGGCCCAACCCCGTGCGCAGGGAAGCTTTCTGAGCTTGCTGACTGGAAGCAAACAGCTGAAATCTCGTCCATCTCTCGGGTACGAGTACATTCATTCGGGATTCCTTGTAACCAAAGTACTCTCACGGTAATATCGGGCTTTCCACGATTTCGGTGGCATTTTCGGCTATCGCGGTGCCGCTGCATGCGATTATTGTGTTCTCTGTACGAAATGCTTTCTAACTGTGGCTTGCTCGTATGCATCCATGTGAACGGTTGCCTTTCTTGTGCGCCCTGGGCAGGTCTCAAAGAGGTATCAACCACGATTCGACAATTTTCACGTCGCTTCGCCAGGTGGCAGGGAAAGGAGGCTTCCCCCGGCCTAAGAAACTGCGTCGGATAGCCCAGCGGTCTGACTTGCAACGACTCCTTTCCCAAGCGTTGACGGTTAATAGTTCCGAAGCTGATCGTCAGCAACATGCCAAGAAGCCTGCCACAAAAGTGGTTCAAAAATCCGTCATCTTGGAGCAAAGTGTGAGAGCCGGCTGGGGAGATAGAGTGAAAGAAGCCCTGAAAAGTTGGCCTGGACTCGGCTCTAAAGGAAAGGCTAAAATGTACAAAGTTCGTGCTTCAAAATGGTCCACCGGTCGACAATTGGAAACAACAAGCACATGATGCCTGTTTTTCCTATCTCCACGCCTTCAGCCTTTGTGTAGACGTGTGTTCTTGTGTGCATACAGGTTGTGATCAGAATACAGGTTGTGAATGTGAGAGCTCTGCACCTTTTGTGGCACTAGAAGGTCACTGCTGAGTGCACGCTGTTACACAAGATGGCCCTTTTCGGGCTGGTGCGTAGCCAAGTTAGAAAAAACTAGAGTGACCCTGCTGGCTCCGCCCAGCCCAAAATGTCGGTTTAAGCAAGCATCCAACCCTCGTGTAGCCCGGGAGGCTTGGATTGGGCTTAGCTTGTAGACCCGCCCGCTATTGGCCCCCCTAGGTAGGGTCGAGGGCACCATAGATCTAGAGTTGGCTTGATTTTGTAGATAGATTAGACCGCGGTAGGCTTGCGTGTACCCATCCATCCATCCATCTATCGGGGTGAATGCTCCGTGACTCCCCTACACCTGAGCACGAGTTTGATTAATGAATTAATTATAATGGAGACTTGAGCAACCTAGCAGTGCTGGGCGAGGCGCATAGCTAGGCTGGCTAAGGGAGTGCAAAGCTCTAGCGTTCACAAGTCATGTGTATATAGGACTTCATGCCCACTGAGGCGGTGAAAAATCGAACTCCTGACCCATGAAAAATCATCGATCATCATAGCTGATCCAACGTCACCAATGCCTCGCCCGTAGAACCACATGTGGTAAAACTTGTACACTGCACGTACTTTCACGGTACGTGCTGTGGCCAGCTTCGCCTTCCACCTGGTTAAGGCGGGCGGTCACAGTGGCTGGGGCCTCGGAGACCTTGGCAGCAATGTGCTGTTGCATGTAGCGATATAAACTGGGCCTGGAGCTCATGTGTGAGACTATGGCTTCTATTATGTACCTTGGCTGCGAGAGTGTTGAGTGAGTCATGAATGATGCACTCAAGTCGAGACAACTACACACAGCGCACTGATATCAAGACTATACCTTGCATGATCGAGAGATCAAGCCGGCTGCATCCACAATTCATTCAGCGTGTACTTCAGCCTTATGGTGTACCCTTATAACGGCAGGCTCAAGCTACCATGGTCCGGATTCTCCCGATTTCTGCCATGCGCTGGTTGTCTCCAAAATTATAGAGTACCCACATGCAGTTGATGCCAAGCTTTAATTAGGACTAGTCAAGAGTTTTTATTGCACCGGTGGCCTGCCTTAATCTTGGCAGCACTTGAGAGAAGGATGGATGTCTCTTTTCCCCTTCTTGTTGTGGGCACAACAAACACGGATGAAAAGCACTCATGAATCGTGTATTAAATTGTTAAGTGAGACAACTATTCCTGGTCGCATTATTGTGCCCCGCAACTCCCCGACATAAGCTGTGACTAATTAATTAATTAATTAATGTCACGGCCCTATTTCTTTTTTTTTTTAAGTAAGTTCGGTAAAATTACATGGCATCACTACTAAGCCTTCCCAGGGGGAGAGTAGTCGATGGGTGCTAAGTCTGCACAACTCCCGGGCATGTGCAATACAGTTTACACCAAACAGTTTACAAAGCAATGACTGTGTTTCTGACAGTGCTTTCAACACGGGTGTCGCTCAACAACTCGAACTACCAGCCCCGTGCCGGTGGGACATGTCACATCTGGAGTGGCAATGGAGCATGTCAAGAATATAGCATACACGAATCCACCAATGCCACACTAAGCAAAGAGAAGATCATGCGCATCGATCAGTTGGCTGTCCAAATTTCACGACGTCTAGCCATGGGCCAGACCTGCTAAAAGCACTAACATCACCAGAAATTCAACGCCATCCATGCTGTGATTCCTTCAAATGCCTCGCCATAGCACTGACAAATGATACCTTACTTCAACATCATCCATGAATTGCTGCCTAGTTGGCCAAGGCAAAGCCACCGAGGTATTCAAAGCATTCCTTTCAGCTCCCTGCCTGCCCCGCCGTTTCCATGCTAGTGCGCCCAAACGCCTCCGTGCATCCCCTGCTAGACGCATGTGTCTGTTACAAGCTGTCCCCAGGGATCGCAACGCGTGCGGCGGCCCAATCTTGCAGCGACCCCCTCTTTCGTCGTCAGCCCGCTGCGGCCCTGTGCTTGGTGTGGTGCCCGCGCCTGCCCCGCTCGGCCATCCTGTGCCGCAGCAGCACGGGCGTGAGCGCGAGCACACCCATGAGCAGTAAGATGGCCATGCACCGCGCGTTGTACAGGTCACGCAGCGACTGGAGCGAGCTGAGCAGCGAGCCCGCCTTGACGACGACACCCGTCATGGGCACCACGCCCAGCAGCGTTCCCCAGAAGAAGGTCAGAAAGGGGATGTGCACGACGGGCGCGACGACGTTCAGGAACCAGTTGGGCGTGAAGGGGACCAGGCGCAGGAAGAGCACGTAGTTGAGCAGGTGGCTGCGGTGGCGCGACACCTCGCGCCGCACGGCCGTGCAGCGCTCAGGGAAGAACTGGGCGACCAGCTCGCGCAGGATGAGGGAGGAGAGGAAGTATGCGCACGAGGAGCCCATGGACGTGCCCAGCACGCACAGGAGCAGCGCGTGGTGGAAGTCGTACAGGGACCCACACAGGATGGTCAGGAAGATGGACCCGGGGATCATGAACGCCTGCAGGAAGACGTAGAATAACATGCAGCTCGCCAGCATCTGGGGCGCGTGCTGCTGCCGGTACGTGATCAGCATGCGCCGCAGCTGGCGCACGTCATCGAGATCGCGCGGGAGCAGCCAGCGCAGCTCCTGCAACGTGCGCTTCTCTCCCTCGTCGGACCCGTGGCGGTTGTGCCAGGGGCCGACGTCTCGCGAGGAGCCGTGCGAGAGGAAATCGTGCGGCGGCGTTGACGCCGGTACCAGCGGAGGGAGGCTCTCAAAGACCGCGACCACGACCATCAAGGAGGAGCAGAAGACCAGGGCGAGTAACAACAATGGCCGCGCGAACACGACGATATTCGGGTAGCCCTGCTTCTCCGCCATGTGCTTGTTCTCTTGGGTGTACATGACGGTATCATGGGGACTGGAGACCGGCAGCCCCCCGCTCGAACCCGCGGTACCCATTGCGGAAACAAGCGCCTCGTCTGTGGGCGCACCGTTCCCTGCCACGGCGAAGGTCCCAGCATGGCGGAAATGGAATGCGTGGCGCGGAAGGGCGCCAGAGTGTCCGACTTGCGTGCTGGTTTGCGCGCCCGATAAACCGTCTTCTCGATAATCTGGAGGGCTTGCTAGCCCTCGAGCATGGCTCGACCGAGATGATCCAGCGAGGCTGTCATCGGTACCTTCTTCACTATAGTCCGCAACGTCGATTGCGTAATCACCAGAATATAATGAATTTAGCATCTGAACATGACATATTCGCGCCAATTTAGGAACGCATAAGAAACCTAAATGCCCGCTGTGAAGTAGAACCACATGCTTTGCCCGCCAAAGTAACAACGCGTGCCACAAGCATTTCACTGACGGTTACGCTCACGCTGGAAAGTGATGATGAAATGCACGAGTATAATACCATTATATCACATTGGAGTGGTTAGTTCAAATGGCATCCCAATCATGTCCCAATTCCCACGTGCCGCATGCCGATACTGCCCATTATTATTGTTTTTGCCTACAGAAGTGCAGAAGACAGATATGAGACAGACAGACAGACGTTGTGTCTTGCTGAAAGGAACACCCCGGTTTATTCTATCAGCGCCCCGGAAGACCACTGCAGAATCCTGAATCTGCAGGCAGGTGACTCCGAGGGCGGGCCGGCCTGCATGCCGGTGCAAACAAGTTTGTGCAGTACGGCGTGGGAATAAAATGAAATCAAATGAACTTAGCTGAGTTACATGTGCAATGTCAGAGAGTACGGAAGAAAGGTTGCAGGAGTGCAAGATGCTCTGCTGTACTGTTACGGTTCTTGCAAGTTGCAACGTCATAAGAAGGGTGCATCGCTGCTACAAGGCTATCACGGTCAGCCATGATTTGCGCTGCCCCTCCATAAGAACCGCCTGCAACACTTCGGAATAACGACTCAAGAAAGAATTCTGCAGGCAAGAAGAGCCACTTAACTCCCTCGTGGTTAATTTGTTTGAGACAAGTTTGATTCTTGGTAGAAAGGGATGGCACAGTCGGCCATGTTGTTCGGTCGATCTTTGCAGAGCCTGGCCTCGAAGAGCGCTGGCATCCTGCGGCCTGCCGCGGTTAGTGGACACAGCAGCGCTTCCGTGGGATTTTATGGCCAGTCTCGACTTTACCATGAAAACGTCGTGGATCACTACGAAAAACCTAGTAAGTTGTGTGGATCAGGTGTGTGATGGTTGCTAGTGAGTTTCTTGTGTGGTAAGGTGCGCCTTTGCAACCACGATCCGGGACTAACGTTTCGCTGTTATTAACGTTATGCCGGTGTGGGCGTTTATCTTGCAGGGAACGTGGGCTCTTTCGACAAGAAGAATCCGAACGTCGGCACGGGGTTGGTTGGCGCACCTGCTTGCGGGGATGTCATGAAGCTGCAGATCATGGTTGATGACGATGGAAATATCATCGATTCCTGTTTCAAAACTTTTGGCTGCGGCTCCGCGATCGCTTCCTCTTCAGTCGGTATGCATACACGCTTTGGCATTTTTTTCTTAACCAGATTTTATCGTATGCAGGGTTCATATTCCTTTGCCATTTGCATGCTAGTGTTTGTTCTTTTCGTTGATCTGCATGTTATGAAGTTTTTGCTCGCTTAAACAGTTGTTACGGTTTTAATGCCTTTTGTTACCCTGTCTCATGTGTGACTGTGTTTCATGACTGCCGTGCAGCAACTGAATGGGTCAAGGGCAGGAATATCAATGCTCCCATCGAGATCAAAAACAGGTACGCACATTTTCCTGTGCCCCCTATGCACTTGAGTTGTCGACTGTGCCTCGATTTAGGAATACTGTTGATATGTGAAGTAAACGTTAACACACACTTCTGGGCATTTGGATGGAGAAAGTGTTTGGCATGGGTTGCTGTGAGGCTTGTGGAGCAGATTCAAACTGATCGCCTTTTTTCAGGGGCCCTGCCAGGGTTGGAAAATTAGGAATTGGTTGTTTGGTGCAACCGGCGTTGTCTGGACAAGATGCCGTTTCCAAGTCTGTGCCAGCTTGGCCTCATTTCCAACGAGCCTGTTTTTTTAGCACGCTGGCTAAGCAGTGTGTTGTTGCCTTAAGTTTTTCAATTCGAACGATTGCCTGGGAATCACACCACTAGTTATCTAGCGTTGTTGAACAGCCATGCCCGACTACGCCATGATGCGTCTGCAGTGCATCCTGTTTTGCCGGCACCGTCATGCGTGTGATGGCTGTGAGTTTAAGCTGGTTTGAGGCATTTTTTTTCCGTTGTAGGTTCTTGGTTGGCTGTTTGACAAGGTACCATCACTTCTGTTGTATGGAATGTGAACGTGGCACCTGCTTTTTTTGTGGCTTGCCTTGGCAATGTTAGAGTCTTTAAAACGTTTGTATGTCAAATATATATTTGGCACGGTCCTCCTTGATATATTTGGCATGGTATCGCATATGAGGATTGGTATCGCATATGACGGTACATCTTGCGTTGGGGAAGATATGCTGTGGTAGATCTGCATCTGATATGAATTTTTTTTTTCACTTCACCCTGCGCTGTATCATTTGTCCTGTTGCAGTGAAATCGCCAAGCACTTGTCCCTCCCCCCTGTGAAGCTTCACTGCAGCATGCTGGCAGAGGATGCCATCAAGGCAGCGGTCAACGACATAAAGAGCCGGCGAGAGGCAGCAAAAGCTGCGGCGGCCGCGTCTGAGACCAAGCATAGCTGATCTGATGGCGGCATGCCATTGTAGAGCAGTAGATCAAAAGATTGGCGTCCTGGCCTTGTTCGCACGTGGGCACGCAGGTGTGCCGCCTTTGGCAACCTGCTGGCTAATGTACATCCCAGCTGACCTTTTGGGACAATAGGTGCTTGGTGGGCTCAGCCAATCATGCGCTGCTGCATGGAGAAAGCCAAGTTGCCTTGATGTTATCTTGCTGTGCCTCAATATCGAAGGCTGTAGCAGTTTGCTTGCTTTCATGTATGTTGTTGTTGCCCATTGTTTGCCTTCTCATGTGGCTGGAGGAAGTGCACCAGGCAGCGATGTGCCATTTCTTGTTGTACATATTCCCTTATCACTGGCATAGCCTGTTGTCTCACTTAATAGCCTGTTGGCAAGTTTCAGGTGTACTTCTAGTGAAATTTTCCCCGTATACCTTGCTGACCGGTAATAAAGAACAAAGATCGACTCTGTTGAAACATATCAAGTTAATGTCGAGCTGCGGAGGTCTAAAATTAAATCTTAAATGGGAACATTAATTAATTAATTAATTAATTAAAGGAACATAACTCCATCATCTAGTCGCTCTATGTACACGTTTACAAGCCAGCCATAATTTCAATGCACACGGCTACACATTTCCATCACCATTCATCTTCATCATCCTGAACGACTCGAACACGTGGACAAGATAACGGCAGGCTCGAGCTACCATGGTCCGGATTCTCCTGATTTCTGGCCTGCGCTGGTTGTCTCTTTGATAACTCCGTTGGGAGTATATGTAGCACATAGCCCAGCCCTGAGCCACGAGCCACGAGATAGCCATGGCTGACGGCGGAGCTCTTAACTTTCACGTTTGAGCACCGAATTTAGCCGTGAATATCACAATCGACGCGTCTTTTTACGACGCACATGCTGATATAATTTTCCGCAGCTCTTACGCAATATACGATGAGCAAACGCCTCTCGACGCAACGCAGCCTGGCGGCTGCGCTCAGCAATGAAAATACGTCTGCAGCTCCGGCTGCAGCTTCGCCCACCGGCCCAGAAGGCAACGGCGCCACTAGCCAAGCTGTAGTGGTCGTCCAGCCCCTGCTGCGCCCCCTCGCCCGCAGCGTCGCCTGAACCCAAGCGCAGTCGCCCTGCCGAGCCGAGTTGGACAGAGCTCGACTTTGTCGCCGAAGCCAGCAAGCCCGGCTTCCTTGACACGCTTACCACGGAACACATCCTGGTCTACGTGTTTTATGGAACGCACGCCTCGCTTCTTGCACTATGCAAGCAGCTCTTCAACCAAGGTCGCCTCTTTGACCCTCGCTGGATTCGTCTCGCCTCTTTCGACATCATTCCCAGCCTCCACCGCCCCTACCTCCAGCAATTCGCTCTCTTTTCCCTCCTTGGACGCTCCATCGGGGAGCTTTGGCCCCCCAAGCCTCTCACCACCACCTTAAGCGAATCCTCCCTCCGCTCACTCCTTAAGGAGATCCTCGAGGAGCACGTGGACCCCATTGCTGCAGATGTGGCGGCCATTGGCGGCACGCTGACTGCCGAGCTTCCCCTCCTTTCCACCGCCACCTCCACCATCTCCACCGCCACCTCCACCCTCCTCGCCTCCTCCACCGCCACCACCTCCACCTCCGACGCCATCACCGCCCAGCTCCGTGACATCGACCAGCGTCTTAAGGACAACGCCATCGCTATCGAGGTTGTGCAGAACACGGCAGGCCTCACCGCCCAGGCGGTGAAGGACATTGCCGCCAAGCCAGCCCCGGCTGGCCTGGCCGGCGATGCTCCTCCCATCACCACCTGGGCGGACATGCTTAAGCAACATACCACCTCCACCACCTCCGCCGTCGCAGCCCAGCTCCAACGGCAGACGCTTGACCTCCGCGAGGAGGCCGAGCTCGCCCAGCGCAGCCTCAACGTCATTGTCAAGAACTTCACCATGGAGGAAGGTGAGACTTCCGAGAAGCTTTTGCGTGCGTTTGAGCGAGAAATCCTTGGTCGCATGGGCCTTATCGGTGAGATCGCGCTGGCCGCCCACCGCCTTTCCCGCGCGCGGGGTAAGGCAGGGGCGCCCCCGCTCCTTCTCACCTTTAAGACCCCGGCGGACAAGATTTCTTTTCTCCGACGCCGCAAGCGGCTCGAGAAGACTCTCTTCACCCTTGATGACGACCTGACCCTGGCGCAGCAACAACGGCGACGGGAGCTATGGCCGACCTACCTCCAGCTCCGGCAGACCAAGGCGGGCCAGCCGGTGTACTGGAAGGGGGCGGCCATCTACGTCGGCCACAAGCCCTGGCAGGCGACCCCCCCCCCCCCGCGGCCCCAGCGACTCCAGACGCCCCAGCTTAGGGGAATACAGCAGTAGTAGTGCAGAATAGATAGACCGTGGCCATGTACATGTACGCCTCCTAGAGGCACTATCCTAGCTAAGCCACGCGCTTTCCTTAATCATGTACACGTGTGCCTATGATGAGCCACACCCCAGATGATGCCTTGCTTTATTTAGTTATGTTGTGCCCATGCAGGGAGTAACTCTCTGCTGAGACGCCATGCCCTAGCTTCTTTGTATAGCTATGCTGATCTTCCCCCCCATGACAGGCTCCCCCTTCGCTGGGCATAGCTTGAAGATCATGGGAATGCACGTGCCCTGGTGCACCTAGAGCAAGGGTCCTTTACATCCCCACCCTTGCAGGAAGTAGCTTAGGATGTATGATAGGCCATATGCCCCCCTCTCAAGGGCTGTGTGCTACATATACTCCCAACGGAGTTATGTTACAATTCAATTCAATTCAATTCAATTCAAGAGCCCAGAGAGGATATTTTTCTAGACTAGATAGATTAGCGTTAGGTTAGTTAGATTACGCGGCTCCCTCCACTCCACCATCCATCAAGGAATATGTGCTACATGATCTCCCAACGGAGGCATGTTATAATTTGATTTTACTAATTTTTAATAGCCCAGAGAAAGGGCATATTAATTAATTAAGACTCGTGCTCCCGTTGGGGAGTCACGGAGCATTAACCCCGATCGATGGATGGATGGATGGGTGCAAACAGTCCTACCGGTCTAATCTATCTACATCAGCTACCTACGACATCTATCTAACAGCATTCTAACTACAGCATCTATCTAGACAGCCTCACGCTGCCCTAGGGGAGCTGTCTGGCGTGCCTCCCACGGGTTTGCACACGCGGGCGCTTCCCCACTGGGGGGGGCTCGTTGTCCTCTACTGATGACCTGGGCCCACTTGGCCTTGTCCATTATCTTCTTCCAAATCACGGAGAGGCCTAGGCCCCCCGTGTCCTCTACTAGCTGTTCTTTGAAGGTGCGGGCCTTGCGGCGTCTAACATCACTGGGCCCGGCCCACGTCAGGAGGTGCCGGCCAGGCTGAGCTGGTCGCAGTCCTGCGGGTGGGCCACGTGAGGTGTCTACCTGGTTGGTGCGAGCTAGGTGCCCTACAAGCTGCAGGCGTCGCTGGTGCTGGTGATATATGGTACTCCTATACACACAGATCTCGAGTGATTTATCTAGTACCAAATCCGAAAGGCTTGCATCACTCCCCGGACAGGAGAACTTTTGCGGATGACTGTAGGTGTAAGTTGGCGATGCCATGGTAACCGGAGACGTCCATCCTATAGTCAGCAAAATTGGTGCGAGAGGTCCCCAGTTCGATTCCGGTCGGATTCATTTGCAGATCGCGTTTTTCCGCGTTTTCCGCGGCCCGGCACTGAACGCAAATGGTTTTCACCTTTGCGGAGTGCCTGATCAGAATATATGGCATGCCCTGGTACAGGTCCTCATTGCGGACATGAGCAGCATATTGCTGGTTGTCTCTTTGATATCCTACTCTGAAAATGGAACGCAGCATGTTGGTGACCGTGCCGTCCAGCTTGCGGGCCAGGTCGGCGGTGAGGGTCCACGTCTCGGCCCCATACGTGAGAACACGAAGGACGAGGACCTTGAACAGGTCCTGTTTCTCGATCTTGCCCAGGGGCTTGCGCCACAGGGCCCGGTACTGGCGTAAAGCGTGCCAGGCGAGGGAGATGCGATGGTCCACATAGTCGACCTCGCAGCTGGGGATCGAGCAGGCTGCCCAGCAGCTTGACGCGGTCCCGATACAGGACTTGAGAGCCGTCGAGGAGATAGAGGGGTGGCGGTGAGTGGGTGAGCCCGGCAACCGCCAGGGCCTCTGTCTTCTTGCTGACCTCAAGCCCCACTGCACGTGCCTCGATAGCCAGGCAGTCAAGCCATGTCTGCACGTGCCCAGTGTCCTCGAAGAGGGTGGTGTCGTCTGCGTAGATTATGTCTGCCAGCCAAATCTCCGTGTCCGCACCGCCATGCCAGAATTTGTTAGCAACCTGCACCCCTGGTTCCCTACCCACGATGCGGGCAAATCGCTTGCGCGCCTGAATCATTACGTATTCGACCACAACAATGAACAGGTAGGGCGACAGTACGCAGCCCTGTCACACACCCTTCTGTAAAGGGCATGGTGGTGTGGTCCTGTAAGAAGTGCGCACCGAAGTGGTGGACCCTTCATACAGGTTGCGCCGGATGACAGCAATCAGGGGGCGGGGGATCCGGAACAGCTCGAGGATGTCCCAAAGCGCAGGCCAGAAAACCGAATCGAAGGCTTTGATGAAGTCCACCAGCACAAGGTGCAAAGGGGACTCACCAGGCTGAAGGCGTTGGAGTTCCTCCGGCCACCAGTCGGCGAGTATAGCGAAGAGCGCCTGTACTGTGTTGCGACCTGAACGGAAGCCGTGCTGAGTCTCGCTGAGGTGACCGTCCAGGGCCGTGCGCAGGCGGTTCAGGATGAGCCGCATAAGAAGCTTGAGGGGGGCACTTTGGATGCACACCCCTCTGTAGTTGCCGGGGTCGGCAGGCGACCCCTTGTTCTTGTACAGCATCGTGCGAAAACTGTGTTGCCAGGCCGCTGGAGGTGGTTGCGACGACAGCAGAAGAAGGCGGTTGCAGATGTCCCGGAAGAGCAGCATAACACCTGTGTCCTCGAATTCGGCTGCAAGTTTTACAACTGCGGCATGCAGGAATCTCGTCAGAGCCGGTGGCTGCGTCATAACGCAGGCGCTGGACCGCCTCCGTGACCTCCCGAGAGGTGAAAGGAGGCATGTCAGACGGGTCGCCAATTAAGTGGGCCGACCAGCGGGGGGACGAGGTAGTCCGCCGCTGACCTAGGCGGGGCAGGGGGCCCAGCGGGGCCGGCCAGGGCGGCCGGGCGGGCGGCGGCGGCTGGGAGCAGGGGCGGGGGCAGCACAGCTGTCCCCACGACCTCGGCCGTGGCCGTGGCCCAGGTACGAAGCCGCTTGGCTGGGGCGCCGGGGACGTCGTGGCGGTGGGGCCGGCCGAGGCCGTCCGGGTGCCCAAGGCGCTTGTACCAGAACCAGGCCCCCTTGCCGTCGTGCTTCTGCTGGCAGCTGCGCAGGTCCTTCACCATCTGCTGAGCATCTGCCTTCTCAGCCTGCTCGTAGGCGGCCCTCAGAGCTGCTTGCAGCCCAGGTTTGGCGATCGGATCTCTGTCAGTGCGGCAGAGCATCTGCCTGGCGGCGACCACTGTCGGTGTGTGACGGTGGACAGCAAGGTGTCGGCGCGGAGGCAAGGTGGGGAGAGTGCGGGCAGCCAGGCGATACTTGGCAGCGACACCGCGGAGGATCACTGAAATATCAACCGGCGGCGGAATGGCGTGTAACTGCTGTCGGCTGCCCCGGGCGTCGAAGACGGCCAGGAAATCATCCCTGTGCGACATAGCGGCATGCTCTGCTGCTGACATCTTGTCGGCATCCTTCAGCACAATCCGGAGCACCTTCAGATCTGGCTGAGGCTCCAGCTGTCGCGACGGTTTCACCCCAGGAAACCGCAATCTGATGCGAGCCAGTGATGCGCCATACGCCGTATTATACGCCGTATTTAGCGTATTATGCGTGATACGCAAGCGGCGCGTACGAAAATGGGGTACTTTTATACGCAACGCGTATTTTTGCGCATTTTTGCGTATTTTCGCGTATTTTTGGCGTGTTTTTGGCTTACGTGGTGGGTTTTGGCATCATTTTACAGCCCGCGTTGCTTGCCTAGACTGCGGCGCGCCGACCTGTAGTAGGAACAAATAATTGTGTGATGAGCTAGCTAGTGTATAATGCACTAAAGCTAAAAGCGCGTTCATTGCACATGACTTGTGAAGCTGCGGGAATGTGAAGGCGGGAAGGCTGAAGATTCATCATCAAGAAGGTGATAAGGTGTGCCAGCAACGTCGTGGTCGTCTGGCACCTATATCGTAGCATATCGACATCCACTGAGGCATGGCTGACACGAATGAGTCAATGGAACACGATGATGATGTGCGGCCCGATGAAGAAGAGGCCACATCCGAAACTGTCTGGACATACATTAGCAAAGAGCGCATCCTCAAGAATGGGCAGCAGACAAATAACTACTACTACATGGATGATGGAGTACTCCGTTACAGGCTGCTGGTCGAGCAGGCGGAGAAGGAAAGCAATACCAGGAAGAGGAAGGCGACTAGTGACGCCAAGAAGCAGGCTGATGTGCGGGCGGCACTTAAAGACAAGTAGGCTTGCAGACGTTGTAGAAACCGACGCCTCTAACTGGGTGTCCGCTCATGCCAGCAACACCTCGGGGCGCGCTGCTGCGGCGGCTGGGCCAAGCGGATCATCAAAGGGCCAATCCACCGACGGTAATTTGCCCGCACCTTATGGGCTCAGCAAAGAGCAGCTGGACGAGGAGCTGTGCGAGGCATTCATTTGCGCCTTTCAATGCCATCGACGCCCTTCAATGTCATCGACACCTCGGGGCAATGTATAGTGCATTCATATCTTGAGTTCTACAAATTTATTATCCTTTCCAGTGAGTTGTGAATTGATACGTACTGGTATTGATACTGAGTTGCATGTTGTCTCGATTTTGAAGAGAAACTATCAAGTTAGACCGTTAGAAACTAGAGCAGTCACGGCACGAGACGGTGATCAGATTCCACCGTGCTGACAGAATCTTGCATGCAGGACGCGAGCATCGACAACTGAGGGGCGCTGAGCCCGACGTACGCAGATATAGTCAAGGCACACCACCCGATCCGACGGCCCAAAAAAGGTGGCAAGCTGCTCAGCGGGGCGTGCGAAAGAAGCATTGCAGGCAACCAGCGCAGATTCTGCCAGCAGATTCGCAAATAAAGGCGTGTTACCGTTGCATGGCTGTCGTGTTGGTTGGGGAGTACTGAGCGCCCCCAGTGCCAACTGGCAGCGTGGCGTTGGCGTCGAGCAGCATAACCAGGACGGTGCCGAGCTGGGATGTTGGCCTCCTCCTCCTTGAGGGCGTCGAAGAAGGCCTCACGTTCCGCCTGAGCTCGACCCGCGTGTGGTGCATATCCCACGATAACGGTTATTAGCGTGTGGTGTGAATGGCCCTCAGACTGTGGCCGAAAAAGTGGCCACTATAGCACACGCGGGGACCGCAGCACGATGGACTGGAGCTGCTCTGATGCTGCCGGCGAGCACATGCAAGAGGCCCACACCACCTTGACCCGGCGCGCCGCCGCCACCATAGTGGAACCGCCAGCCCGCACGCAGGTCGTCGACCAGCAGACCGTTGACCCCGTGCTGATCGAGGGTCAACGGTGCGTCGGTGCTCCTGCTGGACCCCGAGGACAGCGATCTTGTTGTCGGCGCACAAGGCGATCAGCTCGTCGACGCGTTGGCGTGCTGGGGTGTCGCCGCTCGTAGAAGGATCTGCAGGGAGGGTGCGCACATTAAAGCTTGCAATACCAAGAATGGGCCGTTGCCCTATTAGCGGGGGGGTGGGGTGGGGGTGGGGGTGGGGGTGGGGGTGCATGGAGGAGGGTAGTGCTGGAGGTGTGTGTGTGTTTGTGGGGGGGGGGGGGGGGGGGGGGGGGGGGGGGGAGGGTGGCGATTGGGGTTAATGCTTGTCAACGCATGGAGTCTTTCTTTCAGGGCGGATATGCGTCGTCTCCGTCCTGGCTGGGGTCGCCGGCGTGTCGACTGGGCCTCATCCCGCTCAAGGTGGGCCAGGAGGCGTTTGTGGCTGGTAAATTGGCGGGAAGGTTGACCGCGGCGTGCCTGGCGACCTTGCATCCTCATCATCATGCTCGCACGTTGCGATATATGAGGATGGAAAGGGGCTTGTTTATAAAAGGCTGTGCCCAAAGCCTATTGTACCGCGAGGCCGCGAGGGTGTGCCCTTAAGTACCGGGCGCCCTCCATACCGGGGACGTGCGTGGACGATGATGACGCAGCTGGGGCGGGCTTGGGACGGCCGGCCCGGCTTGTGCCGCTTGTTGGGAGCCTGCACATCCGTGCGCTGACCGTTGATCGATGAAGAGCACGGGGTACGTGTCGCCACGGACGAGGCGGACGTAGACCTTCTGGTCTTCATGCCTGGCCTTGACCGCCACGTCGCTGCCCAGCAAGCCGTTCTTGATGAGGAGCTGGGCCGGGGATCGAGAGTAGGTCGTCGAGGCTCGGCGCGTTTCTCCCGCCCGGCCAGGAGCTTGCGGGCCTGGAGTACCTTCACCTTGCTGGCCACGTACATGCATTCGCGAAGGTCACCCAGATGGGGCCAGGCTGGCCCGCCATCCAGGCGGCCGACTCAATGCGGATGCGTTCGTTGCCCAGATGCAGCCGGCCCATGCACGATGAGGCTGTGGTACAGGCGTTGCGCTAGCATCAGGTCCGTTTCGGGCTGCTGCGCGACCTCGAAATACCGGACCACTATACTGCGTGAGCGCTGGTCCTCCTCGACAGCAGTCTTGTGGGCTGCAGCCCCCCTCACAACGGTCCGAGACCCGCGAAAAACGGATTTCTAATTCCGTCACCAAATTGGCGCGAGATCCCGAAAATCTGGTGTGCGGGATGGTGCCGACGAGGCCAAAAGTCACGCAGCACCCATGGCGGCCGTGAAAATCCTAGTGGCGGTTTTGAGAACACATTAAGGAAAGCGAATGCCGTCATAACTCATCTACTTCACGTACATATTTTTTTATCCTGAAGAAATCGGCCCATTTCCCCGGGGAAACAGGAAATAGGCGGGCAATGTCGCGGGCTCGGATCAGGTCCGCTGCATTTTTCAGCGGACCCCCGAAAAGTCGCACCGGAAACTTATCGAACATGGCGATGAGTTAGCTCGAGGTAAGCCGCTTGCACGATTCTGTGACTAATTCAAAATTTTTTGACCGAAAAACTTTTTGTTAAAATGACTGCCGTTGTAAATGCCGCGCTACCGCAGCAATTGAAGGTGCCAGGAGGGTACTTGCGGGGCTGATGATGGCAACGCACGTAAAAATATGCCACTTCTTTCTTTCTTTCATTTTTGTCATCCCATTTGCGCAGGGCGCTTAAATACCTTCTAGAGCGATCGAGGCCCAGCCTGATTTTTCGCTGGCTCTGTAGTGTAGACCTGCGCTCATCACTGAATATCCCCTGCGATCGTTACGGTTTGAAGCATGAATACGCATTGCGCTGGTTGAGTCGACGCTGACACGCTGTACAGTGGAACCTGCTTTTTCGGCATCCCGATTCAAGGTAGGGTGAAGTCAGCCCCGTTTGCCATCCAGATTTTCTGCCTGACTCTTTCCCCGAGCCTCGTGAAAGCGCCTCGTTCATGTTACGCCGGACGCCTCGTCAAGCATCGCTGCTCGAGAGGGAGACGTAAGCCATGGCCAGCCTCCGCAAACAGCGTGATGTGCGCCTGTTCATGATTCCAAGTGAAAGTCATGGCGTAGGATGATGCTGAGCCTGAAGACAACAAGCAGAAGGTACATGTCCCCCAGTCAACATTCAGAATAGGTGTTGATTTTCAACCCTGAAGTCTATCCAACTTTAACAGGACATATATATATTAAAAATATAATTACTTACAGCAGAGTGAAATCACTCAAACCAAAGCAAACGCCCAGCTATAAACCTATATACAGAGCCATGTCAAAGCTCTATACTACGATAAGACCAATGGAAACGCCTAACGGGAGGAACCTAATAGCCCTGCTGCACCGCAAAATCAGCCCGCGTACGGCGGAGCATGATGTCAGCCATGGCCCGAGTCAGCGCCACCGACAAGCGCTGACGCCAATATGACAGGACATATATATAAAAGACGCTGCTGGGGCTCCACTTTAGTAGCGGAATGTTGGTAAGTATTTAAACCTCTTTCCTTGGCCAGATCATAATGCACCATGTTTATCGATGATTGGCGGCGTGTTGTAAACTGGGGCTGGGAGGCACGAAGAAACCAGGGGGGATCCCAGCCGGTATGTGAAGTGCGCACATGCTGTTGCTGCCTTGGGAAACCCAGGATTCATTTCCCTTGTTTATTCAGATATGTTGAAGCAGGCTGAGCTCAATACTATACATGGAAGGGGGCTATTTTGTCTTTGATATGGTTGCCGCCTATGATTAACATATTAATGCGAGCACAACAGAGTGCACTAAGGGCATATAGCATTGCATGAGAGGCATGAATCTCACCAAGACACCTTCTACGGGCTCACAGCAACGTCACAATAACAATCACCACAAGTGCTTGCTGCCACACCACTGCCGCGGCACTCCCCACCACGGCCAACACACCTACCACGTACTGATACGCCTTTGTTAGCACTGCCACGATTGCCTAGTATTACCAACATTCGTGTTGTTAGCACGGAGGGACCACCAGGTGCATCGTGTGCATATAACCATGTGGCAGTTATTGTATACTCCCACCAGCAGCAACGTCTACCACCATTACTCTCGCCTAGCTGTTGGTGTAATTAATGCTGGCAGTGTCCCTAACTCCCTATAACTCAGTATGGAATCTGCCATAAATGAGAATGCCAGGCCCTGCACCACTGCTGCCACAATCTGCCGTATTGACTTTGCCCATCGCAGCCTTGAACATGATTGCAGCCACTAGTACCTGCCCCTCTTCATCCTTTCTATTATAGCACCAACTGGGGCCACATTTGGCAGCATCGCCAGCTGATGTAGCTGGCACCTGGCACAACAATGCAATTAGTATCAAAGAAGGCAACCTACTGCTCACCATGGCTATCGATCCATTGATCACTGCCACGGTCAATCTGCATGTCACCATGCACCACTTGCCAGAATGTCATGACCTGGTGTGTTGCCACGGAAATCTGAATTTGAAGGGCTTTCACCACAAGCCTACCCCAATGTGTTGCTTTGCACACTACACCAATGTTGGCTACACCCTGCCACCTGCCACATGAATTAATTGGCTTCCATCATGGAGCAGTCACAACCTCAATCGGTAGCTAGCATCACAACCTCAATGCTAGACCAAAACATATATTTGCATGACCGATAGCCTTCATGATGGCTGCCTGGTGCCACTGGCCATACTACTGCCATCTGCATTACTTTCTACCATATGCATGTGCCACTCTCTTCTGCATCACTAGGTCCCACTACTGCTGCCTAATCTGCCTGCTGGCAGCACAGGTCTTCGCTGGCATCAGCTCTTGGCATGCCCATGGCCACATCCTCCATCTGCCGTGCATAGCCCATGCTTCACTAATGGCATTGTTAGGCCAGGGTGTGATGAACAACACATAAAAAAATGCCCATGATACCTTTAGAAAATTGCTTGGCATGAGAGCTAGCTGCCGCTAGTTAATTTGCTAAATATGTTAGATAGATAGCAGCTGCAAGCCAACAGTGTGCAGCCATGCGAGCCACCATTTGCATACTTGCCAACTAGTTGCTCTCTTATGGTCAACACACACCACCATTGCAATGTTGGTAGTTCCAACTATCAATGCATGTCCATGATGAAGTGCATGCAACATGGGTGGAGATAACCAAGTTGGAGTTCAACTTTACCTCAACTTGTATTTTTATAATTATGGGGTATGAGCTTGTAAGGAAATACACCAAGTTGGCTGCTGTCACTTCTCACTGTTATACGCCCTCATCTGTGGTGCGACTGAGGCAATACTTGGCAATCATGTTCAGCATGCTCTATTGAAATTGCATATGCAAAATTTCAGATCTGTCTGAACTCATTGGCGCTGCCTGTGGTGCATTATACATCCAAAATTAGCGCGAGAGTGACGCTTGACAGCAGAATATTGCGGTTAGTTGGTGTTCAATCAGGGTGCATGCAACTTTGCAGCCAGCCTGCAGATGTTGCAAGTAATGTGTTTGCTTATTTCCAGGTTAATCTGAGCTCATTTGCTTTGTTTAGTGCATTTAATGATCCACGAAATGCTCCAAATGACCGTATATGTGACGGTTGACAGCATAATTTCTGGCCATCCCGTCTCTGTAAGGGGTGCAACTTGGTACTTAAGCTGAATGTAATATATTTAATGTCAGTCTGCCCATTTCCAGGTCAAACCGACGTTAATTGTGTTGTTTGTGGAATAAAATTAAATATGAATAAAACTGGCGATTTTTGCGTTTTTTATGCTTTTGGACGTCACCGTTCAGTGAGCACCAGGTGGCCAACCAAGGTGCAACTTGGCACAGTAAAACTAGGTATCATAAGGAAGCTTGCCACTAAGTTTGACCATCATCTGATTATTACTGCAGCTAGGAGGAATTAGATATTCCTTTTTTGGCACTTTCAGACCGTTGTGCGTGCGGCATCTTCCATCAGGTCAACTGGCAATGTCCGTCTGTTTCACCATTTTAGCGTAGCTGGTGGGTGCGGGGGCGGCTGGCTGGGGCGGGCTGGTCAGGGCGGCCTTGACCTCGGCAATGCTGGAGTGGAGCTCAGCAGTGTCTTGACGGATAGCGGTGGACAAGGCGCCGAGTTGGGCAGCCATGTCTGCGACTTTCTTATTGTTGAGCTTGTGCAGGGGCATATGGCCTATAATACATTCTAAGCTACTTCCTGCAAGGGTGGGAATGTAAGTAAACGACACTTGCTCTGGGTGCCGGCCAAGGGGCACCCCCCAGAGTCTCGGGTTTAACCCAGTGAAAGGGATCCCGTCATGGGGGGGGGGAGATCAACATCAAGGAGACAACCAGCGCAGGCCAGAAATCGGGAGAATCCGGACCATGGTAGCTGGAGCCTGCCGTTATCTTGTCCGCGTGTTCGAGTCGTTCAGGATGATGAAGATGAATGGTGATATGGAAATGTGTATCCTTGTGCATTGAAATTATGGCTGGCTTACGTGTAGAGCGACTAGATGACCTACTAGACGGTGGGGCCGGAAACAGCATGCTTGATCAGGGCGTGTGTTTCGAGCCTAACTGGCCGGGAGTGTCTAGTGGTGAGCACCATTGCTGCGATCGCTCTCCCACCATTTACGAGGAAATACCCGCAAATGGAAAACCACTGAAAAGGTAGCTAGTCAGTCATCACGTTAGCCATGCCATGATTCCAAACGTCCAAGAACTGCACACGGTGCAAAGGCAAAAAGCCGGATGACAGCACTTTCAAATGTGCGGCGGGAACCAAAAGCCATCAACATGGCTATACAAAAGCTAAGGCATGGCTTCTCAGCAGAGAGTGGCTCTCTGCGTAGTCACAGCATAATTTAAGTAATAAAGATAGGCATCATCTGGTGTGTGGCGCGTCATGGGCACACATTAAATTAAATTAAATTAAATTAAATTAAATTAAATTAAATTATAACATGCCTCCGTGGGGAGGTCATGTAGCACATATTTCATGATGGATGGGCACACATGTACATGACTAATTAATGTGCCACGGCCGAGGTCGTGGGGACAGCTGCGCCGCCCCCACCCCTGCTCCCAGCCGCCGCCGCCCGCCCGGCCGCCCTGGCCGGCCCCGCTGGGCCCCCTGCCCCGCCTAGGTCAGCGGCGGACTACCTAGTCCCCCCGCTGGTCGGCCCACTTGGCGACCCGTCTGACATGCCTCCTTTCACCTCTCGCGAGGTCACGGAGGCGGTCCAGCGCCTGCGTTATGACGCAGCCACCGGCTTTGACGAGATCCCGGCCGCAGTTGTAAAACTTGCAGCCGAATTCGAGGACACAGGTGTTATGCTGCTCTTCCGGGACATCTGCAACCGCCTTCTGCTGTCGTCGCAACCACCTCCAGCGGCCTGGCAACACAGTTTTCGCACGATGCTGTACAAGAACAAGGGGTCGCCTGCCGACCCCGGCAACTACAGAGGGGTGTGCATTCAAAGTGCCCCCCTCAAGCTTCTTATATGCGGCTCATCCTGAACCGCCTGCGCACGGCCCTGGACGGTCACCTCAGCGAGACTCAGCACGGCTTCCGTTCAGGTCGCAACACAGTACAGGCGCTCTTCGCTACTCGCCGACTGGTGGAGGAACTGCAACGCCTTCAGCTAGCCTGGTGAGTCCCCTTTGCATGCACCTTGTGCTGGTGGACTTCATCAAAGCCTTCGATTCGGTTTTCTGGCCTGCGCTTTGGGACATCCTCGAGTTGTTCCGGATTCCCCGCCCCCTGATTGCTGTCATCCGCAACCTGTATGAAGGGTCCACCACTTCGGTGCGCACTTCTTACGGGACCACGCCCCCATGCCCTTTACAGAAGGGTGTGTGGCAGGGCTGCGTGCTGTCGCCCTACCTGTTCATTATTGTTGTCGAATACGTAATGATTCAGGCGCGCAAGCGATTTGCCCGCATCGTGGGCAGGGAAGCAGGAGTGCAGGTTGCTAACAAATTCTGGCATGGCGGTGCGGACACGGAGATTCGGCTAGCAGACATCATTTATGCAGACGACACCACCCTCTTCGAGGACACTGAGCACGTGCAGACATGGCTTGACTGCCTGGCTCTCGAGGCCCGTGCAGTGGGGCTTGAGGTCAGCAAGAAGACAGAGGCCCTGGCGGTTGGGCTCACCAACTCACCGCCGCCCCTCTATCTCCTAGACGGCTCTCGAGTCCCGTATCGGGACCGCGTTAAGCTGCTGGGCAGCCTGCTCCCCAGCTGCGAGGTTGATGTGGACCATAGCATCTCCCTCGCCTGGCACGCTTTACGTCAGTACCGGGCCCTGTGGCGCAAGCCCCTGGGCAAGATCGAGAAACAGGACCTGTTCAAGGTCCTTGTCCTTCCTGTTCTCACGTATGGCGCCGAGACGTGGACCCTCACCGCCGACCTGGCCCGCAAGCTGGACGGCGCGGTCACTAGCATGCTGCGTTCCATTTTCAGAGTAGGATATGCTGCTCATGTCCGCAACGAGGACCTGTACCAGGGCATGCCCTATATCACCAGCACCATTAAGCAACGCCGCCTGCAGCTTGTAGGGCACCTAGCTCGCACCAACCAGGTAGACACCTCACGTGGCCCCCCCGCAGGACTGCGACCAGCCCAGCCTGGCCGGCACCTCCTGACGTGGGCTGGGCCTAGTGATGTTAGACGCCGCAAGGCCCGCACCTTCAAGGAACAGCTAGTAGAGGACATGGGGGGCCTCGGCCTCTCCGTGATTTGGAAGAAGATGATGGACAAGGCCAAGTGGGCCCAGGTCATAGAGGACAATGAGCCCCTCCCAGTGGGGAAGCGCCCGCGTGTGCAGTCCCGCGGGAGGCACGCCAGATAGCTGGCCGGGCCCACTTCAAATGTTCCGAAAAGTGTGACACTTTTTGTCGTTTTTTTTACTTTTTCGACGATCGTCACTCTGCAGAGTGATTCGTCGTGCGAAATCGTGCGAAATTGTGCGAAATTTGCTGAAATCGTGTGAAATTTGCTGAAATCGTGCGAATTTGTGCGAAATTTGCTGAAATTGTGCGAAATTTCATGTGAAAAATGTCGACGGTAAAAAATTTTGATGTGCACAACGTGTGTGAATTCATGCGAAATTTTGTCAAACGTCACTCCCCAAAACGACCCTTGGTTGAAATCCATGCGAAATCGTGCGAAATCATGCAAAATTGTGCGAAATTGTGCGAAATCGTGCGAAATCGTGCGAAATCGTGCGAAAATGTGTGAAAATTTTGCGAAAATCACGCGAAAATCACGCGAACTCGTGCGAATTTTTTTTTTTTTTGCGAAAATAGCGAAAAAGTGTCACACACTTGGCTTGGACGGCGGAACATTTGAAGTGGGCCCGGCCAGCTCCCCCTCGGGCAGCGTGCGGCTGCCTAGATAGATGTCGTAGTTAGAATGCTGTTAGGTAGATGTAGTATGTAGCCAATATAGATAGATTAGACCGGTAGGAATGTTGCACCCATCCATCCATCCATCGGGGTTAATGCTCCGTGACTCCCCAACGGGAGCACGAGTCTAATTAATTAATTAATTAATTAATTAATTAATTAATTAATTAATTAATTAATGTTCATAAGTCAGCTGGTATAGAGTGCCTGTAGTAGGATTGAATTGGAACACATCTCAGTTTCACTCTTGCATCGTTTGTTGGTCAAAGACTATGACCGAGACATTATGCTCCGTCAAGTCCGGTGTTTTTTGCAACGTCACCCACATCTGTTCGGTGCTGCCCCTTGGCACAAGCTCTACAAACAGGTCGTGGACCGGATGGATCGCGTAGTATCTCCGCACATCTGAACCCTGTGATGCCAGATCTCCTTTGCGGCCATTCCGAGCTTGGCACTGGATTCGTTGTCCACATCGTCGCGTCGCTGTACGTAGCAACACGATGTTTTCTGGCATACGCGGGCTTTTGGCTCCCGCCGCACATTTGAAAGTGCTGTCCTCCGGATTTTTGCCTTTGCACCGTGTGCAGTTCTTGGACGTTTGGAATCATGGCATGGCTGACGTAATGACTGACTAGCTAGACCTTTTCAGTGGTTTTCCATTTGCGGGTATTTCCCTGGTGGGAGAGCGATCTCAGCAATGGTGCTCACCACTAGACACTCCCGGCCAGTTAGGCACGAAACACATGCACGCCCCAGGGTGATCAAGCAAGCTGTTTCCGGCCCCACCGTCTAGGTCATCTCAAGGAGACAAACCACCGTCTATAGGTCATCTAGTCGCTCTACACGATTACAAGCCAGCCATAATTTCAATGCACAAGGCTTCACATTTCCATCACCATGCATTCATCTTCATCATCCTGAACGACTCGAACACGCGGACAAGATAACGGCAGGCTCGAGCTACCATGGTCGACGGATTCTCCCGATTTCTGGCCTGCGCTGGTTGTCTCCTTGATATCTCAGTTGGGAGTACATGTCAAGGAGACAACCAGCGCAGGCCAGAAATCGAGAGACACATATCCCTAGTAGTGGCATGTATATCCCTGAGAAGGGGCATATGGCCTTTTAATACATTCTTGGCTACTTCCTGCCAGGGTAGGGTGTAAACTACACCTGCTCTGGGTGCACAAAGTGCACCTGCACCACTACGTGCATGGGTCTACATTGACAACATATAGGTTAACTAAATAAGTACTTACAAGTGTGTCATATGAATGCAAATGGGCATGCAACCGAGTACTATGTTAAAAAAAAAACATAATTACACGATATCGTCTGCATCATGACGCACGCCGCGTCAGTGCGCACGCCGGTGGCGGTCTCGGGAGATCCGGCATATCCGTTTGTGGTCTGCAAACGTGGAGCCGCTGCTGGACCTGTTCTTTCCCGCGGGCCCGCGCAACCGGATTCGGTACCACCGCCTTTTCCTTCGGGCACTCTGCATGCTCGCTGCTGAGTGAGCCTTTCCTTCGGCTTTTCGCCTGCGGTTTCCTGGACTGGGCTCGGGGCCAGGTGGTCCTCACCCAGCACCGGTACTACTGGGCCTTCCTGGGCCTCTTCCCTGACGGCATTTGGGCCGATGTGTTCCTCACGGTAGACAGGCACGACAATGCTGATGATGTGGCTTGAGCACTACCACGCGTACCTGGATGTTCTGATGGCCACGCGTGGTACCTACCAGACTGATGGCAACTAGATAGAGGGCCTTAGGCCCGACCTGAGGGTGTTGTCCCTCCGGTATATAGGGTCGCCCTCATGGTCTGGCCAGTTGGTTGGTCGTTCTTGGTTCTTAGTGACAACATTGTTTCCTCTGTGTGTCCTGCCCAGTGCCGTCCCTCCCGGCAAGGCCTCGGTGCCAGGCAGTTAGGGGAACCTCACACCAGGCATGGTGCTGGTGATCCCTACACCACTCGGGGTGGAACCGAGGTCAACATGTTTCTACTTTTTGCCTTGGATGGTCTGTCGATTGTGCTAGACTTGTGTTGGGTGCGTTAGGTCATTCCTACCCCTTTGGTTTCCTCCCTGTGCGTAGGGAGAGGGCTCCCTACCTTTGTGGGGAGGGGGAGGTGTTACGTCGCGTAACAATTTGTCACAGTTACGGACGTAAATTAGGTCCTTCGCCTCAGTCATTCTTAGTTTTACGTGTAGCTTGTACCGGTGGACAATGTTGATTGTGTGTCCCGGTACCCCGGCGTAATGGGTGCATTTGGCGCCGCGCCGCGTACTTTAGTAGTGGTCCTTATCCTTCGTGTAGAATGTAGTGGACCAGCGTGCATCTGTGTATCTGTAGGCGAGGGCCATGTCGGCCCGAGCATGCTGGACCGTTGGTGATCATTTATGCACAACCTACCCCTCGGGTAGGCACTCGGCGTGTGTTATTATGAATTAAGACATGCAGCTAGGGTCATGGCAGTGTAGTAGTGTTTCCTTCGTTATCCTGGAGTAAACGGGTTGTGGGTTGAATAATGGCCTAAGGCATATTACAGTTGTACTTATGTTAATGCATTGAGATCCAGTTCGTCACGCTCGTCTTTCGCACAGGGTTTAAGTAGAGGCGGCCTCACTAACTTAGGTAGTGTTAGACGTGGGTTAGGTAGAGGTTGCTACGTACATACAGATGTTGCTGGATGACCTACTGGTCCCAGCCCAGTTTGAATACCGCATCCACTCTCTCTCCCTTCTTTGGACTGCCATGCAAAACAAGACGCGGTGGCAGAAGATTGTCAAGGCTCACACGCCCGACCCTGTGGGCAAGCCACCTCCCCCCAAGAGGAGGAGGCGTTTTGATGAGTAGGGTAGTTAGGATTTTTCCTAGACTAGATAGACTAGAGTTAGGTTAGTTAGATTACGCGGCTCTCTCCATTCCACCATCCATCAAGGAATATGTGCTACATGATCTCCCAACGGAGGCATGTTATAATTTAGGTAGAGGTGGCGGTAGAGGACAGAGCCGCAACAACGAGATCAACTGCTGGCTGACCTAGTGGTCCCAACCGAGTTTGAACACCGCATTTCCTTCCTCTCTCTTGCTTGGACTGCTATGCAGATCAATAAGAGGCCGGTGGCAAACATTGTCCAAGCCCACACGCCAGCCCCGGCCTTAATGGGGCAGGCCCCCCGCCTCGCCCCCCGCCCCCCCCCCAGGAGGAAGGGGCCTTTTGTTTAGTAGAGTAGCTAAGATTTTGGAGACTAGACTAGATTAGAGTTAGCTTAGCAAGTTTTTGCTGCTCCGCAGCCTCCGCTCACCCCCACCCACCAGCAATGGAATCATATGTTGTCTCCTTGATACCGCGTGTTACACGATCTCGTAACAAAGTCATGTTATAATCTAATTTAATTTAATGAATCGGAGCATCACAGGATGAAAACTGAAAAGATTTTGAACAAAGTAATATTGAAAAAGAAAAAGACCCCGACAGGGAGATTTATTTCCTCTGATTACCTAATGCTCTCAACCGGCAAGGAATGGTTGCCGGCGACAGTCATCAGAGAGCGGAGGAATGTCTTGCGACACTGCCAGCCACCCCAGATTTCATGCTCTGAACATTAGGTTTCGACTCTTCATCAGAAATAGGATGCTTGTCATGTCTGAGAGACACGAACGAGTGTACGAACTACAGAACAGATCCTGTTCAAGTATAGTCGTACCATTTGTCACGCCTGCTCTTATTATATACTGCACTTTTGTCGGAGAAGTCATAAGCCGCGCAAATCTATCGACGGTCATTTTTTGCTGCTCTTTTGGCAATCGACGGCGAAGAGAGACCGCGCAGCGGCGTGGCCCCGCTAAGCGTGGACTTTTAGGCGGTGGCGGATGACGGAGATGAAATGTAACATAGGTAGCAGCCTGCAGTCAGTGAGTCTCTACTGTAGAGATTCTCTGCTGCCGATTTGCAGGCAATAATTGAGAGTTTGCGACACTCAAATACCAGTAATTAGGTAATTAGCAACATTCATAAGTAGCTTGTTATACACTTGCTAAAAAGGAGGGGGGATTGGATGCCTCGAATCATAACTTGACAACGGACACGCAAATATGCAGGTAGCAGTGGACGAAGTTTTCTGGTCAGCCGCTGCCGCGACATCAGCTTCCTTGTGGGCTGCGTGCGACCGTCACGAAATATAAAGATAATTCTGATCCGTCGAGATCTGCCCACATTACAATCTAGCGTCCCCGTTTTACGAGTCATGCTTGCGTTGGGCATCGAAGGGTCAGCCAACAAGATTGGCGTCGGCATTGTCAGGTCAGATGGCACAATTCTAGCCAATCCTCGGCAAACGTTTATCCCCCCAGCTGGCCATGGTTTCCTGCCGAGGGAGACCGCGGCGCACCACCGTGCGCATATACTGGGCCTGATAGAAGCCGCGCTTGCGGAAGCCAATGTGTCGCCACCACAGCTGGACTGCTTGTGTTACACAAAGGGCCCCGGCATGGGCGGCCCATTGCAGACGGTCGCCGTCGTTGTCCGGATGCTGTCGCAACTGTGGGGCAAGCCCATCGTCGCTGTCAACCACTGTGTCGCTCACATAGAGATGGGGAGGTTGGTTACGGGGGCCAAGGATCCCGTGGTGCTGTACGTCAGCGGGGGGAACACGCAGGTGATTGCGTACGCGGATGGCCGGTACAGGATATTCGGGGAGACCATCGACATTGCCGTGGGGAACTGCCTGGACCGCTTTGCCCGTGTGCTAGGCATCTCCAACGACCCTTCCCCTGGCTATAACATTGAGCAGTTGGCCAAGCAAGGGAAGACGTTGGTGGAGCTACCCTACGTGGTCAAGGGAATGGATGTGTCCTTCAGTGGTCTGCTGACATTCGCGGAGACGGCAGCACGAGCCAAGATCGAGACTGGGGAGTGCACGCAAGCCGACATGTGTTTCTCCATGCAGGAGACTCTGTTTGCGATGTTGGTCGAGACCACGGAGCGCGCCATGGCCCACGTTGGGGCTGACTCCGTGCTGATCGTGGGTGGCGTAGGGTGCAACGTGCGGCTCCAAGAGATGATGCGGGCGATGGTGGAGGAGCGTGGGGGCATGGTCCATGCCATGGATGACCGTTACTGTATTGACAATGGGGCGATGATCGCACACACGGGCTTGCTGGCCTTCCAACGGGGCTTGACCACTCCTTTGGAGCAAACCACTGTCACGCAGAGATATCGGACGGACGAACAGTATATAGTCTGGCGAGACCAAGAGGCCATTGCATGAATGCTGTGTGTGCATCTTGGAACTGCTGCAGCATATCATCAACACTGGCATTCTAGGCAACTTGTGAATAGGTTTCAATCTCTCTATATATGTATGGCATGCCCTTGCAGGGCCAATGTCGGGGCATTTCCTCGACACAATCACGACCACTTCGTGGTAAAGATGGCCACAATGGCAGCAACCTAGGATTGCTCATGGACATGTTTACAAAGCCTTTTTTTTCTTGAAAAGTAATGAAGTGGTGCTCGGCCCTGTACCCCGGCGTATCTACAGAGTCATTAGCTATTATCATTGAAGAGACAACCAAAGCAGGCCTGTCTGCCAGAAATCTGGAAGAATATCTGGACCATCGTAGCTCGAACCTGCTGTCATCTTAACCGCGTTTGTCGAGTCGTTACTTAGGATGATGGAAATGAATGGATCGAGTTGCATATGTGTAGCCGTGGACATTAAAAATTTGTGGCTGGCTGACAGTAATCGAGACCTAGAAGCTTGCATGATCAGATCAGGGCAATCATTTTTAGCGGCCAGGAGTACGTGCCCAGTTGTAAGCACCACTTGCGCTGCGATCGCTAATTAAAAGCGATATATTATTTCTGGCCTACAGGTGCTGGTTGTCTCATTGATGTAAGTGAGACAACTATAATTTAATGAGACAACTACACATGCACATGCACAAGCCGCGGCCCAACTGAAGAAACCCTGCCACGAACGTCAAATGGAGTCTTTCTCACCCTAGGTATGAAGCCTTCTCCGGCCTCACCTGAGTTCATTGCGCCTGACGGAACTGAAGTGCGCACACTCCAAACTCGGCCATTGTCCACTTTGGCTGCGCTGGGCTAGGAAGAGGGAGCGCGCCGTCTTGTGCGGATGAGGGGGGAATGCCCCCCCCCCCTCATTTTTATTTGGCGGAACTGGGCGGAAGCACATTCGAAGATCCCATCCAAATAATTTGCGCATATTCGCAAGCATAATGGTGGCCTGCGAAATGTGCTCCGCTGTGGGCACTGGGCAAGAATGCACAATGCACGTTACAGTGTACTCCTGCGTTGACTTGATAAATATTTGGCCACCCTGGCCACCCAGGACAACGGTATTGTGCAAGATACTGTGCCAGTCAGCAGGTCGTCAGCAGGCAAGACAGCTTTATAGCTGACTCTCGTACTTACGGCGACAGCAGGGCGGCTTGGAGAATCTTGGAAAACGACTGGGCAGCGCCCACCCTGGCGATGCTTCTCTGCATGGCAAGCCGTTCGGAAGATTGGTGGCCTCCATGTGGGTCGTGTCGCGCACTGGCAGCTTGTGAAGGACGTGCAGGGCTGTGACGGCTGAGGGTGGCAAGCGCGGGCAAGCGGGAAATTGCATGGGGCAATCTTCTGCTTTTGGGAAGGAAGAAGTGCAGAAACGCACATGGTTGCCTGGAAACCACGCCCAGTTGGGAGTCTGCTCGACTGCAGCATGCAGGACTCGATGCAACATTGAGGCTTTGTCTTTCAGATTTAGTTAAAGACGACGGGATGCGTGCAGGAGATGTTTGCGGACGATGTCCTTGCATGGCGGTTGGTGCACCAGCGTTTTTTGCTGGGGTTACCTTGAACACCATGCATTGCCCTTCTCGTTAAGTTGAATTGCTGCAGCCCTGCTTACAATGCGGCGGTCGTCTAGTCAGCTATCTTTTAATCGTTAAGTCATCAGTGTTGGGGGTTGCCCGTTTCTAGTGCGAAAGACAGGCCATCATGCAGAGCCTGGCCCAGTTGGAAACTCTCTGCGAGAGGCTCTACAATTCACAGGATCCAGGCGAGCGTTCCCATGCAGAACAGACGTTGCGCGTATTCAGCGCGAGCCCCGATTATGTTTCACAGTGTCAGTATATTTTGACAAACTCGGCATCTCCGTATGCCCAACTGCTGGCTGCTTCTAGTCTGGTCAAACTGGTCACCGAGCATAACCTGTCAGTCCCCCAGCGGCTGGAGCTGAGTAAGTTCTCTGAGATCCTCCATAGTTAGGCACGCATCTTGTACATGTGACTATAACTATTGCTAGTGTTTGATTGCAGAGGATGAATTGTCGTGGGGGGTCGGCAGCTTACTTTGGTTGGGCAGGCGGCAGTTCATACGTATGCGCCAATTCTGCTTCCGGTCACCGTATGAAAGGGAATGTTAAAATTCTGTGGCAACTTCCAGCTACAAAACATCAGCAGTGATATTCGCGTGTTTTCTTTAACTTCTTTTATATATCCCTGCGAATGTTCCTTCATCATCCCACTTCGCATTCATAGTCCATGCACATGTTATGTTACTATCACACGTGGATAGCCGACAAGTGTTTCGATAAGATCCTGCTGGCCGGCAGCTGCATGTGCCTTTCTGGGCCTCAGATGCTGGTTGACAAAGAAGGGTGTGCATCAACTTTTTCCTGCCCTTATGATCGTGCTATGAGAGTTCTTTCATGCGTGCATGCTGCATGGGATTGTGAGCCCCCACCCCCCCCAACAGAAGTTCAGGATTTGTATTCATCCGAACGCACTGTGTTAGGGATTTGCTTGTTCCACCCAAGCTTGTCTGTGCCTGCCTACTGTGGCTGCTTGTGCCGATATCCTGCTTCTATCTATCGGTGTCTCTTTCAGCCTTTGTCTCTTTCAGCACAGCCCAACGCGCTGCCCACTCACGGTCCACCTCATGGTATACGCCACCGCCCCCCCCCCCCCCCCCCTGCCCCACCTTTTGTCTGGCCCATGTGCCGGCAGGGAACTTTGTGCTGACATACCTGTTTAACAACGGCCCCAAGCTGCAGCCGTTTGTGACCACCAGCCTCGTCCAGTTCCTGTGCCGCATCACCAAGTTTGGCTGGTTTGACGATGACCGGCACCGGGACATCACCAAGGAGGCCATGAAGTTCCTCTCGCAGGTGCGGCCCTGGCGGCCCCTGGTGAGGGGCCGTTTGCGCTGGCGGCTGTTCTGGCGCACGCATTGGCGAATGTGTGGGTGTACAGGCGCATGCGCACTGTAGGGGGGACGCGCCGTCTTGCGGCATGTGGCCTCGCGTAAAGTGTGGCGTGTCCGCAAATTTGTGCTGTCGTGTTACGACCGCACACCCGCACTGGAACGTAACCACCTGAGGGGCCGTTGGCTTGCACAGTTCTCATGCCATGATGGGATGCCGCCCGTGCCGTGTGGGGGGGACATGGTGGCAAGGGTGTGAGTGAGAGATTCTGGGGCTTGTGGGGGGGAGGGGGGGAGTTGCCGTGATGTGGCAGCATGGGAATGTGGGTGCAGACCACGGTGAGCGTTGTGGGAATGACATGGCGTCAGAGTCGGTCGTACCGGGTGCTCGAATCATTACCAGGATCAGGAAAGCAAGCTTAGGCCATGGCGGGCAAGGCCTGCTTGCCAGGTGGCGCGATGGTAATGGACCCACACAGGTAACCCCGGTGTGGCAGCCGGCAGGATCCTTGCGTCTGGCGTGTGTTTAGGTGTGGACCCTGCTCTGGGGTTTCTTTTGTGGCAGGACCCAGACTGTTATTTGTGTAAGTTCTACAGGGGAGAAGACGAATTGCATTTAAAACTCAAATCATCCTGCAGGTCCCCCTCCTCGTTGTGTATAGGTGTTGAAGGTTCCTTTATTGGTACCCACGTGACTCAGTCTACGTGATAGTTCATTAATTAATTAATCCTGCAGGTCTCATGGCTCCGGAACCTGCTTGGCTGCATGAACAGGGGCATACTTTGTTGTACACTCCTGCGGCCGCCTGCTCCCCCTGTGTGCGCCCTGCGTTGCTGCTTTTGCTAACCTTGCGTGCTGTTGCCGCGGTTGCTCTGTGTGTGCGGCGTGGGAACTTTTGTCGGTGTCCAACAGGGCACGCAGCAGCATTTCTTCCTCGGCCTAAAAGTGCTTGACCAGCTAGTGGCGGAGATGAACCAGGTATGTGCTTGAGTACTCAGTGGCGGATATTTACTGGCTCTTGGACTATGTGTGCGCCCCACCCCACCCCGTCCTGATCGGTTGGCCATGGAGGCGTGAGCAAGTTGCTGGTGACAGAGGGGAGGATAACACAAGCTAGCGCGGCTAGTGACAGAGTGGAGGATCACACATGCCCTTATGCGGCAAGCAGCAGGTAAGGTCGGAAAGCCACGAAGCTGGTGAAGGCCATGATGCCAGCAGCCGCGTTGGGCGGGCGCTGACCATCTTGCGTGGCGCTTCCAGCGGTCTACCCATGCATCAGAGGGCATGCCCAGGGAGACAAGTTGGGACCCCGGTGTCTGGGGTCTTGGAGTAGGACGGGCTGCAGGAGGTAATGGCCCCATCAGCGCGTATTGGGCGCTTGGATGGCTGGCTGAGTGGGCGTGGCTGGGTGGTAGGAATTACATCATGCTCATAGAACGAATGGTAGAACGTTACCATAGAAATATAGTTTTGTGCGGTGAGGATCATGCTGTGCTTCCCAGAGTCGGCATCTACAAAATGGAAAGTGTTTTCTGGTTGCACATGTACCTGTGAGACATGGCTCTCGAAGCCACCCCCTGGCCCTGGGAAAGCAGTTCCCTGACACGTCTGTGGTGGGCTGGCGTGGACCCTGACCCTGCCTCCCTGCTTGCCTCTTTGCCGACACAGCCCAACTCGGGTCAGTCGCTGACGCAGCATCGGAAGACGGCAGTGTCGTTCCGGGACCTGACGCTATCCGAGATTTTCCAGATATCCCTGACCTCCCTGCGCCAGCTGAAGACGGATGGTAGGCATACCTAAATATTAGATCGATAAAATTTTATATAAGCTAGATGGATAAAATCGGTAAACAGAGTTGCGTGTCACTGCAGTGCGCTCTCAATAACGAGTTTTCATATCCACACCACTGCAATGTGCCACCTGGTGGATGCTTCATATCCACACCACTGCAATGTGCCACCTGGTGGATGCTTCATATCCACACCACTGCAATGTGCCACCTGGTGGATGCTTCATATCCACACCACTGCAATGTGCCACCTGGTGGATGCTTCATATCCACACCACTGCAATGTGCCACCTGGTGGATGCTTCGGGGCAGCGACTTGGTGCTCGGTGCAGGGCTGCAAGCCGGGCATTACGAGGGAGTAGGGTGGTCGCTGCCGGCGCGTGCACGAGCGTGCACTCCTCCTGCATCGCATGCCATGTCCTCGTTCCCATGCGTCCCTGTGTGGCGTGCATGTTGTGTCGCTCGGTGTGGCAGCGTCTGTGGGATGGGTGGTGGGTGTCGTGGGCGGAGGAACATGGCCTTGATGGTTTTGTCGCTTGGGCTCCTGTGCGCGTGGGACAGCAGCAAGCCGCGCTTGCTGCCGGTTCATGCCTCAGGGTGGCTGAACGTCCCTTTCCTGTGGTGCTTGTCACAGCCCCCGCAGCTTGTGGGCATTTTGTGTGTGTGTGCATGTGCGTAGGTGTTTGTGTGTTTCTGTACATGGTTGTTGGTGTTACCCTCTGTGCATGTTTCTCACACACTGCAGCCATGCTTCTCGGCTAGACGTGCTCAAGCCTAGAGGGCCTTGGATTCGGTCAGGAGAAAGGCATGTCAAGTTCATTCGGTGACACATATCTTTCCCTGGCCATCACATACAGTACTTGCTGCTTCAGTACTTGCTCCTACAGTCCTTGCTCATACAGTACTTGCTGCTTCAGTACTTGCTCCTACCCTCCTTGCTCATACAGTCCTTGCTCATGCATTATTCCCTTTCCCGTACATCGCTGGCCCCGGGATGTTCTCCCCCCCCCCCGCCTGCGCCGGCTCGCCCTGTCTGAGCATGGCAGCGACGGCTGAGGACAGCCTGCGGGAACAGGCCATCCAGCTGGCGCTGAAGTGCCTCTCCTTTGACTTCGTCGGCACGTCGTCTGACGAGAGCGCTGAGGACTTGGGCACCATCCAGGTGGGTGCACGCTCTGGGGGGACAAGTGGGAGGGGGGACAAGGGTAGGAGGACAATGGGAAGGGGGGAGAAGGGGTAGGAGGACAACGGGGAGGAAAGGATACTGTGCTTATGTGGGCATGCTTGTACAAAGGGTTTGCGGCCCGCCTGGACAAAAGATAGTACTGTGTAGTTACGCAATGGGGGGGGGGGGCATTCTTTGGCTAAGGTCGTATTTGCGTAGGCACAGAGACGCCCACGCACGCCGGTTGGGCTGTGTGTAGGGACGCATGCACGATATGCGACTAGACTAGGCTGAGCAGGTGGCCTGGTGGTGCCTGCGGGGGAGGTGGCTGGTGGGGTGAGAAGGAAGGCCGACCAGTTTGCGCAGGTGTCGCCGTAGCCCCTGTCCATTCACGTGGTCAACAGGTGGTATGGGTAAAGGTGAGCGTGTGTCAGGGAATGTTTGGCCAGGTAATGATGGTTGGTCGCTCCCGGGAGGATTGTGGCGCGTGCATGGTATGCGCGCTATTCGGTGGCCATGCCTGCCTTTACCTTTGTGGGTAATGGCATACAGGGCATCAGTCGCCAATACTTCAGTCAAGCTCATTTAGGGTTACTGTCCGTCTATCCCTTCACTTGAGCATCCCATGCCCTGCAAGCAGATCCCGTCCCCCTGGCGGCCCACCCTGGAGGACCCCACCACCATGCAGCTCTTCTTCGACTATTACGCGGCCGCGCAGCCCCCGCTGTCCTGCCAGGTGAGCCTGCGACTCCTTTGTTAATGCCATTTCAAAACACCGAATCTCTCGTCTTGGTTTGGATATGTGGCAAGACACGGTGTTCTGTGGGGGCCTTTATGCTGCTGCCTGTGCCCTGTCCTCTGCGAGCCTGCCATGCCGTTGGAAAGCGCTGCGTGACGGTTGCAAGCTTGCTGGCTGGCACGCGCATGGCTATCTTCCGTTCCACTTCCCGCCTTGTATGGCACAGGCCGTGTGGCAAAGCTTAAGGGGCGTCCCGTCTCTTGAGCTGATGGATCCGTTGTGTACGCCCAAGGCCTCTCAACTGGATATGGTGCACGCTTGTTGGCCCCATATGGCGCAATCAATGCCAGATGCCATGGTGTAGGGTGTGCTGGATGCACCTCGCGTGGGCCCCCCCCACATCAGGTGCATGGTGCATGTGGGCGTGCTGCATGTGGGCGTCACTCTCCGCAATGTCCATGGTGGATCTGTGGAGGCAAGTGACTACTTTTAGGTCCTTGTGATACTAAGATGCCCGTTTAAACTTGCTGGCGTTCCTGTAAACTTGCTTACGGCCTTTCGTGGCCCCCACCCCCGCTCCACCCTGACAGGCGCTCGAGTGCTTGGTGCGGCTGGCCTCGGTCCGCCGCTCGCTTTTCACCAACGAGGGCGAGCGCTCGAAGTTCCTCACCAGCCTCATGAACGGGACGCGAGAGATCCTTCGCACGCAGCACGGTAGGCACACACACATTCGTACACACATCCGCACACACACGCACACACGTTTGCGGCCCCACGGCTGGCTCCATGGTTTCGCGACGCATGGTGCGTGTGGAGGGTTTGCATGCTGGGGCCAGCTGGCATGCGTTGGGATGAGCATCTAACACACCGCATCTATCACATGGCTACTGTACCATATTGCAATCTTTTAGAGGCTGTTTTTTTCCCAGTACATCTTCTCGTTGTTGTCGAGAACAGCGGTTTAGACATCTTTTCATGCTAGTGGTACTTATGCAGTTTTGTTAGTGGTACTTATGCAGTTTTGTTTTTTCCGTGTGCACAGGCGTCAGCTTGTCCGCCCCATATCGGGAGGACGTGACCTTCTTGGTTACATCTTCGATACAGCCTTAGCTTGTCGTGGCACTCTATGGCATGACAAACACTACGGTTGTTGTCTGTGGTGGATGTCTACTTTTGCTGCGTGATGGTTGTGTTCAGTTCCCATAGTCGCATGTGGCCCCTGACTCGGGATGCTAAGGTAGTCCACGTGTTGACCTCAAGGATGCCAACGTGCTGTCGACTTTGCCAGCTTCCGGCCCTCACCTTTGTTCCTCGTTGACATTGGGTTACGGCACTCTGCCACGCAAGCTGACAGCATTCCTTTTCGCCGTACACCTGGCCCGCCCATGTGCACGGCCCGCCCTTCACTTTCGTGGGTGCGTGCACTCCCTGTCCCAGGCCTTGACCACCACTCCAACTACCATGTATACTGCCGGCTGCTCGGGCGGCTCAAGACCAACTATCAGGTGTGGCTTCTCAGGATGTGCTGGGGTCCTGGTTGATGTTGCCGAATTCCTGTGTTTGTTTGCTCGGAAGCTTGTGCCAAGTATATCAATGTGCCAAGGATATGGTTGCTGGGGCCCCACAGTGCACCGAGCCACAGGATGGCCCGCCATGCTCTTCAGGCACGCTCGTGTGATGGATCGACTGGGCGTCTGCATCTGCCTGCTTTTTTATGCTACAAGTATCCCAAACCGCCCCCTACGCTGTTTGTAGCGGCATCACAAGTGCCCGTGTGTTGCGCGGCTTCCCCTGCGACACGTTCTCGTATGGGGCGTAGTCTTCTCCTGCATGTCTGCTGCACTATCACGCGAACCTTATCTTGCTGGCATGCCCCACTGACACCACGCTATCCTTAGCAGCCTAGCTGGCATGTATGCGGTACCGCTGACCAGGGCCCAATTGCGTGCTCTCGGCTGCCGTGCACGTCCCTCGGGTGCGTCGTTGGCTACTGCCCTGTCGGCGCGGTTGCAGCTGTCGGAATTGGTGAACGTGGAGAACTACGGCGAGTGGATCCAGCTCGTCGCCGAGTTCACCATCCGCTCGCTCCAATCGTGGCAGGTGGGTGCCTCCTTCAGCTGGCATGTTACACACCCATGTGCCCAAGTACAAGGGAATGCTTGGACCAGGCTTGTGCCGCCACGTTGCCACTCCATCACTGCGATTATGTTGGCTTTGATTTTGGCAATAGTCAGAGATTGTCCACATATGTCGTGAGACAAGGGAGGTTTCTGACGATTCGTATCGTGGCTGTGTTTCCCTTCTCGGATAGAAGGGAGGTCATATGGTGGTAGTCCAGGCATGCCACGCCTGACACCTGGCGTGTGCGGTTGGGGCGGGCAGGTGGAGACGGTGCCAGCGGGGTGTTCCTGGCCCCAAATTCCTTTGCTCAGGCGTCCGAAGTCCTTGGCTCAGCGATCTTGTCGGCTGGCTGTGGCATACCCGGCCTGCCCCTGATCCAAGAGGAACGCAGCAGACAAGAGAAAAGGGGAAATTGCATGGATTACCAGGTTGCTGGCGCGTAATTTGCAGGGTACACAGAGCAAAGCATATGGCAACACGTTGCCGCTTCCTGGGTAGCTTAACTCGGTTCTTTGTACTTGCGAAAGGCCTCTGGCCGAGGGATCCCAAGATGCTAGAGGACGTCAAGTGTGCATGGCTGCACACGCGGTTTGCCATTTACCACCACCGTGAGCGTCTAGTAATTGATCTGCTTGGCTTGCTTGTGACATGCGCGTGACGTTGCGACCTCGTGCCCCTGTCCAGTGGGCCAGCGGCAGTGTCTACTACCTGCTGGGCCTCTGGTCGCGCCTGGTGTCGTCCATGCACTACCTCAAGGGCGACTCCCCCAGCCTCTTGGAAGGCTTTGTGCCGAAGATCACCGAAGTGTACATCACCTCGCGCCTCAACTCCGTGCAGGTGCGTCGGCCATCATGGTCGTGAGAGCTCGAAAGAGGGCCGGGGTCCCCGCTTGCTGGCGGTCGGCTGTTTTGCTTGTTGCTGCCATTTTCCACATAAATATATATCATCAGGTTGTCTCCTTGATATATCATCAGGTTGCTGCAGGGTCATCCCCCCGGGCTCACAAACCTTGCCTACCCTATTCTTTCCATCTTCGGCTCCTTGCTCATTCCCAAGCAAGTCAGTAGTGAGTAGGGACAGACGGGTTACGTGCAGCTAGTATGGAATGGTACTGTAATGACCTATCACCCCTCTTCACTCACCATTCAGCAGATAGCCATATTGTCTTACGAGTATGCATAGTCCATCCGTGGCATGCAAAGGTCGTGGTTGGGTCTTGCACAGCAGGGATGGCATTCTTGAGAACAAGAAACATCGTTTCAGCGACCGCTCACTTTGCCCACCAGCGCATCTGGGTTGTAAGTAAAGAGAAGACCAGGCTGCGTGGCTCTTGGCTGCGCTATTCTTCCTACCGGACCAGGCTGTGCTGTCAACCAGCCGTTCTCGCAGAAGGCACACTCGCCTCGGCGGCTTGTCCCTGATCCCTGCACTGTCATGCCCCCTTTGCACTATTGCGCTCGACTGCCACGTGCCTTACCCCCCCTCCCCCCCTCTCCACTCCGCCACTCCCAGGCGGTGCTGGCCAACAGCAGCGCTGAAGACCCGCTTGAGAATGAGGAGCAGTTGCAGGACCAGCTGGACAGCCTGCCCTATCTCTGCCGCTTCCAGGTGCGTGATGGCCAGATACGGCGCTGGAGCGGCGCACGTGTTCTTCCGACCCATGGTGTCATTCTGTCAGTAGATGGGCACCAGTACTAATGAATGGTGGCGGGGCGCAAGCTGCTGCCACCACCAAACGCAGACCGGCATGCCGTTCAGAAAATGAAGTGTTGCCAGGCTCAGTGATGCCTCCTTCTCCTGTGGCCCGGCATGGCACCTGCTTGATCTTTTACATCGCGTGATGCATCGCCTGCCACCCTGCTCTCCTCCCCCCTGACTCCTCCCTGGTTGCCTGGACGAAACCCTTCCCCCTTCGCCTGTGTTTCCTTTTGCGCCCCATTCCCGTCATTCCCCACCACCGCAGTACGAGAAGACGAGCGAATTCATCACACGGCTGTGGGAGCCGCTGCTCAGCACGTACTCGGTGGGTGCTGGGTCTACCCTGCCGTCAGTGATGTTGTCTTTTGCGATGGTGCCTTCGGCAATGCCTTGGCAAGGCAACCGCAGGCGTTGTGTTGTTCGAACGGCCACTCAGCGCCTACTCGCTGCGTGGTGCCTCCACCTTGCTGCTTTGCACAATGGCCTCGCATGACAACTGCAAATATCTACAGCACTTGCTATGTTTAGGACTCATAGGAGGCATGCGCCGCGCTAGCGTGTGATTGCCGTGCTCGTGGGCGTAGGTCGTGAACGCCTCTCCAAGTTGGTGGCACGCCCTGGGAGGTATGTCTTTCAGGGTAGGCTCCCCCAGGGCGGCGGCCAGCCGCGAGGATTGTCGGCATCCCTTGACAGCTTGTAAAGCTAGTTGTGGTGGGAGCACGGGGGAGAGGCTGGCACTGGGGGTGCGGTGCAGTGACCAGCAGCCATACTCGCAGGTCGCATGGGACAGGCTTCAGGTCCTGCGGTTCCTGTGCCCACACGCCTCATCATCGTCTTACGCTGTCATCTCCCGCTTCTATTTCCTTGCGCTCTTGTGCTGGATACATGAGCAGATGCTCCTGTGGCTGCGGCTCATGGCCTCATGCGCCCGCCTGGTCTGCCCACGTGCTTGCCCCTCTTCCCGCTGACCCATCCACCCAATGTACCTGCGAGAAAATGATTGGATAGGACCAAAGCTTGTTGTTGTTACACCACTGGTAATGAGGTGGTAAAAATGTGTGCTTGATGGTGGTTGGTTGTTGCGATGATAATGCAATGGCCAACGGTGGACCTCCCCGCCCTCGCCCCGACACCACCCCCCACCCCCTAGCCACCCATCAGCTAACTGAGTAGTCAGGACTGACTGAACCATGGTGGTGGGCGGCTGCTGAACACATGTGCCTGGTGATGCAGGAGATGGCGGGCCAGCAGCCGATGGCGGTCGACAGCAACCAACTGCAGGTGCTGGAAGGGCAGCTCACCTGGCTGGTGCACATCATCGGCGCCGTCATCCGTGGCCGACTCAGCTCCAGCAGGTGGGGAGGATGGGATGCCGCACACGGTGTGGGGTGCGGTTTGGTGCCAAGTGGGAGTAGTACGTAGGAGGCCCCCCAATGTGCTGGCATCCCACCGGGTACGGCGTGCCCCATGTCATCCTTTTTTATATCCAGCAATGGCATTCCTAAGAGAACGAACGGTGTATTGTATTACGATGCCCCAGCAATTCTCGCGTGAGCAACAAAGCAGAAGCGTAGAGAGGATGGTGGTGTGTCATGAACAGATGTTTCAATGCCTGTCTACGATGTACGGCATGACTTGATAGCCACGTTGTGCACGTGGAAGCAGCCAGGGGTTTGCGCAGGCTTTGGCCGTCCCCTTCACGTCTACGAGCGCATCCTCTCGCGTGCGCATCCGCTGGCGCGCTGGCGGGGTATCCCTGGGCTTGTCAGACTCTTGACTTGTCCCTTGGCTGCCATCACTCGCCACCCCGTCACCCGAATATGGGCATGTATTGCGTGCACGCCTTACCCCGCCATGAGTGCATGCGGCCTACCCCGCCATAAGTGCATGCGGCCTCCATGGGAGGTTGTTGATAATCCCGGTGCCTGGCTGATGGCTCACCCTGCCAACGCCATTCGCCACCATCACCACACCACACCACCACCACCACCACCACCACCACCACCACCACCACCACCACCACCACCACCACCACCACCACCACCACCACCACCACCACCACCACCATCACCCCACCACCACCACCACCACCACCACCACCACCACCACCACCACCACCACCACCACCACCACCACCACCACCACCACCACCATCACCACCACCACCACCACCACCACCATCACCACCACCAACAACAACAACAACAACAACAACAACAACAACAACACCACCAACACCAACACCAACACCAACACCACCACCAACACCACCACCACCACCACCACCACCACCACCATCACCCCACCACCACCAACACCACCACCACCACCACCACCACCACCACCACCACCACCACCACCACCACCACCACCACCACCACCACCACCACCACCACCACCACCACCACCACCACCATCACCACCACCACCACCACCACCACCACCACCACCACCACCACCACCACCACCACCACCACCACCACCACCACCACCACCACCACCACCACCATCACCCCACCACCACCACCACCACCACCACCACCACCACCACCACCACCACCACCACCACCACCACCACCACCACCACCACCACCACCACCACCACCACCACCACCATCACTATGGTCATTCCCCTGCCATGCCCCCCAACAGCGCGGACTCGCAGGAGGTGATCGACGGTGACCTGGCGTCCCGCGTGTTCCAGCTCATCCAGATCATGGACACGGGCATGCACGGCACGGTGAGCGTCTATGTTTAGCGACGCAAGGAAAACCACTTGGTAGGGCCAGTGTAGTGTCCATGATGCAGGCAATGCCGCATGCTATTTTCTTGGCTGTGTGATGGTTGTGGAGCAAGCGGTTGGCAGGCGGTGCATGGTATAGGGGCATGCCCGACTTGTGGATCATTTGCTGTGGCCTGGCATCCGTCACAGGTGGGACCGTACATTTAGCTGGGCGTGTCTCAGGCTTTGTCGGGTATGAGGGCGGCTGTAACGATGGGTTCTGACTGCCATGCGTCTGTGTTGCAAGGTGTGCAGTCCCGTGGTCAACCGCCACAGGGGAAGTGGTGGGCTAGTCTTGCGCAGGTGCCCTTGATAACATTCATGGCGGTTGTGCTCCCATTGCTGTTGTACGTCCTGGCGGTTGCTGCATTGTCAAGCACGACTGGGCAAGGGTGACTTGCGGATCCAAAATGTGGTCGTGCCCAAAGTACCTCAACTACAATGTGTGTACAGGATGCGCATGTGGCATCACATAGTTGCGTGTACGAAGACACGTCCAAGTGTCTCGCTCATGCGCAGGTTTGCCTTGCACTTGGAGGCCTTGTCATGTAGCATGGTAGCATGGCATATCTAGCCCGTGGCGCTGTATCGACGTCACCGCCACAACAAGGCCACAATAACGCCATAGCTCATGTCTGATGGCCATACGAGGGTCGCCCGCCCAGACACGTTGGTGTCCCGCTCCCATGGCACCATCAACTGCCTTGTGACCAGCTTGTTTCCGGAACGCATCCCCCTCCCCCTCCCCTATCCCCCTCTCTGCAGCGCTACAACGAGCAGTCGAAGCAGCGGCTGAGCATCGCCATCCTGTCCTTCTTCCAGAACTTCCGCAAAGTCTACGTCGGCGAGCAGGCGATGCACTCATCCAAGGTGCGTGTCACCACCGGTGAAAACAGATTATGCTCGTCTTGGATGGCGTCATCATGCTCGCCTTACAAAGCGCGCAGTGTGCATGAGAGCCGTGGGGGGCAGTATGTCGGAGCAGGTGATGCACTCATCCAATGTGTGCGGCTGTGACTACCCGTTTGTCTAACACCCGTTCGGTCAACACCCATTCGTCCAACACCCATTCGTCCAACACCCATTCGTCCAACACCCATTCGTCCAACACCCATTCGTCCAACACCTATTCCCTCAGCACCAGTTCGTTCAGCACCAGTTTGTTCAACACCTATTCCTTCAGCACCCATCAGTTTGATTTCCACTCATATTGTGTATTGGGCGTCACCGATGGCATCATGCTCGCCTCTCGGAGCAGTCAGGAGGCCTGCAAGGCGTGTGTCCTGCGTGGCAGAACAAAGGGACTTGTGTGTGTGCAACCTTGGATAGGGCAGGCAGCCGCGTGCAGCCAGGTGGCAGCCACATGACAGCCCGTCCCATCCAGTGCATCAATCTCAGTGCCTAAACCTCCATCTGGCACCAGCGCTTGCCCATCGGGGTTGCCTCACTCAGCGGAGAGCATCCCTGACAGGAGGCAGCAGAAGCGTTGAGCCCTAGAGAGACTGAGACAGAGAGCTCCATTGTCAGGAGTACAGGAGAGCTGACATTACTATTGCCTCAGGGTATCACCACTAGCGCCCGCAGTTCATGCTTGCATCCCACCGATGGACATCATGACCGGCCCATGCTGACATCATGCCGACATTGTGACTGTACCTCGGTGCCATGACGCTCACGTTGCTCGGGTCGTTCTTTTCTTATTTCCTTTTGTGCATCGCCAGGTGTACACGCGGCTGTCGGAGCGGCTGGGCCTGCACGACCACCTGATGGTGCTCAACGTGATCGTGGGCAAGATCGCGACCAACCTCAAGTGCTACTCACATGTGCGTGACACGCCATGGCATGCATGATGGCGGCCACATCTGCTGGCCGGCCATGGGTGTTGCGGGTCTGCGTGATGCAGATGGCCGGTGGTTTGTCCAGGCCCCTCCCATGAGCCTTGGCTCCCCGCCCCTTGGTGCACGCTTGCCTGTTTAGGGATGCACTCGCTGCACTTATTGGCACAGACAGACATGGGTGTTCTCTGTGTTCCTGTTCAATGTCATCCTATCTACTGGACGGATGCTGTATGGTAAATATTCTCTGTTCTAGTCTGCTGTTATGGTGCACAGGGTCCGCCACTAGTTTGCATGCCCTACTTTGTACTGCTGGCGCCTGTGCAGGAGTTCTCACTGTGTTTCCCTCTATAGCGTCCCTAATTGCGAATGATTGTGCTGAGCCTTCTCTGACTGCCCTAGTTTATTCTGGGCTGTGCCCTGCGACCTGTGAGTGATCACATCAGGTTGACTGTGGCATGCTAATAGCATAGCCATTCTTAGGCTAGGAAGCTCATGCCAGCTTGCGTTTTCTCCCTCATCGAGTAAAAGGGCACGATGTTGTTGGCTGCAACCTGAACACATGGCCACGCCTTCCCTCCTCTGACCGCACCCACACACCCACCGTCCACCACCAACCGCACTTGCCCTCCCTGCGCCCCCCCCCCTTCCCCCCCCCCATGGTCAATGCAGAGCGAGCTGATCGAGCTGTCGCTCAATCTATTCCAGGACCTGGCGGCAGGGTACATGAGCGGCAAGTTGCTGCTGAAGCTGGAGGGCATCAACTACATACTGGCACACCACACGGTAATGATGGTTACATACTGGAACACCACGTGACAATAACAGTTACATGCTGTCACACCACACGGTAAGCAAGGGGTCAAGTGGATACTGGCACGCCACACGGTTAGGCGGGGGGCGGGGTCAACTAGATCGTGGCAGCCAACCTGGGATGGGCAACCAGGGAAGGTGGCAACCACATACTGCCTTGCCGCCCCTCTACTTCAGGGTCGCAAGCCGTCCAGCGTGGTGGCCATGTGTGAGGAATACAGGCGACAGCGACGTGCCGACACGTACAGGCGCACACATACACAGGCACTCACACACGCGTATACATACCCATACACACAAGTAATAATATTTATATTTTTCTTCATGAAATTGAAACAAATTTAATAATTCAACACATGGTACCATGCTCACACAAACATCTTCTGATCGGGCCTGCCTCCCCCCCCCCCCCTCCTCTCCCCTCCTTTCCCTCCGCCCTGGGGCTCTGCCTTGCTTTCGTTGCGCTGGCTTCCATTCCGTATGCCAGCGCGAGCACTTCCCCTTTCTGGATGACGTGTCCAACAGCCGCAACCGGACCACCTTCTACGCCACGCTCGGCCGGCTGCTGTTCATGGAGGACACGCCTGCTAAGTTCAAGGCCTTCATGGCGCCGCTGCAGCAGGTGAGCGCTTCGCATACATTTGTGTCACTCCAGGCAACCCCCATCATGGGTGAGTGAAAAGTAAGTAGTGTTTGCTAGGAATGGCGCCTCTGCAGCAGCAGCAGCAAACCCTTTTGGCACATTCGTGGATGGCCCCGCAGCAGCAGCACATGGAGGTCTCCGCAGGCGTGCCTCGGGTGGGAAGGTCGGGGGAGGGGGGAGAGAAGTGACGGGAGCTGTCAAAAACGCTTCGCAGTAATGGTGGGAAGGGACCGGCGCAACGGTAAAGACCGATGCAGTGGCGTGAGCATGCACACTGGCAGGGGGGGGGGGGGGGGGGGAATGCACGCTCCGCCCTGGCTCCGCCATCGCTGTAATCCTCACTGTTACGATCATCACTGTCTTATAGTCTACTGTTCATATCTAGTTTATCTGTAAATGTATCATATCTTTCTATGAAATATATATCATATAATACTATATCTATCTATCTATCTATCTAATATAATACTATATCTATCTATCTATCTAATATAATACTATATCTATCTATCTATCTATCTATCTATCTATCTACCTACCTACCTACCTACCTACCTACCTACCTACCTACCTACCTACCTACCTACCTACCGACCGACCGACCGACCGACCGACCGACCGACCGACCGACCGACCGACCGACCGACCGACCGACCGACCGACCGACCGACCGACCGACCGACCGACCGACCGACCGACCGACCGACCCAGCCAGCCAGCCAGCCAGCCAGCCAGCCAGCCAGCCAGCCAGCCAGCCAGCCAGCCAGCCAGCCAGCCCGCCAGCCCGCCAGCCCGCCAGCCCGCCAGCCCGCCAGCCCGCCAGCCCGCCAGCCCGCCAGCCCGCCAGCCCGCCAGCCCGCCAGCCCGCCAGCCCGCCAGCCCGCCAGCCCGCCAGCCCGCCAGCCGCCGCCCGCCCGCCCGCCCGCCCGCCCGCCAGCCAGCCAGCCAGCCAGCCAGCCAGCCAGCCAGCCAGCCAGCCAGCCAGCCAGCCAGCCAGCCAGCCAGCCAGCCATCTATCTATCTATCTATCTATCTATCTATCTATAAATGTATAATATCTACCTATCTAAAAGTACTATATAATATAAATATCTAGTCTATCAGGTTTTTTTTAGTGGCATTTTGCCGCCAATTGTGGCGGTGTGGCACCAAATTTGGTGATTTGTGGCGGTGCCACACCCTTTGGCAAGGGGGTCCATATGCCACAATTTGGCGGTGCTGTTCTACTTTCTCGTTTCCGTTCGCCACAGAGTGGCCGTTCATATAAGTCGACCCTACTACAGCTGACGCCACGATTGGCCGTGTCAGAACACTCCTCTGCCACCATTCCGCGACAAACCACCGTTGTAAAAAAAAAAATTAAGTCCGCAACAACAACAACAGCAAGTCGGCAGGTGGCGCTTCCAAGGCCACTATGCAGTGACCTGTGGGCACTGAGCAGTGAGCAGGGGCCGCATAACACTCACTCGCAATAATATTGGCCCTTGTAGCGCCGCGCCGTTCTACTCGTAGTTTCTGCGCCGGGGATTCACTTTGCTGCACCGAGGAGGGTTAGACTAAGGACCCTTGGGTGCCACGCCACACGTGGCCGTGCCAGGCCCAAATTTTATTGGCTAAAAGCCGCACGGTGGCCGAGTCAACAGTTGTTCCGGAAGTTGAAAACGCCACACGTCGCCGAGTGCAAAAACCTAAAAGGAAACCCTGTAGTCTATATATTACTATCACCACCAGTCTTATATTCATTCATCACTCGAGAGATTCCGGCAAGCTCAGTCTGACCTTGCCCTTCCCTTAGCTTAAGGGATGGGTGAAAGCCCAAAAATGGTACGAATGACTTGTTCGAACAGCCTTCCGAGCACTTTGGACTTACCGTAACTGACGGCCGGAAGAATTATATAAAGTGGCTTACACACTCGGTACGGCAAAGGCACGCTCTGTTCAGACGTACGTACGAACGGTACGTACCCCCCTCTTTCAGCCTGTCTTGTGCGCGCGCTTCCCTGAACATTCCCGCGCCTGCAAGGGCAAAGCTAAGGGAAATTCCCATAAGCTTTGTCCTTAGAAGGACAGAGAAAGTCAGAAAAATCCTCCAGCGGCGGCAGTTATCCCTTGTGGTCCATACGGACAGTACGGCGCGACCTCCTAAGGGAAGGGAAATTTCAATGTGCCCTTGTCCGGGATCTCTTGACTACTATTACTATTGTCATCGCTATTATACTAATATCCCTGTTTCTATGTTAATCGTGATCACTGCTATCGTCGCTACCGCTCGTCCCCCGCCTGCAGGTGCTGGTGATGCTGGGCACCACCCCCATCGAAAACTTCCGCACGGACGCGGTCAAGTTCACGCTGGTGGGCCTTCTGCGCGACCTGCGGGGCATCGCCATCTCCACCAACAGCCGCCGCACGTACGGGCTGCTGTTTGACTTCATGTACCCCGCGCACATGCCTGTGTTACTGCGCGCCGCCGAGGTCTGGACCGACACACCCGCGGTGAGTGGGCCGGGTGCTAGCACAAGCATTGAACCACTTTTAAGGGTTTCCTCGCGAGGCGCTTGCACACACTCGATAAGGGTTGCGCCAGGAGGTGGTAGTGTAGACGCCTGTGGTCACGGGGCCACTAGACCGACTCGCCCGCGGTTATGGGCTGCGGGTGCTGGCATGTGTGCCTGTGCTGATGGTTCCTGTGGATGTGCACCTGGGTGGGCAAGGGCGTAGGCATGGGCCGGTGGCGCGTGTTGAGGGCACGGGCATGGGCATGCTTTGTGTGTGTGCTGGTTGTCTCAGGAGCAGTTGTGTGGAGCTCTCCATGTGCGCGGGGTGGGTGCCCGGGCCAACCAGCTCTCTGGGGAAGGAAGGTCGCCCATGGCTGGCAACGTGTCGGCGAGCCATGCAGAAGGCCAAGTGACACGCATACCGCAGGCGTGAGACCGCATGCCAGGGTCTCACACATGGTCGAATTTCATGCATATCCGGCGAGAAGGCTGTCCATCTCCGGCCACACCTTACCCGCTTCCCCCCAATACACATCGGCATGACCTCGTCGTGATCTGTGCTTGAACCCCGCCATGCCACACGCCGATGCCTCTGCATGCCTTGGCACGTGCTGGGCGCGCAGGTGACCACCCCCCTGCTCAAGTTCATGGCAGAGTTTGTGCTCAACAAGACGCAGCGGCTCACGTTTGACCCCTCCTCGCCCAACGGCATTCTGCTGTTCCGGGAAATAAGGTCCGTGCTCACAGGAAAGTATGGTCCGAGCTTGCAGGGAAATAAGGCTTGTGCTTGCAGGGATATATGGTCCGTGCTTGCAGGGAAATAAGGGTTGTGCTTGCAGGGAAATAAGGCTTGTGCTTGCAGGGAAATAAGGTCTGTGCTCGCAGGGAAGTAAGGACCGCTGGCTCGGCGTACCGTGCACCGCACGTTTGAAATGGGGTTATGTCACTTTGAACAAAACCACCAGGTGGTCGCAGTAAGTGCATCTCCCTCCGCATTCTGCAAGGTTGAATGGGGGGGGGGGGGAATGCCCCTCTAAATAGGGGGGGGGGGGGGGACGATGTCTCTTTAAGTTGGGCCAACCAGCTTATGGCATCAGTTTGTAGTGGGGCGGAGAACGTAAGGCTCTCTCCCACGCATACTTATCATATGGCTGTTTCTGTTGGCCCCACCTGTCATCCTGCCTTCCGCTCCTTTTTCTTCCCATCCACTCCTTGCTCCCCCTGCCTCCCTCCCCAACAGCAAGCTGCTGCTGGCCTACGGCACACGCGCGCTGACGCTGCCGCCCACGTCCGACCCCTACACCATGAAGTACAAGGGCATCTGGATCTGCCTCAGCATCTTGACAAGAGGTATGCCGGCACGGGGGGCATGGGGGAGTCCTGAGGCCCACGTCCTTGGGTAGGACTTGGCGTTGTAGATCTTGGGACGTGTTTGGGTCATGTTTATTTGGGACCTCTGCGCTCGCTGCCTAGGGATTGTCGGGGGCGGGGTGGTGGGGTTCCTCCCAAAAACTTAAGTAGTATATTTCCAATGTGCTTTTATTTCTTTTACCTCCAATGTGCACGGTGTGTGCCTTTTTGCTGCACAACCACAAGGTGCCATACTCTGCTCACTGATTGAAAGTTGAAGTGCAACTGACTGGGTCATGGGATGTAGCTCTCAGGGAAGACATTCCGTAAACGGTCTCTAGAACAGCATCTTCATTGCAAGCTCTTTGGAAGAAAAAGAAGGGTTTTCGAACAAGCACTCTGAATAACATCTAAATAAAGTGCATGGTCCCGCACACTCGCTGATCTCTGTCCCTCTAACACCACTCCTTCCCTGCCTTTTTACCCCCATGCGCACCCACCCAACATCCACATCCCCCACAGCGCTGGGCGGCAATTACGTCAACTTTGGCGTGTTTGAGCTCTACGGTGACAAGGCGCTATCAGACGCTCTCGACATCAGCCTCAAGCTGTGGCTGTCCATCCCGCTGGCTGACATCATGGCCTTCCGCAAGGTGTGTGTTGGGGGGGGGGGCTGTCCATTCCGCTGGCCGACATCATGGCCTTCCGCAAGGTGAGGTGGGGGTGCTGCTTTCCATCCCGCCGGCCGACATCATAGCTGTCCGCAAAGTGGTGGTGGTGGTGGTGGGGTCATCCAGCTGGTCGATATCATAGCTGTCCGCAAAGTGGTGGTGGTGGTGGTGGGGTCATCCAGCAGGTCGATATCATAGCTGTCCGCAAAGTGGTGGTGGTGGTGGTGGGGTCATCCAGCTGGTCGATATCATAGCTGTCCGCAAAGTGGTGGTGGTGGTGGTGGGGTCATCCAGGAGGTCGATATCATAGCTGTCCGCAAAGTGGTGGTGGTGGTGGTGGGGTCATCCAGCAGGTCGATATCATAGCTGTCCGCAAAGTGGTGGTGGTGGTGGTGGGGTCATCCCGCCGGCCGACATCATAGCTGTCCGCAAAGTGGTGGTGGTGGTGGTGGGGTCATCCAGCAGGTCGATATCATAGCTGTCCGCAAAGTGGTGGTGGTGGTGGTGGGGTCATCCAGCCGGCCGACATCATAGCTGTCCGCAAAGTGGTGGTGGTGGTGGTGGGGTCATCCAGCAGGTCGATATCATAGCTGTCCGCAAAGTGGTGGTGGTGGTGGTGGGGTCATCCAGCTGGTCGATATCATAGCTGTCCTCAAGGTGGTGGTGGTGGTGGTGGGGTCATCCAGCTGGTCGATATCATGGCTGTCCTCAAGGTGCGGGGTGGGGGGCCTGCCTGATGGGGGAAGTTGTTCTTGTATGGGTGGTTGTGGAGCAATGTGCCGCAGGGGTGCCTGTTAAGTTGGTCTGTTCACGTGGGGCCAGCAAGCGTGGACTTTTGTAAGGTGGAGGTTGCCATACCCAGGATGTTGAGAGAGAGTGGTACGACAGCCTTTCGACGCTCACGATGCACATCAAGTCATCCGACGCAGGTGCGGCAAACATCCTTCCGTTTTCTGGCGTGTTGCATGCCGGCTTAGGGCGTGTGCCACGGAGCGCATGCCTCGTTTTTCTGCACAGCAACTGTGTGGCCAGGAGGGTAGTTCTGAAGATCATCAATTTTGCGCCATGCTGCGTGGGAAATTTCCCGGGATTTAACTGTGTACCCCCCACATGGCAGGCTGCAGCCTCTTTCTTAGGAATGGCTGTCTTGCTAGGCCTTCTCCTTTCGTCACTGTGTGTTTGGTGTTTTTCATTGGCGGTGTTTCGGCTCCCTTTTTGGCTTTAGAATGCGGTCACCAACTTGGCAATTGCCGCGCCTAAATATGAGGACTGCAGCCTTTGTGTGCCAGTAACGCTCACGCATGCGACTCCCTTCCACCCCTGCGCCCCCATCGGTGGGTCCCTGTGTGCTCACAGGTCGGCAAGGCCTACTTTGCGCTGCTGGAGGTGCTGTGCCACAACCACTGCCCCATCATCGTGAGCCAAGACACCAACACGTTCACCCACCTCATCACGTCGATCCGCGCGGGGCTCAAGAGCCTCGACGTCAGCATCTCCTCCCAGGTGGGTATCTCCTCCCGGGTGGGGGCTTGGGGAAAGTAAGGGGGGGGGGGGGGGGGGAGTGTGGCGCGGGGTTGTGCATGCTGCAGCCAGGCGCAGTTTCCAGGGGGAGCCAGTCTCGGGCCGACAGCATAACACGATGGCGCCGATGACAGCACATTCCGATCGCGTTCCCCAACTTTTTTTGTTTCCCACGGTGCAGTCTTGTCGATTTTTTATTGTTGATTTGTGCCTATGGGCTAGCGAGGTGGTTGTGCGCCCTTCTCTGAGGTGCCAGCAGGGGTGTACAGGGGGGTGCAGGGTATTAACTTCTCGCACTTCTGATGTCTCACTCCCAACGCTGCCTCTCCGCTGTTGTGGTCGCATGCCTGTGGCATATGGTCAATGGGCCCGCCCGCCCCTCCCCACACACACTACCCCCACAAATCTTCCCTGGCCACCCCTCACCTACCCGGGTCCTCCCGGCTCGCTCCACTCCAGTGCGCGTCGGCCATCGACAACCTGGCCGCCTTCTACTTCAACAACGCGCTCAACCAGACGGAGCCCATCACCCCCGCGGCGGCGGCCATGGCCAAGCACCTCACTGAGCAGCCGCAGCTCTTCCCTGAGGTGGGGCACGCGTTGGCATATAGCTTGCTGGTGGGCAGGCTGTGGCATATGGCTTGCTGGTAGCGTTGCCTATCATCACTCGATGGTGTCCGTCAGCCTGCTGGTAGCTTGCTGGTAGCTTGGCTAGTAGTTTGCTCTTTAGCTGGTTGTTTGGTAGAAATGTTGGTAGTTTGCTTTCTTACCTGCCCATGCCCGTTCGTTCCGAGTTTCTGCCGGGCTGTCTTTCTTGCTACTTCTTTAAGCGAGAGTCAGGAGTTTGGGCACCAAAACAAGAAATGCACATGGCTTTGATGTCAGCTCCTCTGAGCATCCTGAGTGTCTTCTGCACACGCAAACCTGCGACACCCCCATGCACCCCCCTGGTCTGCGCCCCCTGGCAGATCCTGAAGACCCTCTTTGAGATCGTCCTGTTTGAGGACTGCGCCAACCAGTGGAGCCTCAGCCGCCCAATGCTCAGCCTGATCCTAATCAACGAGCAAATATTCCCCGAGCTGGAGGCCCAGCTGGCCGCGTCCCAGGTGAGCAGCTTGCGCCTAGATATGTTCGCTGATTATGTGGATAAGATCAATCTGCGTCGAGGTGAGCACGACTCCATACGGACATGGGTGTTCCATACGTCTGGCAGCAAATTGGTACCAGATATCAGGTTTGTGCCCCCATAACCTGTATTTTCTAGATACTTACTTCCGCACGGATTGTATCCATGAGATATGAAGGGGGAATACATTTCATGATGGGGCCATTTGCTCTAAGCCGGGCATCTTACCCATGCTCCAACGACGCCTTGCCCAGTCTTCCTGTGGTATACTACCCTGACCCCCCTTGGGTTGCAGGTCACTGTGTTGAGACCCTGGTCGGTAGGGCCAGGCTGCTCCCCATCCCAGCAGCGCTTTCGAAGGCTTTCACAACACTTTCGACGTTGCTAATTTTTCCCATGCAAGCATGTACCCTTTTTCAATACCGTAGTGGGCAGAATCTATTTACGAATAATTATATTTCCGAGGGTTTTTGGTCCCGGATTTCCTGTTTCCGAGGGTTTTCCATCCCGGTTTTGCACATTTCCGTGGCCTGGGCCCCGTTTGTGCCAAACGCTAGTACTAGGCCATTGGCAAAAATGCGCGAGGCAAAACTGCTTTGGCCACTTGGGAGTCTGCCTTTTCAATCAGGCTATTCACAGTTGGCGCCGAATCCTCGAGACCGGATTGGTCCACCACGAAAAAGTAGGCTCGAGGCCATGTGATGCGCGGCAAAACGCTGCGCGGCGCGGCGCGACGCTGGAAACGCCAGCGCGGCGCCCAAAGCGTACCCCGGGTTTCATGATTTCCGGGCCAAAATGAACCCGGATTTCAAGCATTTTCGGGGGGGTATTCGTAAACATTATTCGTAAATAGATTCTAGCCACTACGGTAAGGTTTTGCTGCTCTTTGTACCGAGGGTCATCTCCACATGCTCATCCGCGCTTACCTTGTCCAAACGTACTTGTCGCATGCGGAGAGGCGATCTTCTTCGACATTGTTTTGAGTTGCGCTCCGTGATGATCCCATGTTCTAGTTGCACGGGGCGGTGTACAGCGCCTGGCTCGGCCACGACAGGCACTAGCCGGGGCACCGATGCTGGCCGTCAAAACGCGGATGTTGCCCCATGCTGGCCGCCTGCCTGCACGCGCAGCGTATGCTTGCCTGCATGCGCATGCCCACCTGAATGTGCTGGCCGCCGTGCTTTCCCATGTGCTCTAGGCCCTTTCAATCGTGGGTTGATGCCCCCACCCCCCTCTTCTTCGCAGCTGCTGTGTGTTTGATTCTCATCATGGCTTCTCGCTGACGGCTTCTCCCTCATGGCTTCTCCCCGCCTATGGCTCTCCCCCTTGCTGCCCCGCCTGTGGGTGTGCCCGCAGCCGCTGGAGCGCCGTCAGCGGCTGATGCAGTGTTTTGAGAAGCTGATGCACGAGGTCTCGCGCTCGCTCGAGCCAAAGAACCGCGACAAGTTCACGCAGAACTTGACCATATTCCGACACGACTTCCGCGCCAAGTAGCACCGCGTAGCGCCACATGGCGGTGCCCAGCGCGTCACCAGAGAAAATGGCGTGGCGTGGCGTGGCATGGGTGGATTTGGTGCGTGGAAGGGCGGTGCGTGCATGCGGGGACGTGCGCGTGTATAACTACGCGACTGGCTCTTGCGCTGCGCATTTGCGCATGCCGGCAGGCCAGGCAGCACCAAAGACGTGCACTGGGATTTCCGCAGGGAGACGCATGTGTAGCATGCAATGCCCAGCGCAGGCTCCCGGCTCATGTTGTTTGGGTGGGTAGAGGTTGCCGGAGGTGGCCAAACGGGCAGAGCTGCGCAGAGGCACATGTGGCTGCATGTGAAGGGGGATCTGAGGTCAATGTGGGCAGAGTTGATGGACATTTCAGACATTTGTAGAAGTGAGCAGCTGCTACTCTGGAGGCAAATGGAAATGTTGGTGTTATGCTGCCAGAAGCAACAGGTTGTATGCTTTTGATCGTTTCTATATGCTATCACATGGGTGTGCTTTTATCTGGTTCATAGTGTTTATGAACCGCTGTGGTTGCTGGCGAGCTTTCGGCACCTGGGGCTGCTGTAATCAAAAAAGCACTGCACACTAGAAACGTTACAATCACATGCGTGGATGAAGCTTTACCAATGAAGTGCTTCAGTGGCATGAGACAACCGGAGGGTATACGTTTCATGCTCGTGCGGCCGTGTACCGATGGTTGGCAGCATGCCAAAGACCACCTGTGCCTTGTATCAACATGTTTCAGTAATAAAGGACTTTAACTCCACATCGATAATAAGGCCTGCGCTGTTTTTCTCCTTGGTAAGTAAAAGTGTAACCCAGATGACTTGTCGGGCTTTACTACTAAGTGAGACAACTATAAACAAGATATGACCTTTGACACTGGGCGCACTAATTAATTAATAAGCACGTGCCTGTGTCACGTGGGTGCCACTACAGAGTAAAATGGGTGCATGTGGATAACGCAAGTTTTTTTTTTTAAGCTAAACCGTCTAGCGCAGGCCAGAACTCTGTAGTGAATTTTACCCCGACTAGGTTGTCCCCAGTTTACAAATTAACAAAATTAACAAATTAACGCCGGCGGACTACCTGCGGACTGCTCTACGTGGAGTCGCCGGGCTACAAGTTGCGTACTTGACCAAACTCAGCCTTAGAGGACGCCGCACCAATTTTTACTTCTTTTCGTCACATGGATTGCGTTGGGTTCATCGACGAGCATCGACGCTCATCGACGGTGCAATCTGACGGCGGAGAATAAGTTCGCCACAGCACAGCGCGACGCAAGGGCTAAGATCCGACAACGTGACATGCAAAGCTTTAGACCGCATCGCTAACCGGAAATTCCGTCCAACACCGTCGTACAGTACTGCCAGTCGACCGCACCTCTGCCTCTTAACCGTCGAATGCGCAATCGATCTAGAAAGTAGAAACGTCTCCGCGACACTTCCGCGATTTCAGTACATGCCGTCACCCTTGACAGTTGTCGTACAATACTGCAAATTTACGCCAATAGAAACTCGCCTGCAAACATATATCTCGATAGAGGCATGCGTCTTATTTAATTTCAAGGTACCTCTTAATTAATCTCGCCCTCCCGTTGTAACACCGTCCCCCCGTTGTAACACCGTCCCCCCGTTGTAACACCGTCCCCCGTTGTAACACCGTCCCCCCCCCCCATAAATGCGTCCCCCCCCCGTTGTAACACCGTCCCCCCCCACGTACAGTACTTTCAACCGCAGCTCTGCCTTTTAACCGTCGAATGCGCAATCGATCTAGAAAGTATCCGCGATTTCAGTACATGCCGTCACCCTTGACAGTTGTCGTACAATACTACAAATTAACGCCAATAGAAACTCGCCTCCAAACATATATCTCGATCACTCCCCGGACAGGAGAACTTTTGCGGATGACTGTAGGTGTAAGTTGGCGATGCCATGGTAACCGGAGACGTCCGTCCTATAGTCAGCAAAATTGGTGCGAGAGGTCCCCAGTTCGATTCCGGTCGGATTCATTTGCAGATCGCGTTTTCCGCGTTTTCCGCGGCCTGGCACTGAACGCAAAGGTTTTCACCTTTGCGGAGTGTCTGATCAGAATATATCTCGATAGAGGCATGCGTCTTATTTAATTTCAAGGTACCTCTTAATTAATCTCGCCCCCCGGCCTCCGCTAATTTGCTAATTTGCTAAATTTGCTAAAAAAGAGCCAATTTTACCCCGACTCTGGAAGAATCCTATCCATGGTAGCTCGAGCCTGCTGTTATCTTATCCGCATTTGTCAAGTTGTGCAGGATGATGGAAATGAATAGTTGTCATCTAGTCGATCGCTCTCACGTAAGCCAGCCATGCATAATTTCGATGAACAAGGCTACACATTTCCATCTCCATTCATATTCATCATCCTGAACGACTCGAAAACGCGGAAAGGATAACGGCAGGCTCGAGCTACAACGGTCCGGAGTCTCCCGATTTCTGGCGGCCTGCGCTGGTTGTCTCCTTGTTATGGCATGATACTACCAGTGCATGGGCCTGAAATCTGGAAGATCTGTACCGTGCGAATTGTAGCCTAGACCTGTAAATCGACTACCCGCGCCTTGTCGCAACGTATTGTTCAGGATGATGGGGACGTTGGAGTTGGAAATGTACATGTCTCATGCAATAAACGAAAAAAGTCAGCTCAGTTTCAAACTTGCTACGACCTCTGGCATACATTCCACGGATTCAGGGGTCTCATGATCTGTAGGAATCACAAACTATAGCCTATTTGCAAAAGAAAAAGAATAAAACTCGTTACCGTCGAGACTGGTATAAGTTCGCTGTTCAGAAATTCGGACATTTTGCTAGATATAATTAAAAATTAAATTAACTTAAATTAACTTGGAACATATAGATCTCCGTTGGGAGTAATGCATGTAGCACATATATCCCTGAGAAGGGGCATATGGCATTCTGGGCTACTTCCTGCAAGGGTAGGGTGTAAACTACACCTGCTCTGGGTGCACAAAGTGCACCTGCACCACTACGTATTCCAGCAGCTAAGATACGGACATATAGGGTGGAAGATCACCATGGCTATACAAGAGCTAGTAGGGCATGGCTTCTCATCAGAGAGTGACTCTCTGCATAGGCAAGGCTTGGCTGAATTCTTAATGCATCATCCGTGGGGAGTCCCATCATAGATGGGCGCACGTGCCCATAGGCGTGCTAAGCTTAAGTGGGCCACGTGCTAAGCTAAACCTTAATACCTGATAGTAGTGGCTATCCTCAGGGGCAAGAACCTCCACCTGCGGGCTTCTACCCTGTCTAGCATTGGCAGCAGGGGCCGTGGGGAGAAAACAGGAGAATGCCCCTCAGGAGAAGGTGCTTATCGCAGATTAATTAATTAATTAACTAATTAATTAATTAATTAGAAACATAACTCCGTTGGGAGTACATGTAGCACATATCCCGGAGAAGGGGCATATGGCTTTTAATACATTCTGGGCTCCTTCCTGCAAGAGTGGAATGTAAGCAACACTTGCTCTAGGTGCCTCAAGGGCACCAGCACCACCATGCTGTCTCAGGTTCAACCCAACTAAGCCCGGATCCCGGCACGGGGGAGGAAGATCATCATGGCTATACAAGAGCTAGGGCATGGCTTCTCGACAGAGAGCATCTCTCTGCATAGGCATGGCATGGCTAAATTCTTCTATCGCAGATGGCAGCCCGTTACTCAGGACTTGTCAATCATGAGGGTGGCATGAGGGTGCAGAGTACGGATAGTAGTCCGAGAAGCCACGTGCATTAGAGTAGAGTACAGCTCAGTCAGATGAGGACTATATGCCCCTCTAGTGGCTATATGGTTGTCTCCTTGATATGGTTGGGGAATCATGCAGACGATACTTGTAACTTTCCTGCATGCTCTTATTTTTCTAATGAGATTAACGTAGTGCTCCGTGGCATGCCCATGCGCATGACACGCAAGTACTTACTACAGACCTGCCCACACGATTGATACAAGGTATCGATATGTGGCTGCCGAGAATGCTCATTACTTTCGACTCCGGCCATGAAATTTAGTCGGGTTGATTGCATTCGACTCGTCTTTTGATGACGAACACGCTGATCTAATTTTCTGCAGCTATCGCCTCCGATTTCGTACGCTACTGACATCGGCCTGCCCAGAAGATATCTATCTTTTTCGGCTCGATATCGGGCGGCATTAAAAAATTAAATTAAATTATAACATGCCTCTGTTGGGAGATCATGTAGCACATATTCCTTGATGGGTGGGTGGCCCGCCGGAGTGGAGGGAGCCGCGTAATCGAACTAACCTAACTCTAAGCTATCTAGTCTAGAAAAATCCTAACTACACTACTCATCAAAACGCCGCCTCCTCTTGGGGGGAGGTGGCTTGCCCACAGGGGCTGGTGTGTGAGCCAGACCCTTGACAATCCTCTGCCACCGCGTCTTGTTCTACATGGCAGTCCAAAGAAGGGAGAGAGAGTGGATGCGGTGTTCAAACTGGGCTGGGACCACTAGGTCGGCCAGCAACATCTGGATGTAGTTCGTGATATGCTTCCCTACCCTTTTGGGAATGCCCTTGGGGCCAGGCCAGGTCAGAATATGCCGCCCTGGCTGGCCAAGCCGCTGGGGGCCGGCCAGACCAAGGGCGCCGGTGTCGACCTGGCTGGTGCGAGCAAGGTGTCCTACAAAAGCTATCCTACGCTGCCTAATCTCGTCCGAAATACGAGGCATACCCTGATACAAAGACTCTAATTAATGACGGGCGCTTGGAAAACCCTACATTCAGGACCTGTTGGAGCATCCTGTAAGGCCGTGCCGTCTAGCTTAGCTGCCAGTGTTGGTCTGATTGTCCACGCCTCGGCGCCATACGTGAGCACCGTGAGGACGAGGACCTTGAAGAGCATGCGCTTGCGGTGCTCGCCCAGGCCCTTCGAGCGCCAGTAGGTGTTGAGCGAACGGAGCCTGGCCCAGGCCAGGCCGATGTGGATGTCCACATCATCTGCGGTGTCGATCAGGGAGCCAACTCCCCAACAGTTTGAACGGCATTCCGCCCGTGAATAGCACGCCCTGCAACCCCAACATAGCATACGTCCTATTAATCGTAGCTATGGAGGCCACAGCTGCAACACCTCCCGCTACTGACACCCGCTCGCTGGATCAGTCGTTCTCGAGGAATCCCGCTCTGCAGCCGACACCGCTCCCGACGCCAACAAAAGGCCGCGCACCAAGGAAGCCATCTCCATGGACGCCGATGCTCACCCCGCGCCTGCAACCCCACCGCCTGCACCATCTGCTTGAACCAAGTATACAAGCATCGGAACCCGCCTGGAACCGGCGGATCGACGACCTTGCTGCCTTTTACACCGTGTCGGCCGACTTCATGAAGCTAGTCAACATCCTTAAAACCCGGTACGTCGAGGCCGACGACAACATTCGACACGTACCCCGAACCGGCGCGCCGGGCCGTATATGACAGACGACCCCCCTGCCGAATAGCGGCATTGGGAGGACGCCCAGCTCCGCACCGCCTGCCTCCCAACCTGCTGCCCGGAGCTTTGCAACCCGCTGGCGACCATCGCTGCCGCACCCGACGCCGCGGCCGATGCCGACATCTCTGCCACAGCAGCCAACCCCGCTGAGCTGCTCTGTGCTATGCAGCGGTCACTCACCTCAGTGCAAGGTGAGATGAAGTCCATGGCTGCTGCATCCAGATGGGAGGCTCTTTGGGCCATCCTATCTAAGCTCTGAATCGCGTGCGCCCAGCATTTATTGCTGCCATTCGCCAGCTGTATGAGGGCTCACAGGCAGTAGTGCGGACTGCCGAAAGGCACCACCCCACCACTCCCCCTTCACCACGGGGTGTGGCAAGGTTGTGTCCTGTCCCCATACCTGTTCATTATTGTCGTGGATCACGTCATGAGCCAGGCACGTGCCCGCTTTACTGCTCTTAACGGGGGTTCGCGCCCGGCTTGGACTTCCTTAACGATCGCGAATATGGCGGCGGTGGCCCTGGTTACCGCCTGCATGTCCGACCTAATTTATGCCGATGATACCACCCTCATCGGGCGCCCCGGCCGAGCACATTCAGACCTGGCTGGACTGCCGTCTGGGCTTGGAGGCGGGCGAGGGCGGTGGGTTGGAGATTAGTGTCAAAACTGATCGAGGCGATGGTGATTGGGGCTACCAGCTCCCCGCCGAAGCCCCGGCTGCTCGGGGGTGGTCCCACGCGGAATGGGGTAGATTTTTGCAAGAAAAAAACGCTAATTTCAATCGTCCGAAAACCGGACATTGCGCCGAAATTCTTGCCGAAAATTTGGCAGCCGAGCGAATTTTTCGCCGGACGGACTTTGCGCCGAAATTTTTTGTCTGCCGTGCTTCGAACTCAACCGACTCCTGCTGTTGCGTGCACTTTGTCCGATGCCTGCAGGCCACGCACGAATTTTGCGACCGAAATATGACGACTAGACAAGTTTATCGACGACCTACATCGATCTATTGCCACTTTTGAAGTCCTTGGCTTGCTAGCAGCTTTTGATTATCAATGCCGGGAACAAAATTGTCGAAATTTTTTATTGAATCAGTACATATATGTGCACATGGCCGTAATTGTATCATTCTCAATTTTGACATTGTCGGAGTATTTGACAACTTAGGCATTGCGCCTAGAAAAAGGTGCCCCATCCGTCGATGTCAAAATCGCCGAAGGAGTACACTCCCTGGTACTGGTCTCCCCTGTAGTTGGGAGGCTCGCCTGTATACATTTTCGTGTTCCACTTGGCCCCGCCGTTCTCCGCAGCAGCCAGGAACTCCTGCTGGGCCTCGGCCCTCAGGCGCATCATTGATACATTGGGAGAGCCCGGAATTTCCGTGCTCTCCACCACCACTCTCGCCTGATTGTCAGGCACGCATTGGTAAGCAGGGTTCAAATCTGAATCGGGTGGCACCAGATCGATCATGCCATTGCCGAACGCAATGACACCTGCACCCCACTGTGCAGAAGGTCCGAGCAACTCTACATCAATTCTGATGTTTGCAGCGTGCTCATTTTTGTCGACCATCACATAGGTATGCTGAGAACCGAAAATATTGCTCTGCTCCATTTGTGACAGTCTTAAATTTCGGCAAGCTTGGCTGCTTGCAATCGACAGGAAATTGGTGACCCCGACAGCCAGACGCGCAAGGGTTATCACTGCAGGTAGAACCCAAAATTTGTCGATAAGGAGTAATGGAAGGGCACGACCACCAGTCACTACTATTCGCTTCACCGGACACCTTTTTCAGCTTCCGGTTAAAATTCAGCAAGAGCAGCGGCGATTAGATACTAAATATTGCGTTATTGGTTCGTACCGTACCCAGACAAAAATTGTACTAGTGACGCAATTGTACTAGGCGGAATGACAACTGCGCCCGGCAAATAAGTATTTATTGCTCAAACCCCACAAAAAACTTGTTCCGGAGCTGTTCGAAGCGAAGAGCAATGGAAGGGATCGGACCCTAGCCAGATTTGAGTGCGGAACATGATGGCTGGCCTACCTCACTCCGAACATTAATGTGGACCCGGGTTCGAATCCTGTCAGTGCTATTCGCTTCGAACAGTTCCGGAACGATTTTTTTTGTGGGGGTGGAGCAATAAATTCTCGACATTTGCAGAAACAAATGTCGAATAGATTGTGCAAAAAAATATCGAAATCCTTATCATTATTTAAATATACAGCATAAAATTATGTTGCAGTAAAAAATAACTGTTAACCCCTAAATGGTCTGGCTGCCGATTTTCCGCCTAAAACTGAGTTACAGCCGACACGTCGGCCCCTTCTCGGGGGACCAAATGCCGCGAAAACTATTGAGAATTAGGAAAAGTTTAGCTGAGAAGATCGAAAGTTTATAATTTTCCTCACAGCATGGTACTAGGGTTTGCATACTTCTGACAAAGTTATAGAGGTGTTCTGGTCGGTCAAAGTACAAGGGGTCAGGGTACTTTTTCGCGTACAACGTGCATTCCGGAAAACGACGACCTGGCCATGGCGGCTTGCGCCCACGCATGGCATTTACGTTTTCGTTCGAATTTTCTGACCAAACTCAGGAAATTGATTTTATACGACCTAAAGATGATACAGGCCAATTTTTGGTTCGCGGGAATGCCATTTGATAGGTGTCGGCAGCGTTCTTGCTGGAAAAAACTGCGATCAGGCCGGACGATAGAAACGTTGACAGCAATACCTTTCCGGCGTATTTTAAAGGATATATTGGTTTCTTTGTACTTTTTATGATACATAGTAGTCGTAAACGTGCAAGGGTGGCCAGAAATCGCCGAATCCAGCGACCATGCTGCACAACTTTGGCGTGCCGAAATGCGCCATTTTGCGGCCACCGCCTGGGCCAAGGTAACGCCATCCATGCCTGGTAAAGCTTAAGCATCGTTTTCCTATCGATGTTTGACGTTCATATATACGTTCTAGCTTGTGTAGCACATTCTTTTTGCATTATTCATGCTCTTTCTTGACCCTGGCCTGGCCCCTTTCTAAAACACCCTTCTTAGATGCTTCCATCAGTCAGTTGACCTGCCACAGGGTGATGGTGATAAGTTTTAGAGTCTGTATGGGTTTGAATACCTCCATATATGTTTGTTATACATTTCCCACACACATATTGCATGAGTGTGAGGCAGTTGGCTGGTCTCTGTGGCATCATCAAGCATGTAACCGGTGAGTAGAAGCTTCCCATTGTCAGCATGTGCCACCAGGTGTGCTGACCATCACCTGTCAAGCTATAGCAGCTTAGGCCTAGTTTATCCTTGCTAGGGCAGGCTGAAATAGGCTTAAAATCACTAGTTTGTTGGTGGCTGCCTCCTAGAATGCATGCCTTGCGTAGGGTATCCGTACCACGTTACCTACGTGCATGGACAAGGTGGCACCTGCACATAGGTGCCATGTAAGGGCAGTGTGATGATGCAGTTATGTTTCCCCATCATTGTGGAAGGGAAATGTATTGTGTGGCATGGTTGGGGGCCATATTAGTAGGTATTAGTAGGTAGTATGCCCACCCCTACCCCCTTGGTTGCTTTTTACCACCGGTACCCCTATGGGCTGTACTGGGTGTAACTGCTGGTATACCCACCCAAATGATGACCCCAATGGCTCAAACTGTTCAGCAACTAATTGTTTATCATCCCTGAAGTGGTAGGTGCCTAGCTCTTATAACATAATTCACAATGCACATTCTACCAAAAATGAAAACGCTCGTCTTGACCCCCCTGACTTTGACGGCAGTTATACATGGCCTACCCTGCATATATGTAAGGTTGTGATATACCAACCCGAAGGGCAACTCATGGACATGCTTGGCCCCCAAGGACAGCCATTGGATATGGGTGGGTTGGATGGCATCTGGTTTGCAAAATTGTGAAGTTACAGCCGATGCATCGGCAGTATTTCTGCCCATTTAGGGGTTAATTGAAGGCCGCAAAAAATTATCAACTACCCGGCCAAACTTAACCACAGTTTGATCTCGACAAATATTTACAATATATGCGGCCACCTTTTTACACCCTACTGAAGCCTCACTCTAAAGATATAATACGAGCCGAAACTAGGGCGTCGTCTACCCGCAGCGAGACCCCAATTTCTTGTTTAAGTCGGTGCCGGCCCCTCCGGGGCTTCATCCTTGATCACCAGCGTAGTAAGCCACTTGTCGAGCTCCTTGCTCATCCTGATGTCGGCACACATTCCGTCGCTGCGCACGCGAGCTTCTAGCCGGAGAGCCGGAGCGACGCAGAGATAGCAATTCACAAGCTCGGGCTGGCGTGACGGTGGCCAATCCTCAACGTTGAGCGTGAAATGCAGGGGGTCATGCTTATCCCGCTTCCAAATCCGAACGGGAAGAATGCCGTTCCCGGCGAGGAACAGCTCCTTCTCCCGTCCGTTCCGGCCCTCGACCCACCTCTCAAAGTTCTCGTCTAACACGATCGGCCCGGCTTCGCTTACAACCTCAGCCAACCAGAACGGGTGGATGGGATCGTGATCCGTGTCCTTGTCCGATGGAACTGCCACATAGTCGTGGAGTCTCATCTGCAGGCCCATCGCCTCCCGCTTGTCCTTCAGCTGCTCCCCCCGCGTCACCATGCGAACCGGAGGGTTGGGCTGGCTCGGTGGCAGCAAACGGACAGTTTTCATCGAGCTTCCTGCATCATTGAACTCGATGATAAACGACCACTCGCTTAGACATCCCTCAAACCGCCCAGCCAAACAGGGCGGACAGTAGCAGGAATAGCGCCTAATCATCAAAAGGCCAGGGTCGGACTTGTCCAGTCGCCACCAATGCGCCTGCTTGATGCCAGGCACCTCCTCAACCTCCGCGCGTCGGCCGGACTCGACGTCCTGTCATCAAATAGTTAGGATTAAAAAGAATACCGTTCAAATTAGCAAAATTGACAAAAAACCAATAAAACAGGGTATAGCTGCAGAGAGAACCCTTAAAAAAAAAATTAACGACAAGACATCAAGTGATTAAAATTCGACACAGGGTATAGCTGCAGAGAGACCCCATTCGAATCATAATAACAACGTACGACAAGACATACAGTCATCAAAATTCGACACAGGGTATAGCTGCAGAGAGACCCCTTCGAATCATAATAACAACGTACGAAAGATATCTGAAAATTCGAACAGCAGAGAGACAGTATATAGGGTCTCTCTGCAGAGATACCCTTATTGGGTTTGAATTTTTGTAGAACATCGGCAGTTGACGTCTTAAAACCTGAAATAACACAAAATCCCGTACCGGGGGTAAAAGGAAGAAGTGGCGAGTGACGTTCTCGGCCCGCGCGCGGGCCGACTCCCTGCTCGATGTCTTGCCGCCCTGCCAGTTCTGGTTCAAGTAGGCGACTAGCTGGTGGGTCTCAAGTATGTGCTGGTTTTCGGGAATCCTCTGCATTTCCCTCAAGACGCACTTGCACTTCGCTCCTTGACCATCCACCTCCCCCTTCCCATGCTGCTCCCCCATGTAGTGGAACTCAAAGGCCTGCAGGTCGGGATCCCCCATGAGCAGACCGTTAATCTGGTTAATCACGTACCTGGACTTAAACTGCACCGCGCAGTTGTCCGAGCACATGTACAGGTTTCGCACCTCTACCCCTACTTCTACCCGCAGGGTTTCCAGAATCTTGCGAAGAGCGTATACGAGTGCGCGCTCGCCCCGCTTGATACTGGAATCCCCCAGGAAAAAGAAGACGCGCTTTTCCAGCTCGCCGTTGAGCCGATAACGCACGATCATGGGCATCAGGATGTGGCTGCGCTTGTGGAAGTACTGCGACTGCAGTTGGACGTAGCTGCTGTTCTCGTAGTTCTCGGCCCAGTCGCCGTGCACGAGCACGTCCCCCTCTCTCAGATTCTTCTCCCGATCCTTGATTGTATCCGCCTGCGACCAGGCCGTAAAGCAGTGCACGGTGAACTTGTCCCACCTCTTAAGAATCTCGTCCCGCAGCTCAGCTGGGGTGGACCTCATTTGGACTTGCTCGGGCCGCTTCACCTTCTTCGCCGCCCTGCCATCGGTCTCGCCCTGTTTCGCAAAGGTCCGCAGACAGTTTCGATTTGCAATAAAATCGCATTTCGATCAGATAACTGCAACTCACAAAGGGTCTCGCTGCAGCTATAGGTCACAAAAAAAAAAGTCAACAACATTTTAACGGAGAAATAAAATCGAAACCAACTCACATTCACCCGTCGGGTCACAGTCTGCTCCACCATCTCGAACTTGAACCAATTCAGAATCTCCGTGGAATTCTTGTCCCGATCACACTGCACCCAGTTATTATGGATGCCGCATGATTCCTCAGGACAGAACCCCTCCACACACGCCATCTTCAGTATGCGGTGAACCCTCTCCGTCCTCGGCACCCCATCTTCGTCCTCCACCAGCCTCTCAGAAATGTCGAGGTCTTCCAGGTCCCGTCCCCGCCATTCATCTTCCCCCTCCCCCTCTTCCATCCCCCCGCCCATTCCGCCCCCTTCACGCAGCCCGTTATCCCTGCCGTCAGTCTCGGCGGACACCGGGCAGTGAAAGTGCTTGATCCAGTCCGTCGAGTGAATGGCTTTCCACATTCCGCAAGTACCGTCCGGCTCTGTACTTGGAGCATCCCGCACACTCCGCGCCACACTTGCAGTTCTTGCCGTGGTTCGCATTGCAGTGCTTGGTCCACGCCCCCATGGCCGACTGCATGGTGACGTGCTTCTCACACGCGCACAGGTTCCTCTCCTTCCACTTGCCCTTGATGCAATCGGGCGCGTATTTGCAGAAGGTCGTGTAGCCCACGTGAATGCCCACGTCCTTATCATACTGGTCACTCCTTTTGTTCCAGTACGCATGCTTTTCGAGAAAGTGATTGTACATGTCCTCCTTGGAGGTCATGTAATAGCGCGCTCCCTCAACGGCGACGAGCACCCCGCGATTGCCATGACCCTCCCTGCTGTAAGTGCGCTTGACATCCTTCATCTGGGAGGAGGCGCGCGACTCATCATCGTGCATCCACGCGTCCACTATCGCGTCAATCACGAATTGCGGCAAAGGGCGCCCCTTGCGAGCCTGCGCGTGTCTGAGGTAGTCCAACTTCTGCTGCCTTCGTATCGCGCGAATTCCGCGAATCTTCTTGGCGTCCATCCCCGTCAGGTTCTCCAACTCCGCGGCCGAAAACTCCTTCTCCAAGTCGTCACCACAGTAAAGCGTGGACATCAGCACCATCCTGACGTCTCTGTCTGCGTCGCTTTTGGTCAGACCATCAAAAAAGCCGTTAATCCGAGCCACCCAGAACCTGTTCAGTTCTGCCATCCGCTCCTGATTGTAAAGCTTTTTCGCCTCCTCATGATACTTCCCGTGACCTAGTTCAGCGGCCCTAGAGTTAAAGCCAGCAATCATCTGGTCGAAAGCCGGCCCCCGCCCCTCGGGTTTTGTCATCGCCTGAGCCGCTTCAAACGCCTGGTCAGCGAAATATTCCCCAATAACCCTCTTTGATTTCGAGTATTCTCCCGGCCGCTTGACTTCCTTGGCTTCAGGCTGCGCTGGATTCTGGTTCTCATCTCCGAAAACCCTTTTTGCGCCAGTTGACTGCTTCGTCCCGGTGTTCAACTTAATTGCACTGAATCCTGGACGACCGGACGCAAGGGCGAAAACTCCCACCCGTTCGCGTGCTGCATGCCATGACGACCGGCACAACGAAATCCATGCAAATCGAGTATCGTTGGGAAAAGCGACAATTACAGACAAAGTTCGAAAGTGTATCATTTTTTACCACGATTGGGGTCTAGCTGCAGCTAGACCCTTAGAGGGGCTTTTTCCGTTAGACGAAAAGATTACCTGATGTGGTGAACTTAGCATACCCCGACCAAGATTGGGGTCTCGCTGCAGCTAGACCCTTCATTGCGGCGTGCGATTGTTAAATCACAGACTTCTGATTCATTAATTTTATAGCAACCATAAAGAGGGTCTAGCTGCAGCGAGACCCTTGAATTTAAGCTATTGCTTGTGGTTATAAATGGTCTAGCTGCAGAGAGACCCCAATAAGGACGAAAAGATTTCAGGTTTTCCTCACCTTCGCGGCTCATTCTCTTATTAGTTCTCCCAGAACACTCAGATACCTGCATGGCGAGAATAACAAAAATAACACAGTAGCATTGATAAAATTGTTTATCAGAAAATATATATACTAATTACAGTATATTTTGCAAAAGATTTTATAATATATTGTGAATAGCATGGTTAAATTCCACATACTTTAATAATATGGTATGTTAAAGTATATAGAATCATTATTTAGTAAATCATTTACAAGAAAAAGTGGTATAGACTATTATTATTATATAGTTCGGCAATCTATGATAGTAAGACGTACCGGATGTCAGGTTTATCAGCGGCCTCCAGGGCTATAGCGTCTCGCTGCAGCGTGACCGTTTGGTGCTATGACTGATTTCAGTAGATGTGCAGAAAAAAATTTATTTCCATGACCACACCAGGAATCGAACCCAGAACCTCATTGTACATTGACGCATGGTAACGATGTCAGCCAAACATCCGAATGTTCCCAGGTAAATGGGCTGGAGGTCGTCTCTTTTTATACCTGCGGCCACAAGCACGGGTGACGGCATATTGGATGTCGTCCAATCCGCTAGCTTGGTTCCAAAAGATGGGATCGAGCTTTTGCACCAGCGCCGCGCTTCCAGTTTTCAGTTCCGTGGGGAGGAACGAGGATGCCACGTTTCCAATTTTTTCAATACCGTTCAGCCCTGTGACGCCGCGTCCGTTTTGCGAATTGCGACCGTCCCATCGCCCATCGAAAAAGAAGCGCAGCCGCAGAGAGACCCCATAGCTGATACGAGCTGCCATATCGTTTCGACGTTTGCATGCTACCTGCTGGATTATAAAATCCTACGTTGATACCTGCCTGGTGCCGGAAGTTTACAAGGAAATCGGTCTGCTTTCGCCGCACAACGAAAAAAAGGTGAGCTTTTGCCGCATCCTGGATGGTAGGCTGACTAAAATTGTTCTATCAAAAACGGCAACTAAACAGCGCATGCACGCCGACGACACAGTTAGCCAGCTGGGCGAAGACATGTCCTTGCTGCCATCGCAAGAAACTCTATTATGTTGCAGCAAGAGTGATAAAAATGTCTGGCTTCCTTCTTTTCGTTGCTAGCTAGACATCTCGGTAGAGTCAGCTAAGCCGATCCTAATCCACATCTGGCATCCATCCCTTTAGTCTAGTTGCCATGGAGCGTTTCTTGGTCTCGCACATGTCGATCATGGTGGTGCTAGGCTTTCACTTGGGTCACCCTTTCCATGTTTGCTATGCCTTTGGTCTGGTTAGGTTATAGGTGTAGATGTGCACATACTGCATTTGCTGCGTTTCTAATCGGTGCTCCTGTTTGATGCTTTTTTTCCCCTTCATATCGTTTCGACGTTTGCATGCTACCTGCCGGATTATAACATCGGACGTTGCTACCTGCCTGCATAACGATAGTTTGCAAGAAATCTTCATTTTGCCGAAACACAAAAAAAGGTGATCTTTTGCCGCAACGTGGATGGTAGGCTGACTAAAATTGTGCTGCTACGTATCAATACATGTGGGGGGGTGCTGCTACGTATCAATACATGTGGGGGGGTGCTACGTATCAATACATGTGGGGGGGTGCTGCTACGTATCAATACATGTGGGGGGGTGCTGCTACGTATCAATACATGTGGGGGGGTGCTGCTACGTATCAATACATGTGGGGGGGTGCTGCTACGTATCAATACATGTGGGGGGGTGCTGCTACGTATCAATACATGTGGGGGGTGCTGCTACGTATCAATACATGTGGGGGGTGCTGCTACGTATCAATACATGTGGGGGGGTGCTACGTATCAATACATGTGGGGGGGGTGCTACGTATCAATACATGTGGGGGGGTGCTGCTACGTATCAATACATGTGGGGGGTGCTGCTACGTATCAATACATGTGGGGGGGTGCTGCTACGTATCAATACATGTGGGGGGGTGCTGCTACGTATCAATACATGTGGGGGGGTGCTGCTACGTATCAATACATGTGGGGGGGTGCTGCTACGTATCAATACATGTGGGGGGTGCTGCTACGTATCAATACATGTGGGGGGGTGCTACGTATCAATACATGTGGGGGGGTGCTGCTACGTATCAATACATGTGGGGGGTGCTGCTACGTATCAATACATGTGGGGGGGTGCTGCTACGTATCAATACATGTGGGGGGGTGCTGCTACGTATCAATACATGTGGGGGGGTGCTGCTACGTATCAATACATGTGGGGGGTGCTGCTACGTATCAATACATGTGGGGGGGTGCTGCTACGTATCAATACATGTGGGGGGGTGCTGCTACGTATCAATACATGTGGGGGGGTGCTGCTACGTATCAATACATGTGGGGGGGTGCTGCTACGTATCAATACATGTGGGGGGGTGCTGCTACGTATCAATACATGTGGGGGGGTGCTGCTACGTATCAATACATGTGGGGGGGTGCTGCTACGTATCAATACATGTGGGGGGGTGCTGCTACGTATCAATACATGTGGGGGGGTGCTACGTATCAATACATGTGGGGGGGTGCTGCTACGTATCAATACATGTGGGGGGTGCTGCTACGTATCAATACATGTGGGGGGTGCTGCTACGTATCAATACATGTGGGGGGGTGCTGCTACGTATCAATACATGTGGGGGGGTGCTGCTACGTATCAATACATGTGGGGGGGTGCTACGTATCAATACATGTGGGGGGGTGCTGCTACGTATCAATACATGTGTGGGGGTGCTGCTACGTATCAATACATGTGGGGGGGTGCTGCTACGTATCAATACATGTGGGGGGTGCTGCTACGTATCAATACATGTGGGGGGGTGCTGCTACGTATCAATACATGTGGGGGGGTGCTGCTACGTATCAATACATGTGGGGGGGTGCTGCTACGTATCAATACATGTGGGGGGGTGCTGCTACGTATCAATACATGTGGGGGGGTGCTGCTACGTATCAATACATGTGGGGGGGTGCTACGTATCAATACATGTGGGGGGGTGCTACGTATCAATACATGTGGGGGGGTGCTGCTACGTATCAATACATGTGGGGGGGTGCTGCTACGTATCAATACATGTGGGGGGGTGCTGCTACGTATCAATACATGTGGGGGGGTGCTGCTACGTATCAATACATGTGGGGGGGTGCTGCTACGTATCAATACATGTGGGGGGTGATGCTACGTATCAATACATGTGGGGGGGTGATGCTACGTATCATTTATTTATTCATGCCATCAGCCCCCCACATTTAATTATTAATGCCAGCACCCCCCAACATTCATTTATTCATGCCATCACACCCCCACATTCTTTTATTCATGGCAGCACCCCCCCACATTTATTTATTCATGCCATCACCCCCCACATTTAATTATTAATGCCAGCACCCCCCAACATTCATTTATTCATGCCATCACACCCCCACATTCTTTTATTCATGGCAGCACCCCCCCACATTTATTTATTCATGCCATCACCCCCCACATTTAATTATTAATGCAGCACCCCCCAACATTCATTTATTCATGCCATCACACCCCCACATTCTTTTATTCATGGCAGCACCCCCCACATTTATTTATTCATGCCATCACCCCCCACATTTAATTATTAATGCCAGCACCCCCCAACATTCATTTATTCATGCCATCACCCCCCACATTCTTTTATTCATGGCAGCACCCCCCACATTTATTTATTCATGCCATCACCCCCCACATTTAATTATTAATGCCAGCACCCCCAACATTCATTTATTCATGCCATCACACCCCCACATTCTTTTATTCATGGCAGCACCCCCCACATTTATTTATTCATGCCATCACCCCCCACATTTAATTATTCATGCAGCACCCCCAACATTCATTTATTCATGCCATCACACCCCCACATTCTTTTATTCATGGCAGCACCCCCCACATTTATTTATTCATGCCATCACCCCCCACATTTAATTATTAATGCCAGCACCCCCCAACATTCATTTATTCATGCCATCACACCCCCACATTCTTTTATTCATGGCAGCACCCCCCACATTTATTTATTCATGCCATCACCCCCCACATTTAATTATTAATGCCAGCACCCCCCAACATTCATTTATTCATGCCATCACCCCCCACATTCTTTTATTCATGCAGCACCCCCCCACATGCATTTATACGTAGCTTCCCCCCCCACATGTATTTATACGTGGTCGTAAGGGTCTCGCTGCGGGTAGACCCTCGGAATTTTGTTTTTGTATTGACGTAAGGGTCTCGCTGCAGCGAGACCCCAAGGAATGTCAATTTTTCATGTTTTCATGATGGGGGGTCTTTCTTTTCTCACCCTTAAAATGATTTGTTTTTGTATCGGTGTTAGGGTCTCGCTGCAGCGAGACCCCTACGAATGTCGACTTTTAATGTTTGCAAGATGGGAGGGGGCTTTCTTCGCTCACCCTAAAAATTATTTGTTTTTGTTTGACGTTAGGGTCTCGCTGCAGCGAGACCCCAAGGAATGTATACTTTTTTATGTTTGCATGATGGGAGGTTGCTTTTTTCGCTCACCCTAAAAATGATTTGTTTTTGCTTGAAGTGAGGGTCTCGCTGCAGCGAGACGCCAAAGTTTTGCATTAAACTAAATGTCCCTTTTAGAATCCACGAAAGGGTCTAGCTGCAGCGAGACCCTCCCCATCGTTTTTCTGCCGGCGATTCAGATTCTGAATGACATTTGTGAAACTTGCTTTTTTGATATTGTTCTGCAGATGTCGTCCTCCTATTCCGATTCTGTCAAGGCCACTCCCGTTTCACCCAAGATGACGTCGAACACCTCGCCGGACCGAACGGCAACGGAGGCGTTTCCTCCGTTGCAGTTCGGTCCCGTAAATGCTCTTGCGAGGTCCCCCCCACCGAGTCCCCTCGCCCTCCAAGTCCAACTTGCCCCCCAGCGAGTTGGACAGAATTATACCCCCCAACTCTCTCGCTGCTGCGTCTCGCGCTCCGTCCCGCTCTCCGCCCCGTAAGTCTCCATCGCCGCCCCCCAAGTCGGCCGGAGCTACTGCGTCCCGCTCGCCGCCCCGCAAGTCCCCCAAGTCCCCCGCAACTGCGACCCGTTCGCCGAACCGCAAGTCCCCCTCTCCGCCCAAAGTTCCCCCCGCTACCGCGTCCCGCTCTCCTTCTCGCAAGTCCCCCTCGCCGTCAACCAAGAACCCCGCAACTGCGTCCCGCTCGCCGTCCCGCTCTCCTTCCCCCAAGTCCCGCTCGCCGCCACCCAAGTCCCCCGCTTCTGCGTCCCGCTCGCCGTCCCCCAAGCATTCCAGTTCTAAGCGTAAGCCTGCGGCCGAGTGGGTAGAGGAAGACGACCGCACCAAAGAGCTCAGGAAGCTGAGGAAGTCTATCAGTGAGCTTGTTGAGGAGGACGAGCGCGATCAGACTAACGGGAGGCCTGAAGACCCGGAATCGCCGGTTCGGGAGTCGCGTCAGAAGCGGTTGTCCGATTTGTTAGCAATGGCCGCAAGCTTTGCTGACGAATACGCGGCTCTCGACAAGAAGGACAAGGAGAAGGAGAAGGCGGAGAGGGAGGCCATCGAGAAGGCGGAGAGGGAGAGGGTGGAGAGGGAGGAGAAGGAGAGGCTGGAGAAGGCGGAGAGGGAGGAGGAGGAGAGGGAGTACAAGGAGAAAAAGGCTGCCCAGGAGAAGGAGCACAGGATCCTGGTGGCGAAGCAGAAGGAGGAGGCGAAGAAGAAGACGGAGGCGGCAGCGAAGGAATTCTTGCGGAGGAGGCCGCTCTTTTTTTGCAGATGCGACAGGAGAGGATGAAGGCGGAAGAGGCCGCGAGGAAGATGGAGGAGGAGGCTGCGAGGAAGGAGGAGGAGGCTGCGAAGGCAGTTGAGGGGGAGAAGGACGAGAACGGGAGATTCTTCACGAAGGATTTTCAGTCGATTATCAGGTATGTTTATTAATGTGAGACGTACATTTTTCAGATGGCTTGAACGGCGTGTGTGTATCGTAGAAAGGGTGGGATTTTATGTCATACATTGATCGTAAGGGTCTAGCTGCGGAGAGACGTTGACCTAGGAGTTAAGGTTGTTGACGACGACGACGATGTGTGGCCTTTTTTTTACTCTTGTTGTCTGCAGCCCTCCACGGTGGCCATTCTGAAACAGTACCTGGCTCAGACTGAGTCTGAGGCTGGGGTGAGTCGTAAAGCCGAAAAGGGCTTGAGAGGCTTGATCCGCTTTCTTTCGGCCGAGATAGCGTTTGCAGAGAAGTCCGGTGTCGTCGTGGACCGTCCGGAGTCGGCACACATAATTTGGAAGAACGACCGCCTGGGCCGTCTTGCATTGTTCGAAGCCACACAGCGAGCCATTCATGGGAAGAGGGTCGTTGGTGACGACATGTATGAGGTTTTGAAGATCGCGCAGTCGTGCATCCTTAATCTGAAGGAGGATGTCGGACGTTACTTTCCCCGTCGTGCTTTAATATGGTCGACGCTCTTTGATGAGGTTGAAAAGTTCGAGGTCCACATTGGCTTCACATGCATCGAGGCTTCCTATATGGAAACCTTGAAAACCACTGCGTTGCATCAGCTCTTTAAACTCATGACTGGAGATATGAGAGCGGATTCGAGGGCTTCACTGTCGGAAGATGAAGTGTTTGATATTGTCAGGCAAGGATTTGTTGACACGTCCAACAGTGACTATATCGTAATTGTGCCGGGAAGAATGAATGACGTAGGAGGATTGGAGGAGCGCGCACATGAAGTGATCGCGCATTTGGACATGGCAAGAGACCACTTACTGCAATCTTTTGTTAAGTGGCGGACTGACTTTCTTGTCAGCCCGGACGCCAGCCTTTCGCGGGAAGCGGTCGCTTTCTTTTTGGATTGGGCTGGACAGGTGATCCAAAGTTTCCGGCACCGGGAGGACTTCCATGTTATTCAGACATATAAGCCATACCGGGAAGTCGTCCAGGAATGGTTGGATCAAATCTCGTTGGTTGATTGTCTCCAGAGTATCCGAACCAAGACAGACACGGAGTGGTCTGATTTAGAGGCGGGAGGCCATTGGCAGTCCCTCGAGTTGTTCTTCGAGGCGGAATTGAGGCGGCAACTGGAAAAGGAGAGAGCCCATCAAGTGCCGATATGGCCTTTGGGGAAGATTTTGAGGAGGTGGAAGTTCTACGTTTCGGTACGTTAACTTGCCGATATCGTTTATCGATTTGGGTTGTTTCCATTCCCTGAATAGGGCTCTATATGCTGACCAACCTTCATGGTTTGTCCTGTCATATCATGCAGGGGGGCTCCATGCCAGGGGACGTATCGGAGGATTTACCTAATTTGTCAGACTTGGTTGATAAGGTGGGTGCTTGTCCGTCGAGTTTCCACGAGCATCTTACATGGGGTCTAGCTGCAGGTAGACCCTCACCCTTTTATTGAGACTGACATGTTCGGCTAATTTCAACGGTGCCCCCAACCAATCTGTTGTCTTTTTTCAGGGGGCGGCTGCGGCGATGGCTGTTGACAGTGCTGGTATTTGGTCTGGACTCGAGATGGAAATGGTAAGCATTAAACGATATCCGGATGTCTGCATTTCGCCTGAAGTTTTAGTGAGCGCATTATGCGAAATATACAAATGTCGACTAATTTTGATTTCCAATGAGCTGTCGTATTCGGTGTTGACAGGCGGGGGGTTTGGCCTCAGCAGGCGCTGCCGGAGAGGAAGAAAACGCTGGAGGAGATGAGGATGGGAGGAGAGACGCTGAGGGAGAAGTGGCTGTGCAGGTACGTTCATCCGCCGCGAGTTCGTGTGATTTTTTTCGTGCTGAGGGGTATCTCCGCAGAGAGACGATGGTGCAACAATCGAACTGAGGTCAAGTCCCTTCTTGTTCGTTTTTTTTTTCATGCAGGCGGGGGCTGTCGCTGGGGGTACTGCGGGGGGGAAGGCGGCGAAGCCCGATTGAGTCAGTGAAAGGGAAAAGCTGGATTCCCGCAAGAAGGTTGCGAAGGATCATATTATTGCTGTTGGCCTGATCATGCTTAAGTCTCCGCCCGATGGCGTCGATTCGGAGGGACCTGCGGGGTCCGAGTTTCGCAAGTACCTGACACGACTTGAGGCGGAAGTCGATGCCGATTTCGATACGGAGGTGTTGGGTGACGCTACCTTTAAGAGTGAATTGGCATATGAATTTGCAAATCTGGTGAAGTCGAAAGCCACCAAGAATTTCAAGTGGCAGCCTAAGGAGTACTCAGAGGCAAAGGTTGACAAGATCGAGAAATTCATGAAGGCTGATTTTCGTCGTCGGGCCGCTGAGGGAAAAAGGGCGCTGAATGCGGTGGCAAAGGCCAACAGTAAGAAGAACGCGGAGGCGAAGGCGGCGGAGAAGGAGGCGAAGAAGGCGGAGAAGGAGAAGGCTAAGGAGGCCAAGAAGCAGCAGAAAACTGGACAGGTACGATTGTTGTGAAAATTTAGACCTCTCGCTGCGGGTAGACGCTGACTGGCTGCGGGACTTGGTGTTTAGTGTCAGTAAGGTATTATTCCAACAGAACTTTGTTCGTCCCTGAACAGGATGTCGTGGTCGGCCTAAATATTACTGACTTGAGCAAATCCTGCGGTCCTTTTCGATTTTTTACTTCAGGATGACGGGGGGGACGAAGACGCCACGGTGGAGAAGAAGTTACCTGGTCATGACGCCGTGTTCGCGCTGGTGAAGGATATGCTCAAGTACTGCTCGAGTAGGCGGATGGCGGACGTCGATGACCTGCCAAACTGGCCCGAGTTCTCCCCCTTTCTTGAGCTGCTCCGGTCACTCAACAAGCTTTTTAAGGAGGGGGTGCTCACGAGCAGTGGGAACCCGGACACCGACCCTATCATTGAAAGCTGGAAGCCTTCGAAAAAGGTCGACTCGAACAAGGAGGTCAGGGACCAGAACATCCGGAAGGCCAATTCTCTCAGGGAAACGCGTTGGATTCGGCCGGCCGATTTTAAGCAGACCGGATGTTTCAGTATGCGGATCCAGACGGTCAACGCGCTTATTTTGCCAGAGGCTTTGAGGCAGCGGCGTTTAAACCTTGAAACCATTAAGGAGAACGGCCGCATTCTCCTCAATGCGCGGGACAACGCCTTGCACTTCAAGGTTGTTGTCCCGGTCTGGCAGTTCCCTTTCCAGGCGCTTGCCGAATCTCAACCTGACCTGTTCGACAAGCAAATCTTGTGCATGCCGGATTTCGTCAAGTGGCTGAAGCATCACCACGGCGCCAAGATTGACGCGGAGGATGTGGGGTCCAGGTACTTCCGGCCCCTTTCGGATACTGAAGTCGACGTGTGGCTTAACACGGAGTCCACCACCTCTTTCCTCGCGAGAGGACTTGAGTGGCGTACCTACGCCAGGGTGGACGAGGTGGAAGCAGTTTTGCCTCAGGAGATCGAGGGCAGTCGGCAAGTTTTCAACCTGCTGTGCAATACTGCGATGAAGTCCTACGATCCGAAATTTTTTGAGGAACGGGTACCGGTACCGTATCTGGTTCTCCGGTACGCGGTGGTGGATGGGAACCACTACTTTAAGGGGTTAAAGTCGTTTCTCAGGGGGCCGGATGGCGGGTGGGGAGAGGTTCGGGCAATGATGTGCGAGGGTGGGGCGGAGTCCAATTTCGCAAATACTCCTAAGGAGGCGGAGCACGCCTTCCAGGACCTGTTGCGGAAATTCCGTGGTGGTTACATGGGTACGAACGTCATTCTTCTCAAGGGTGGCGACCTGCTCCCGTCGTGGAGTGAGCTGCGAAATCTACCTAAGGCAAAAGAAGATGTAAGCTATCTATTTTGGCAGGGTCTAGCTGCGGGTAGACCCTCGGAATTTTCGTGGTTGTTTTTTGTGTGCGCTTCAAGTTTTTTGCGAGGGTCTCGCTGCAGCTAGACCCTCTCCTTTTTTTTGTTGGAATTTTCGTTGCGTATTGTCGGCCGTTTCTTTTTCGAATTTTGTTAGGGTCTATCCGCAGCTATACCCCTCGCCTTTTATGACTGAGTTTTGTCGTTGCTCGCTCGATGTTAATTGATGTCGCAGGCGGTGCTGACCGGCAAGCTGGAGAAGCTGTTCGACATCGCCAAGGGGGCGAATTCGGAGGACTTAGCCGTGGCGGATCGTACGCTGGGCCAGGCGTTGCTTGACGTGTGGAACTACAACAAGCTATATCTATACGGCAAAGTCACGCGTGGGAAGGGCCACTATATTGCGGATGGCCACTACACCAATCTGCTCACGTACATCCTCCCGGCTATGCGGCAAGCGGGGGGAAGGGAAGGGAATGTGGAGCCGGCAGCGGTGGATGTACACGAGGAGGAAGCAGAAGGAAAGAAAAAGCCGGCCCACAGCATTGCTTCAGTGCATTCCGCTTACAGTCGCACGCTGGCCAACACGTTTCTCCGTCTGACACAGGAGCAGACTGATGATCCTGCCTCAACGAAACCCGCGCCTGAGGAGGTGATGATGCAAAGGTGCAAATTCGCGAATGCAGAGGGGGAGAAGAAAGGCCAGAAGGTCTCTTGGACTTCTTTCAGGAACTTGGCCAGCCTTCCTATGATGGACGCCGTGATCGATTGCATCATGAGCTGCCAGGTTGGACCGGAAAAGCTCACCAAGTTGGTGGAGATCGCCAAGGATGTGCTGGAGTGCCTGCGGCTGACCATTTGCGCCAGATTCAAGGAGGATGAGACGCTGGAAGCGCAATGCAAGGACGCAAATGGCAAGGAGTTTGTGGCGTCTCATATTTTCGAACTCGTCTTCAATCTCCATCCTCTCGCTCGGCCGGTCGGCAGGAAGGAGATTGTGGCCAGATACCGGGAATTTTGGGATGTGGCCGTCATCATAACGAGGAACATCGCCTACCTTCTTAAAGCCAAAAAACACGCCGCACATCTGAGGATTCCGAGAAAGGATCTCAGTAATGGCAAGATCGACTTTCAGGAGATTCTGCTAAAAGAGAGCGAGGACAAGACGGTGGGTTTGGCACTTTTGGCTCCGGAAGCGTTCAGGAAGTACGCTCCAAAAGTTGGATTACTCGAAGGGGGGGTGAAGGAGGCGGCGATGAAGGGGCCGGTGAAGGGGCTGGAGAAGGGGAAGGGGAAGGGGAAGGGGAAGGAGACGGAGGCGAAGAAGGAGGAGGAGGCGAAGGAGGAGGAGGAGTGGGACGTGAAGTATGAGTGGCAGAGTGTGGACTGGGGCCGTCGCCGGGTCTGGTTTTGCTGTCAGGCCCTAGACGGTGATGATGATGACAAGTCGCTCGTCAAGCAGGTGGCAGGCGAGGTTGCCTCAGCTTCAGCCCGCCCCTTTCCCTTGGGCAGGTCCCTTCCGTGCCTGAGCCTGCTGAACTTGGCGAACATTTGGGGTGATAAGTGGAGTCACTTTCAGTCCAGGTGGTGGGCGTTTCCAGGTCCTTGCCCGCCAGCCTCGGACATTCCCCAACCGGGCGGGATCTACGATCATGTGCTGAAGGCTTGCGCCCACGAATTTTTCTCCAGGTTCGAACCGATGGTGATCGTGTTTGGTACCAAGACGGAGATTAAGGGGTTTCAAGAGATAGTGGAAAGGATCGGGAAAGGGAGTGAATTGTGGGAGCGGCTTGAACAGGGGGAAGGTGATGGGGGGCCTGGGCTCGGAAGGGCGAAGAAGCGAAAAGCTTCCCACGAAGCTGGGGGATCGTCCGCCGTGGTGGAGAGGGATGACCAACAGTTGTTGGAGGGAGGGGATGGAGGGGATGGAGGTCCGGCAGGAGGGTCTAACCGCGGAGAGACCCCCGTCGAGGTCAGAACGCAGCAGGCCGATCGAACAGATGACGGGGCCTGAAGGTGATTCGGATCCGCCTGCGGCGAAGAAGCCCGCTTCTCAAGTGACTCGACGGGCAGTCGTGTCACTTGTTGAGGATGATGGAGGTGGGCCTTCCAAGCCTGCCGCGTCGCAGCCCGTTTTTCAGGTTCCGAAGAAGCAGCTTCGGGTTCCCCCGCCGACTCTGCCCACCCCGGCGCCTCTGCCCAGTTCTCAGGTACCGAAGAAGCAGCTTCGGGTTCCCCCGCCGACTCTGGCCATTTCTCAGGTACCGAAGAAGCAGCTTCGTAAGCCAGTTGTGGCAGTGGCTGATTCGGACGACGATGCTGAGGAGGAGGAGGAGGAGGAGGACGACGATGCTGAGGAGGAGGAGGGGGAGGAGGAGGAGGAGGAGGAGGAGCAGCACGTTGCTACCAAGAAATCCGCCAAGGGTGGGAAGGCTGCGGAGCACGTTGCTTCCAAGAAATCGGCCAAGGTGGGGAAGCCTCCCAAGCCTGCCCTGCCTCAGAAACGGCGTCGAAAAGCAGTTGTGCTTTCAGATTCGGACGATGAGGAGGAGAAGGAGGAGGAGGATGGCGGCGGAGAGGAGGAGGACGGGGGAAAGGAGCGCGTTGCTTCCAAGAAGTTACCCAAGACCGCGAAGACTGCCAAGGTTGCCGAGCCCGCCAAACCCGCCCCGGCGCCTGCCCCCCACCCCCAGACGGGGTCTACCTGCGAGCAGAGGTCGAAGGAAAAGGCCAAAAAGGGTAAGAAAAAATCTGCGAGTGAATTCTGGTATGTAGAGTGTTTTGATTTTTTACGGTTGGCAGTCCGATTTCTACTAACTCGATTTTAGTCATGCGTTGATGGCATGATCGGTTTGCTCGCAGGTAATGAGGATGTGGAGCAGTTACTTCGCTTGGCTAATGTGGCGGTGGGCTTCGGACCAGCGGCTGTACATGCTGACACTTCCGGACGGGAGGAGCCTAAGGGGGCGGAAGACAGTCAGGCGGGCGATGAGGATGATGACAAGCCCACGTTGGAAATGAGACTTATGGACGGGGAAATGGGGTTCGGAGCACCAGAGGCCTTTTGGTGTGATGGGTGGACTTTAGCCATTATGCAAGCAGGGAACAAGGATACGGCTACGCCAATGTATGCCAAGCTAGAAGACGTCATGCTTTATGGGCAGGTGTCTGGATACGACACCAAGTGGAGGGACGTCGCATTTAAGTTTTTCGCTGAGGGGGAGAAGGGAGGGAAGTTGAAGAACAAGTTGTGGTGGATGCCGCTGGACTACGCGATGAAGGTGGTAAAGCTGACGGATGGCAAGAGCTGGAAGGATGTGGAAGTCTGGGCGCCTGCAAAGGAGATCGATAAGAAGAGGAGGAACTCGAAAACGGAACAGCAGATCGCGGAAGCGAAATTACGGAAGAGGCCCTCGAAAGTGTGAGGGAAAGTTAGCACTTGGACATGCGCTGGCAATGCTCGTCCTATGGTTAATACAAAGGTTAGGATGATGTCGAGTCTCTCCACGTAAAATTTACATGAATTACTAACTTTCAAGCCTCTCGATGTGGAATGTACGCTCAAATTGACATGAATTAAGCATTATGACACCAAATTAGCTCGAAAATACGCGATCGGACGCCAAATTCGCGCGAAAAAAAGATATCGGACGATTGAAACTAGCGTTTTTTTCTTGCAAAATGCGCCAAAAATGACCCCATTCCGCGTGGGACCACCCTCGGCTCGACGGGAAGGAGGCCGAGTTCCGTGATCGCTTCAAACTGCTAGGGAGCATGCTCCCTGACAGCGCCGACAATGTGGACATCCGCATCGGCCTGGCCTGGGCCAGGCTTCGCTCGCTCAAATCCTACTGGCACTCGAAGGACCTGGGCGAGCACCGCAAGCGAATGCTCTTCAAGGTCCTGGTCCTCACGGTGCTCACCTATGGCGCCGAGGCATACGGGACTCTCACGGACACGCTGGCCACATGGCTGAACGGCAAAGTTACCAAGGATGCTCCGACAGGCCCTGAAACGGTAGGGTTTTCCACACATGGGTCAAGATTTAGAGTCTTTGTATCAGGGTATGCCTCGCATTTCGGACGAGATTAGACAGCGTAGGATAGCATTCGTAGGACATCTTTCTCGCACCAGTCAGGTAGACACCGACCTCGGTCTGGCCGGCCCCCAGCGGCTTGGCCAACCAGGGTGGCATATCCTGACCTGGCCTGGCCCCAAGGACATTCCCAGGATGCTAGGTAAACCTGCCATGAACTACACTAGGGTACCTGATCAGAATACACTAGGGTTGGGTCCACGAGTACTAAGTCCACGAGTAGAAAAGGCGAGTACCGAGTAGTGAGTACTACTCACTACTCGGTACTCGCCATTTTTTTGGAGCCCGAGTACTACTGTCACGGACGCGCGCTATGTCATCCGGGCGCCCACTATGCACAAGACCGGTGACGTGCGCAAGGAATTTGTCTTCTACGCATTTTCGACAAAGGCTAGTGACCGGGGGGGGACACTAGCACTTGCAGCATAAGAGCGGACGAAAGTGTACGTGCACGCGCGCCGGGCCAGGCACAGCTGGGCGCGCAGCACTGACTTGAGCGGACGGCAGCACAAGTGTGCAGCGTCGAGAGGATCATACGCGTGTTAGTGGACAGCTGGAGCTGAAGCTGGACTGCTGGACTTCAACAGCGCCGAGGCTATTGACAGGCCAGGTGTCTTTGTGGTGTAGAATAGCGGGTCAACGTTATGAGGACTGGACAGAAAATGGAAAAGGACAATTTGCGGTGCGGAGCCAGATCGCTGGAATAAATGCGAAATCGCTGGCAGCCCTAAAAAGGGATTTCTTCTAGAAAGGAACGATTAGACGCAATGTTTGCTGGGCCACTCACACGCAAGGTGTGAGCGTGCAGATTGTCTGAAGGATATTATGCTTCGACCTTGCTGGACGTGACTCAATGTCGGACATTCCCAGGGACAGAAATGCCGGAGCCTCTAGGAGATGAGATCGGCAACAGGGTAGCAATTTAGATTTGTCGGGATGCCTGCCTGCTTTTGTTGGCATGTGTGGTAGAAAGCCAGGACGGCAACTGGAATGCGGTTTCTATTCGCATGGTTCAGGCAGCAAGATAGTTTTGGCATTCCTGGCTGGACTGACAAGTGTGGCGTGTGTCATGCGTGTGGCATGACGAATGGTTTGGTTCATAGTCGAAGAGGACTCTCACGCAGCGTGTAGTCTCTTCGAGTCTCTCGTTAGTGGCCTTCGTGTTTCTCCCTTTCCTTGGGAGCAAGGCCGGTAGCATGTCATGGAGCGCTGCCTAACTGCGGGCTCGTGAGCATGGAGTGCATCGATATTGAGACTATCAACGTGTTGTAATTGTATAAACTTTCTCAATAAACTCCGCATGTGCGGCTTCATCATCAGACTGTGCAAAGTATGTGTTTTGAAAGCATTATTCTATAGCAGGGGAGGCAATAAGGTGGTTATCAGGCACGAGGGACAGTTCCTTGTCCTCGGCTGAGAGTCCTCCTTTCTTTACTCGAAGAGACTACCCGGTAGTCTGCTTCCTTCTGTTCGAAGCCAAGACGTTGGCTTTAGTGTTTAGCAACCATCAGCAGTACAGGGAACGGCCTGGCTGACAGTTTGTAAAGGAAGTGTCTTGAGACAGATTTTAAGAAAATAGAACTAGCCAGAATTTGCTGGCTCTTGTCTTTTTCTGGCAGGCTAGTCGAGTCGTTATCCTTGACACCTGTTATAAAGCCTTTGGTTGTTGCTTCTTCTCAGCGAAACCTAGGCTTGTTGGTTCTTGTTTTGCCCATCGGTCAGCTGGTGCATGCCACTGACGCGAGCGCAGACTCGAGCCATGGCAGATGCAAATAGAGCAGATGCCGACACGTCCGCTCCGGGGTCGAATGGCGGGATTCCTCCCGCCGTACCCGCAGTGGGTGAGAGTCGCGACCAAGAAGCGCCGCTGAGTATGGTGGCGCTGTTCGCGCAGATGCAAGCGCAGATGCAGCAACAGTCGCAACAGTTGCAGCAGCAATTGGCGCTGCAGATGCGGGAAGTGACCGACAGATTGGTGGCCGTAGAGGGTCGTCATCTGCAGTCCACACCATGGGACGGGCAGGCATCGATGCCGGGCCCCAGTGGTGTTGCCGCGGAGCCGAGGGAGCGGGACCAGCCGCCAACCTCAGGTAATGCGGCGGGAAGGGCTTCGATGGAACCGGGGGTTTTGGCTGGGTCGCTAACCCAACACGACTTGCTTGGTGAGGCGGATGGTCAGCCACGGGGCGAGTATACGCTGGCGCCCAGGCGCCTGCCTTTCGATCAAGCGCGAGACGGATTGCACGAGGAGAACGGGGCAGGGCTGGCGCGCGCGATGGACCCACACAGGGGTGCACCAGGACGCATGCTGCCAGGCGGGGCCTCAATTCCGTTTGGGCGAGGCGGTGGGGCGCTGACCGGCGGGTCGACTGCACGGTGGTCAAGTGTGCCAATCGGGCGCATTCCGCCCATGGAGGACATAACCACGCCGCTGGCTTTCCGAGTACGGGAGGCAGCACGACCAAGCACGCTGGCGCAGGGACGCGCAGCTCAGCGACCGCCGGAGGATGCCGATGGGGTGCAGTACCCGCAAAGGGTGCGCCTCATACCGGAAGGCGCGAAGATGCCCACCCTACCACGGGTGGACATGCGCGAGAAGTTCTCCACAACCGGCAATCTGGCCACGCTGGCGCAGGCCTACAACGCGTACAAGTCATGGATTGATCTGCAATACATGACTACGCAAGGCGCTGTAATGCATGAGTTTGTGATGAACAACATGCATTTTTTCTTTCACGGCCTTACGCTGAGGCGAGTGGCTAGGCTGGTGGAGCAGTGGAGAGAGGTCTCGCTGTACACGCGTCACACGGACGTGTGGTTCGGCTTCGACGGGCGTGGCCAGCCCGACTATGACAACATCATGTATGGTGTCGACCCTGCCGAGGAACTGTGGGGCCTCCTTCGCCAGGAATACCCGGTGGAGACCATCAAGGCAGAGCGTGAGTGGCGCAGTTTCAAGATAGCCGAGGGTGAAACCCCGGAGCAATCTTACGAGCGCCTCATGGAGTTCGCCGGCGAAGTGGAGGACTGGTCCGAAAAGCTGGCGTGTCAGAAATGGCTGCAAGCGCTAGGCTCCAAGGAGATGGAGCTGCCCACGCCGCCCAACGGCCAGCCGTGGCGATTGCGGTCACTGTGCATTGAGGTCAGGGCCATGATGCGACGACACGCGCAAGGCCGGATCTCGGTAAGCACGGTGGTGGCCGAGCTGCAGGCCAAGGTCGACGCGCTGACCAAGGCCAAGTCGGGTGAGTCGTCTGCCACAAGACAAGCGCGCCCGCAAGGCGGCCACGGTGCTAGCAGGAACCAAGGGGGGTCTCGCAACGCCTCATCGCATGATGCAACCCAGGGTAACGCCGCTGGCGGCAACAAAGACGCTGCCGCCCCGACGCGAGCTGGGGGGGGCACGTCCTCACAGACGGGTACTAGGACGGATGCGCGCAAATCGGGCTGCTTCCTTTGCGACAAGGATGGGCACCTTAGTCGCGAGTGTCCAAGCCGCTGCACGAAGCCGCATGGGGCAGACACGAAGTGGCACCTGATGAACAAGTGTCCAGCCGCGGGCATCAAGACGGTCCACTTCGCCGAGATGGCGGGCAAGACCGACTCGATGGAAGCCCAGGTGGCTGCCATCAAGCATGGTGAGGAGGCGACGGCGCCCCCCAACCAATTCGAGACGGTGTACCGGGAGGACCCATTCTGGGCGCCCATGCCGGGTGACGTCGAGATCAACGCTGCGGAGGCTACCAAAGGCAAGCAGGCACGCAGCCCGCTTTCTTTTCAGCAGGCACCCATGTTGCCTGCCGGGCAGTTGCCCGCGTCCTTTTCCATGCCGCTGGCTGGGGTGCAATCTGCTTTTGAGCATGCGAACCCTGCTGGGCTGGAGCAGCGTAGGCGATTGGCGCCTGTGTACCCAATGCCGTTCATTGTGGACGTACCCATGTTTTCAGCACGGCAGGTGGTCGACACCTTCGGGCAGAAGGGGGTTGAGTGGCTGGGGTCGGTTGTGTCCGAGATCCAGTTGTTCGCAGATGGGCATGATGTGCGCACCTTGCGCAATTCTGAGTCCGTCACCTACGGGCGCCAGCCGGTAGAAGCCGCAGTGCCCGTGGTGCAAGCGGGAGTGGTCAGCACAAGTAGCCAGCAGCGCACTAGTGCAGTCCCCAGGTTCCCACGGTGGTTCCATACCCCAATGGTGAGCCGTCCATGGCGTTCCAAGCAGTTGGAGCCTGTGGAGATGTATGGAGCGACATGGTGACATGTCCGTTGGTTGGCGCAGTCAAGCTTGATAGCGGTGCTCAGCCGCTAGTCATCAGCACGGACTTGGCCACCATGCTGAACCTGACCTACGAGAACGGTGGCTTAGTGGAAAGCCCCGTGTCTGTGTCAGGTTGGCAGGGTCCGGCTAGTAAGCCGTACGCTATGACGGCGGTTAAAGTCAACGTGATTTTCAATCCGTGGCGCGCCTCTAGCATGACCACCGTGTCCGCGTATGCGCTGGTGGTCAACAAGTGTGGATATTCCGCACTACTCGGGGTGGATGTCCTTGCTCGCGCCATGGTTCAGGTGGACTATAGGGCGGAGGAGGCATCTTACATCCCTGATTGGGATGGGGCTGGCCTGAAGCGGGCCAGCGTGCCGGTCTCATGCTTCAGTTCTTCAGCCGGGGCTGCACGCCTCAACCCTTCCGCGGCTGCGGGCGTGGTGGAGGTCAGCATGGTGGAAGTACGGGCGGCGGGCTCATCGGCGTGGGACAAGCATCGGACGGTGCTGCCCCAGCCAACGGCGAGCATTGCCAAGATGCGCACGCAGTGGTCGCTGGATGCTGTGACGTCCACTCATGGGACAGGTCCTCGCCCACCCCACAGGGCATGCAGTTAAGGCAGGCACATCAGCTCAGCTCATTTGGGTTTTACCAAATTAAGCTGAGTGGCCAGCCGCCATGGTGGCGCCGGAGATTGTGGCACGCAGACGCGACACTACTCGGTACTCGTACTCGCCTACTTTTTCTGAGCCCGAGTAGTACTCGGTACTCGTACTCGCCTTCTTTTTCTGAGCCCGAGTAGTACTCGGTACTCGTACTCGCCGACTTTTTTTTAGCCCGAGTAAGTACTCGTTACTCGTACAGTCGTACTCGCAGTTCTTTTTCTGAGCCCGAGTAGTACTCGGTACTAGTACTCGTGAAAGTATCAGATACTCGAGTAGTACACGAGTAGTACTCATGAACCTGAGATGGTCGAGTAGTAGTAGTAGTTGCTGTTATTGTGTCCCACGCCGCCCAAGAAGGGCAACAGAGAATCTATAGTGGCCGAGGGCCGGATATATTTAGTATCGGTCGAGTAGTACTCGAGTAGTACTCATGTTCTGAGGACAATCATCATGGTTGTCATGAATAGCGAGACATTCGACACGGGTCGACACTGGCTGGCCCGGCCTCACAAGTTGAATCGCAGCCGGCTCGGAAAGGATTATTGTGACAATAGTCTAATAAACATTAATATTTGTTGTCTCTTTTCATAAGTATTGTTATTTTCAGAAAGTATATATATATGGCCCGTTACTTCATAGTTTTTTTTGTAAATTTTAGGGAAATTATATCAGCCAATAGTATCGCAGGTACTCGAGTAGTACTCGAGTACTACTCGTTACTCGTACTCGCCGGCTTTTTCTGAGCCCGAGTAGTACTCGTTACTCGTACTCGCCGGCTTTTTCTGAGCCCGAGTAGTACTCGTTACTCGTACTCGCCTACTTTTTCTGAGCTCGAATACTACTCGCTACTCGTACTCGCCTTCTTTTTCTGAGCCCGAGTAGTACTCGGTACTCGTACTCGCCTTCTTTTTCTGAGCCCGAGTAGTACTCGGTACTCGTACTCGCTGCCCAAAATCCAGCGTGGACCCAACCCTAAACTACACCCAGATGTTGCTGGCCGACCTAGTGGTCCCAGCTCAGTTTGAACACCGCATTCACTCCCTAGGTGTAGTTTACATCCTGCCCTTGCAGGATGGATGTCATGGGAAGCCTTACTAATCTACACTATACTGCTATATTCCCTAGACTGGGGGTGCCTGCCAAGGCTTGTGGTCGACGTGGATGACGTCCCGGCCCCTCCAGTATACCGGTTTCCCCCCTGCGCTTTGCCGTATCTGGAGGTAGGTCGGCCATAGCTCGCGTCTCCGTTGTTGCTGGGCCAGGGTCAAGTCGTCGTCCAGCGTGAAGTGAGTCCTCGAGAGCTTTTTGCGGTTTTTAAGAAACAACACCTTGTCCGCCATGTACTTAAAGGTGAGGAGCACGGGTGCCGGGCCAGCCTTACCCTGCGCGCGGGGGAGGCAAACAGCCGACATGCGCAGCTCACCAGTAATGTGCATGGGGGCGCAAAAATGTCGCGTTAAAATGCCGCAAGAAGAGTCGTCGAGTCCTCATGCACCTGCCGGCTGGTCGAAGCCGAGTCTTGACTATGACGTTGTGGCTGCGCTGGGCGCGGTCGGCCTCCTCGCGGAGGTCGAGGGCTTGCTGTTTAAGCTGTGCCGCGATGGTGGAGGTGGTGTCCAGAGGTGGCGTGGTGCTTGAGCAGGTCCGCCCAGGTCTGGGTGGGAGGGGCGTCGCCGCTTGGGCCAGCACTGGAGGCCGGCTGGGCAGCGATATCCTTCACCGACTGGGCGGCCGGTGATGCCGGCAGTGTTCTGCAGGCATTCGATTGCGATGGCGGTGTCCTGGAGACGCTGGTCGATGGCGAGGAGCTGGGCTTTGATGTCGGCGGTGGAGGTGGAGGTGCATGGCAGGGGAGGTGGAGGCGAGGAGGGTGGAGGTGGAGGTGACGGTGGTGGAAATGTGAGGGAGAGCTCTCAGCAGCCAGCGTGCCGCCCATTGCCGCCACATCTGCGGCAAGGGGGGTCACGTGCTGCTGGAAGGCTTCCGTGAGGATGGAGCGGTATGTGGCTGCGGAGATGGTGGGGGCCCAGATCTCGCCGTCGGACTTCGTCAGCAGGGAGCAAAGTTACTAGCATGTGCTGAAGCTCGGGCCGGGGGTACTAGGCCCGTCAGCATGAGGTCGCGGCTCTGCTTAAAATTAGTGCCGTCATATTCCAGGAGGCGGTGGATGCTGTGAAGGTGGAGGCACAACTTAAGAAGCGAGGCGTAGTCCCCGAAGAAAATGCAATGCAGAGCAGTTGCCAGGGATATGCCGTACCAGTCGCGCTCGTCGGCATGTGAAGGAATGGAGCTTGAAACGCGGTTCGCATGGAAAGGATGAGCGGCTGCGTTTGGGGTCTGGCGATGCTGATGGCGAGGCCGCGGAGGAGTGAACCACTAACGCTTGGCTAGGGTCACCGTTGCCTGCGAGGCCGGGAGGCGAAGCTGCAGCCGAAGCTGCAGGCGTATTTGCTTGGCTCATCGCAGCTTCCAAACTGCGATTCGTCGAGTTGCGTTTGCTCGACATAATATTGCGTAAAAGCTTCGGGAAATTATGTCAGCATGTGCGTCTGAGAAAGACGAAGCGATTGTGATATTCCCGGCTGAATTCGGTGCTCAAACGTGAAAGTTATGAGCTCCGCCGTCAGCCATGGCTACCTCGTGGCTTGTGGCGGGATCATCTAAGCTATCTAGTCTAGAAAATCCTAACGACACTACCCATCAAAACGCCGCCTCCTCTTGGGGGGAGGTGGCTTGCCCACAGGGGCGGGCGTGTGAGCCTTGACAATCTTCTGCCACCGCGTCTTGTTCTGCATGGCAGTCCAACGAAGGGAGAGAGAGTGGATTAAATTAAATTAAATTTAATTTAATTAAATTTAATTAAATTATAACATGCCTCCGTTGGGAGGTCATGTACATAGCACATATTCCAGAATGGATGGGTGGAGTGGGGGAAGCCGCGTAATCGAACTAACCTAACTCTAAGCTATCTAGTCTAGAAAAGCTCATCTACGCTACTCATAAAAGAGAGTGGATTAAATTAAATTAAATTATAACATGCCTCCGTTGGGAGATCATGTAGCACATATTCCTTGATGGGTGGTGGAAAGGAGAGAGCCGCGTAATCGAACTATCGAACTATAAAAGAGAGTGGATGCGGTGTTCTAACTGGGCTGGGACCACTAGATCGGCCAGCAACATCTGGATGTAGTTCGTGGCATGTTAATTCCCTACCCTTTTTGGAATGTTCTTGGGGCCAGGCCAGGTCAAAATATGCCGCCCTGGCTGGCCAAGCCGCTGGGGGCCGGCCAGACCAAGGGCGGTGTCGACCTGGCTGGTGCGAGCAAGGTCAGGGATATGTGCTACATGTACTCCCAATGGAGTCATGTTCCTAATTAATTAATTTATTTATTAACTCCCTCTCTCTGGCTTGGACTGCATCTATGCAGAACAAGAAGAGGTGGAAGACGATTGTCCAGGCTCATACGCCGGCCCCTGTGAGCAAGCCCCCTTCCCCCAGGAGGAAGGGGCGCTTTGCTGAGTACACTGTAGAGTAGTTAGGGTTTTCTAGATTAGCTTAGCTCGGTTTCGCGGCTTCGCCCACCTCCATCCATCCAGCAAGGGAATACGTGCTACTTGATCTCCCAATGGAGTCATGATATAATTTAAATTTTAATCGATAAATGAAACGGGTTCATTAAGGCTGAATCCTGGACAGAAGATCCACCCTTACAAATAGCATACAACCCCTTGCCAACTGTCCATGAATCAAGTCCCTCTTGGTACTGTACCAAGGCTGTTGTGTCACACCAGCCCCTAGTGCACGACACAGTAATCTCCTTTCCCACACAACCATTTGACTAGCAAGCCCCCTTCCCCCAGGAGGAAGGGGCGCTTTGCTGAGTACACTGTAGAGTACTTAGGGTTTTCTAGATTAGCTTAGCTCGGTTTCGCGGCTTCGCCCACCTCCATCCATCCAGCAAGGGAATACGTGCTACTTGATCTCCCAATGGAGTCATGTCATAATTTAAATTTTAATCAATAAATGAAACGGGTTCATTAAGGCTGCCACCCTTACAAATAGCATACAACCCCTTGCCAACTGTCCGTGAATCAAGTCCCTCTTGGTACTGTACCAAGGCTGTTGTGTCACACCAGCCCCTAGTGCACGACACAGTAATCTCCTTTCCCACACAACCATTTGACTCCACTGCATTCAAGGGTTCTGACAATAATTTTAAAAACCAGTATGGAGGCCAAATGGGCATTGATTAATGGGTGCGTACAAGCCAGACTGGCATGTGAATTATTGAAATAGTAATTTTGGCATTATAACCTTTTACTATGAGGGCTAGCTTTTCTCTAACGGGAAAATATTCCTGGAAAAAATTGGGCCCACAGACCAATGTACATTCAAAGCCTGTTAATTACAGGACAGGCAAGGGAACAGATATTCTGTACCAAAGCCTGGGATCCAGGCCAATGCCACACAGCCGGAGAAGGCATGGGCACGTGACAGCTGGATACAGTTGGAACTTGCTTGTTTGAAATTTACTTCATCTGCTCGGCAATCAGGTCAGCGGCCTCCTGGACAGTGCCAATCTTCTCAGCACCTTCCTCGTCAAGGGTGATGCCGAACTGCTCCTCTAGAGCCATCATGATCTCCACCTGGGAGGAGAGAGCGGGGGGCACAGAAAAAAGGGGGGTGTACAGACCAGATAGAAAATATTTAGGAAATGGCTCCGAAGGATAGAATATAAGGAAATTGAGGTGTTTCGGAGAGAAACACGTCTTCTGAAAGGCGCACTAAGCGGTAAAATATGTGCAAACAGGGCAGCTGGCAGTAGGTCGAAGGCGATAGGTTCAAAGCAACACTCACAGTGTCAAGGGAGTCAGCGCCCAGGTCAACGAACTTGGACTCGGCGGTGACCTTCTCGACCTCGGTACCGAGCTGCTCAGAGATGATACCGCGGACCTTGTCAATGACCTCTTGGGAGGCCTTCTGCGGAACCCAGCGAAAAACAGACCCGTGACAGCACACGTCAGGAACTGCAATGACGACTAAGGACGCTTCTGCATAACAATGGAAGATTCGTCGTAACCAGCTGCGAACCGTAAAATCCTCGTGTGCATAAGCAGAACAGCCGCATCGCATTAATCGCATCAGCTGGACATACCCCCATGCATGTAACCTTGCGGGAGTTGACCTGGCGGGTCGAGTAAACGAAGCGGGCCTGCAGCCTGGCAGTCTGCAAGGAAATAAGCGCAAGAGACATAGATACCGATCGCAAACAGCCAGGATGTCAGGTTGCTAGCTGGATAAGACAACTGGTGCTAAGTGCTCATCTACAGTGACCAAGGACAAACATGAGGCGCCATGCCCGAAGCGAATGCTGCTCTGTACCTGGGGGCGAGAAGAAGAGCGGAGGGTGCACCGCTTGGCAGCGGGAGCCACGAAAGAGGCAGAGACTGGGGCACGGACAGAAGCGACGGACATGGAGATGGCTGCCATTTTGCTTTAGGGTAAGAGGGAGTAAAGCTGCGTGTTCGTGTGTGTGCTGTGCTCTTGCTGGTGTGCAAAGCCTGCAATGTACAAGCGGACAAGCCCACTGCAAGCTGTCCTTTGATGATGATGACCTCGGCAAGACGCAGGAATCTCTGTGCCGGCATGCGGCCGACGTCTTGGGCCGTCGATCTTGCTAGATTTTTCCGATGGTGACGACAATCGGGTACACGGGTACAAGTTCCCGTACCCGGTGGGCTGGAAAAGCTAGCCGTTGGAATTCGCGGGTGCTGACTGTGCAGGTAGCGCTAAGATCCCCGATTGGCAACGGTGAACTGCGGTGCAAGGGGCGCCCTTCCCGCGAACGGCTCTTAGAGTGACAAGACACGCTGTGCGCACCACAACGTTGACGAGGAGCGTTGGTGGCGTCCTTAGTTCCATAATTAAAACGTGAAAAGACCTCGTGGAGAGGGAAACGACAGCTGGTAGAAGGTAGAAGCGTTATTGCAGAATGGCTACTATCTCGAAAGCGTACCAGCAGAAGAAGCCGAATTTACAAGCATCGGGGAAGGCAGCAGACCCACAACACGGCCCTACTCACGGTATGTGGCACATCCCTTTGTGGCGCACGCAGAGTCAACATACGCTTGTGGCGTTACGGCGAAACGAGTGCAATGAATGAAGTGAATGCAAACTCTGCGTCACTTGATTGTTGTGGGCATGCGGAACATAGAAACCCGAAACGTGAATTTATTACTGTCAGCCATTAGCACTTCCGTTGTATATGTGCGTAATTTCCTGGGTATTAAGCTGGTCAATCAATTAACGGCATAGACCGGCAGCATCCTATCAGTGGTGGATTGTGAGCGATCTTCTCGAGGAACCTTCTGAGGAGGCTGCAGATAGGAATGTCCGCTTAGCTAAGGAATGGCGTCCCAAACTGCAGAACGGGGGGGATGCTAATAGCTTAATTGGTTGGGCTTTTTGCATTTCAGCGACAGGTCTGTAATGTGCAGTTTTCATGGGACGCCTGCAAGGACTTCGGTCAGTCGTTTGCTTGCTTTTCTGCATCTTGTGTAGCCCCCTTTCCTTCAAATTACTGCAGCATGATAAGTGACCATCCTTTCACCTGCCACATGCTGGCCATCGTAGGACAGCGCATGGCCTGAGTTTGTCTTTGGCATCCGTACGAACTGCTGCTGTTTTTCTCCTCGTCGTGTGTAATGATGTCGGCCTCACGTACCACTTGGGCGACAAAATAGGGACAACCCGTGTTAAATAAACACTCACTACTCTCTGAAAGCGTGGGTTCCCATGTATAGTTGGGTGTCCAGACCGGATATCATCTTTTTAGTGCTTCAGACAAGAGGCCCTGTTGCACATCCCTAGGCCTTCCGAGCGCAGCCCCTTGTGCTGGCATGCCGCACTGAATATGCCTCCATTGCATGGCCCATTGGGGTACCCCCGGCATTTCCCCCCAATGCTGTTAGGGAGTCCATTCCTGCCAACACAGCCTAGCAAGCACAAAATGGTGCCTGATGAGGGGAACCACCTGAGGACTCCCAGCAGTCTGCCTGATATCCGGCCCCTTGACAATCAGGACCCTTTCCCCCAACGGGGGCCACTAGCGAGAGCTCGTGTCTACTGTCCGGGCAAGCGGAACCCAACCTGGTTATAGGGGTTGCCTTTCAATGCGGTAGCTCCGTGCGCATGGCACGACAACTCTCCTCCCTAGTTGCATTCCTAGCTCCACAGGGCCGGGGTTCCCACGGTCGTCAGCCCCTGTTTGACCCATATTGGGGCCGATTTGACCTGCCAACTCGTGGGAGCACCCTGCCAGGGTCAGGCTATTGACGTTACCTTGGACACCCCCTTGCGCGTCTGCCCTGTCAACTTGGGGGGTCCCGGCTCGCGGGAATGGATGGCGGCACTTCATCATCCCCCCCTTCTTGCCCGGTGGGTGTCCAGTGGGCCTGCTTGCACCCGTGAGCGGGCCATAAGGGACGCCGCCAACAGGAAACAAGAAAAAGACCGTGCTTTGAGAAAAGAAAGAAAGCAAAGGACTGCACGGGGATCCAGCCACGTGGCCCGCCATAGCTAGAGTCACGTATAGCCGTGGTGCTGACCCTTGCACTATGGAGGCCAAAGTTGCCACGAGGGCGGATGCAGAGGCGGCCGCGTGGGGCCTGCTTCATGCCGAGGCATGCGCTGCGGGCCGTAAGATGTACATCGATCCTGCCAGCGGCCTGCAGGTGATGACGGAGGTGGCACACCAGTCGCGCGGGTACTGTTGCGGCAGCGGGTGCCGGCACTGCCCGTTTGCGCACGCGCGGGTGCCGGTAGATAAGCGCGCGGCGCTGAGCAAAGTGGCCACCTGGCTGCACGTGCCGGATGATAGCCGTGTGGCGAGTGCTGGTGACAAGGAGAGCGGCAGCAGGAGCCGCAATAGCAGCAGCAGCAGCACTAGTCCGGGCGCTAGCAATCACCGCGGTGATGCGCAAGAGGCGGCCGCTAGTAGGGATGGCACGGGCGCCAGCAGCGAGGGCGCCGCGGTTGTGTTGTTCTGGAGCAGCGGGAAGGACTCGTACCTGGCACTGCGCGCCCTGGAGAGGCAGCTGGGGGGGCAGGGGGTGGCGCCATCCGAGTGCCGAGGGGAGGGAGAGGGCGCGCGCGGTGGTGATCGGCATCCACCACGAGCGCCGATGGAAGCGGACATGGTTCGGACAAGAACGAAACAAGACGTGGGCGGCAAGCCCACAAGAACGAAACAAGACGCGGGCGGCATGCAGGCAGCGAGTGGGCCAGCAGCGGGTAACCAGCCAACAAGAATCGGACAGGACGTGGACGTGACAAGCCAAGGGGAGGGGAACCGAAGGGCGGCGAGCCAAGGGGAAGGGATGGGCCGAGCGGGGATGGGAGGCCTTGGCACCGCTGGCCTTGGCACTCCTAGGGGAGGCGAGCGGTTGGGGATTGTGTTGCTGACCACGTTTGATGCCGGCAGCCGCACCATCGCCCACCAGGGGACGAGCGTGGCGGATGCGGTCAAGCAGGCACGCGCGCTGGGCCGACCCCTGCTGGGTGTACCCCTACACCCAGGGGGGCCCGCCTACGTGGACGCGGTGGATGCTGGGCTGGAGCTGGTGCGGTCGGTGTATCCTGCTGGCATCCGCGCGCTTGCGTTCGGGGACCTGCACCTGCACAGCATACGGTCTTGGCGGGAGGCAGCATTATCCCCGCTGGGCGCTCCTCTCCAGTTCCCTTTATGGCGTGTGCCGTACGACCAGCTGCTGCATGACCTTGCGACAAGTGGTGTCGTCTGTGTGGTCTCAGCGGTCACGGATGCAGCCAAAGGGGTCGTGCAGGTGGGGGACGTGTTTGGTGCCGACTTGGTGGCGCGCGCGGGCGCCGCCGGCATTGACGCGTTTGGGGAGGCAGGGGAGTTCCACACGCTGGCACGCGTTTGGGAAAGGAGCTAGTTATACCCCATGTTTGATTACGGTGGCACGCGTTTGGTAGAGGAGCTGCCAGCTGCTAGCCGTGCAGATGTGGGGATGTGGGTGCAGCCTAACCCATGCAAGGCTGCGCCCACAGCCACACAGCCATGGGATACCGTCCAATGGCCCGTGGCCGTGCGTTGATCGGACGGTGCTCGTTACCTCGCGTCCCGGTTTCTCGGCGCATGCGTGGCGGCTGGGCGTGGCCCGATGCCCACACGTCCATGTTTCAGTATTACTGCGCACGTGGTGGCACGTCCATCATGATTGCACAAGCTGGCAGTGTTGCCCGCCGATCGCATGAGATCCAACGGCACCTGGGTCACTGGGATGAGATCCAACGGCACCTGGGTCACTGGGATGAGATCCAACGGCACCTGGGTCACTGGGTCACCACGAATAGATAACAGCCACGGGGCCCCTGTGGCTGGCTCTGCGCGACTGGCTTGCTTCCGGTGGGGCTGATCTGGCGTAGGCTGCCACCTTGATGGCTCTCCTTCTAGTTGAGAGGGGCCCCTTTGACAAAAGGCTGGGCCTTGGCTGCCCTTGCATCATTAGGTGGGACAGCCTGCATGCAACTATATATAGCAGTAAATGTTGTTTGGGGACCATACGGCTAGAGTGAAGACGACGACGACGCTGGATCAACCACGATTCTTTCAAGAAGCGGCCCACCACCAAGGAATGGGGAGATGCCTGGCATCAGGCGTCAGAATCAGTGACCCGTGCGACGGCAGTTCTTTTCATGCGGCTTGCCACCGCACAATGCTGAAGTGCGCTTAGCCTTTTCGTGCGGCTTGCCCACCAGCGGCCCCTCATATGGCCACAGCACCCCTGATGGCTGACTTCCTGACATGAAAGCCAGGGCCTTTGTCCCCCCCTGTTGCATGGGAAGTTGCTGTATGGGCGAGCCACCCATGCAGGCGGCGCGGCGCGTGCGACCCCGCGTTCTCTCCCATGTGACCTCCTTCGCATCACCTGCCATGCTGCCACGGGCTCCGCTTGGTGTGCGGCGTCTGCATGCCACCAGCGGTATGCGTTGGAGGACAGCCGACGGTTTACAACTTGCCCCCTTGGCACCGCGGCTACTATAGCTGTGCAACCCCGTTCCGGACTAGACATAGTGACCCATCGGTGATCCTAGCACATTCTGACCCATCCTAGCACAGCATGGGGGCCCTAGCACAGCATATAGTGACCCACCTGTGGTCCTAGCACAGCATATAGTGACCCATCGGCGGTCCTAGCGCAGCTGATGGGGCCTGCGTGCAGTACTCACTGGAATCTCTAGGACGCTGCTGCTGCTGCTGGCCGGGTTGCCTCGTTGATTCGACACCATGTAGGGCTTAATTAAACCTGACAGCACCCCTCGCGTGACCTACTGTGTGCAGGCTCGTTAGAGGCGAGCACGGATGTACCGGGCCTTGTTCCCTTATCGCCCTTTTTGCCATCGTGAGCAGTCGGTGTAAGACTGCCACCGAAAGGATGTATTGCCGGAGTCCATCAGATGCTCGCCATGAAGCCCATGTTTGGTACTACTCATTGATGTCATTGTAAACCAGACCAGACACGTTTGACCTGTGCCCGCACGCTGCTCTCCACATATTTTGTCACCAACCACACGTCGACTGTACACATATAGCATGCACCCCATCATGCTCACGTGATAAAATGGGCAGCAACTGGAATGTCACGATTTTTTTTTTACGTTGGCGGAAGGCAATCTAAGGGGGTTGCCAGATCTCTGTGACGACCAGGCACCAATAGTCGTCACCAATACTCCTCATTCTGTGTGTGCACTTCCTGGGCAGGCACTGCCCCTTTCTCGCCATCTAACAACGTATCTTCTGCCTCTGCCTCTGCCCATACCTCCCTGCCCCTGCAGCCTCCAAGGGTGCCGCGCGCAAGCAGGAGGAAGAGGATGCAGCTGACAGGGTGCTGCGCGAGTTTGACTTGAACGACGCGTTCGGCCCCTGCCTGGGCATCACCCGCAGCGAGCGATGGGAGCGCGCCAAGGCACTCGGGTTGGACCCGCCGCAACATGTGCTGGAGCTGGTGCGCGCGGATGCCAGCGGCGCCCGTGACAGGTGCCTGTGGGAAGGGCAGGTGTAGGCCAATGCGAGTTGGGTCGCCATACGGGGCATGCTGGTGCTTCCTGGTGGGCAACTTCCCCTCTGATGACGACGGGTGGTTAGTGCGTGCCCACGTCAGGCCAAACATGGCACCTGTCTTCGGTGTTCTCACGCATGAGTGCTGAACTGGTGTCTACCGGGTGGTATATACGGCGACGCCAGCTCTTTCGAGGGCCGACAAGTTGCACCCCAAGTTGTACATACAGTGCGGTGTTGTAACAGCCATCATGTGCCATCGTTTCGACAGCCAAACTGCTTCCACTAATTGCTGGGAATGCCTGAGCAATTGAGGACAGCTACTGAGCCCGGTTTGGGCCGGCGTCACGGCCAACTGCGGTTTTTGTCTGCTGGCATCCACAGTGGTCAAAGGTGTAAGGATTGCGCATGCCAGGCTGGAATTTCCTGGCCGCCCATGCCCAGCTGCCTCCGGTAATGTGTGCTGATGGAGGAAGGTGCTCGTGTACTCTCAGCAGGATATCCAACGGGCACACTGCACACTGCGACTCTGCAGGACTCTTCATGCGTTTCCATGCCAGGGTAATGGTGGACCATGTTAGAAGCAACCAGATAGAAGCGTTAGAGCCTTGCATTTCAAGAGGGTCCCCTTTAAGTACCCAAAAAAGCAGTAGGCCACCAGGTTAGGTGGGTGGTAGTTTGACATCGTGCTTGATGCACCATGAGCATGCACAGTGCCGTACGTGGACACCTTGTTCTCTTCACGAATGACTTCTTACATAATTTCTCTAGCTGGGTCTTGCTGCCTGCTGCCTGTCCATATCAAAGGCAGGTTTCATCCAGACCCGAGGAATGCCCTTGCTTGTTGCAGCTTTTAGCTGCGCTGAACATGTAAACTTCTATGTAGCTCCCAGGTTAGAGTGTAAGGTACGTACGTGCTACGAGCCACGAGCGGACATGGCTGACGGCGGAGCTCAGAACTTTTGCGTCTGAGCCCCAAATTCAGTCAGGCTACTTGCATCAGATGCGTCTTTTCAAGACGCATCTGCTAGTATAATCGGTTACGGCTGTAACGCAGTATTTTGCAAATGCCACCAAAACGCAGCCTTGACAAACATTTTGAGCTGTCGTCGGCATTCCCGTCGACAGCAGCACGTGCGACATCAACTCCTGCGGACGCCAACCTTTTTGCGCTGATCGAAGCTCTCCCCCCCGGTCTGCCTCCCTCGACGCAGTGCTCTACGCCAAATTCGTCGCCCATTCCCAAGAAAACCCGAACTTCCCATACCAAATGGGACGTCCGCCGCTTCGGCGCCGGCCAGCGGGATTTTTGCATCTTGGAAATCTTTACGCTCACGAAGGAACAATGTGACGATGTTATCAAGTTCCTGGCCCGCCATGACGAACTTTTCCTGCCTACCCCTGGCGACAAGGTCACCAAGCCCGCCTGGGAATGGCTGCTTCAAGAACCGGAGGCGTACTTGAAGGCAGTCATCATGTGCAGCTACCTGCGCTGCGACGCCCACGACATCACCCAGATTGGCTACGCTGGCCTCAGGAGCCTCCTGCATGAGCGCAGACGGGCAGCCACAGCAGCTGCAGCATCCCCGCAGAGCAGCACCTCCCCCAGCACGGACTCCATCCGAGCTGCAGTGGCGGAGCAGCTGGCGCCGATGGCTGAGCAGCTCGCCGCCCTGAACGCGCCTGACGGCCCACTCAACACTCTCTCGGCCAAGGTCAACAACATTGAAGCCAGAGTCGCCCTTAAGCTCCAGCCTCAGTTTACTGCTACGCAAGAGCACATTGCCACCAAAGTTTCCGAGGCCACAGCCACTGTGACCACCCGCCTTAACCAGGTGGAAGGCCGAGTCGGCCAAGGCACCGTGAAACTTGAGGCAGTTGCCGCCAAGGTAGACGCCCTGGCCACGCAGGTCCCCGAGATCGCCGAGCGAACGGCCACCATCGCCGCCCAACCTGCTGGTAGGGCTAGTGATGACCCCTCGACTCGCGCCTCCTGGGCGGACCTGCTCAAGAGCCAGGCATCCTCTACCACGACCGCCATCACCACCAAGCTCCAGGAGCTGGAAGACACGCGCCGCGAGGCCGCTGACCGCGACCGTCGCCGCTGCCGGGTCATCCTCAGGCGCTTCGACATGCTGCCGGAGGAGACCCCAGACTCTCTTCTCGACGAGCTGAAGAAACAGCTCTTGGCGCGCATGCAGCTGCCAGGTGCGATACTGCAGGGCGCCTACCGCCTGCCCCATCCACGGGCCAAGGCTGGGCCCCCTCCAGTGGTCCTCACCTTCAGCGACATCACAGCCCGAGTTCGGTTCCTCTCTCGCCGCAAGAAGCTGGTGGACACCTCCTGGTCGCTTGACGACGACCTGACGCCAGCCCAGCAGCAGCAACGCCGCGATCAGTGGCCCGACTACATCCGCCACAAGACCAACCCCGAGAAGCCCCAAGTGTACTGGCGGGGCGGGGACCTCTACGTCAACAAGAAACTGTGGAAGCCCCCCCGGGCTTCCCCGGGATAGAGCACTCCAGCTAGTTGTCTAGATGGGGGCAATCGATGATGGGATAGCTTAGGCATTACAGCACTTGAAACGATATTAGCGCACAGCGTTATAGTACCTTCAATTAGCTCTGGCACCTTGTGGCCATCAGCTTGCGCCTTAATTAGCCGACGTCTTGAGCCCACCTCACATTTGTAGCATAAGCTATGCGTCAGCCTACCTATGGTATTGCACTGGTTGTATTGCACCCACAGTGTTGCGCCCCGGCACCATGCCGTGGAGAGAGCGCTCTGTGGCCTGCCCACCTGCGGCAGTGAGAGAAGCTAGGGCGCCCTCCCTCCTTCTCACTGTGTATATAGGGTTGAAGGTTCCTTTACTCTGTATTGGCACCCACGTGACGCAGTCACGTGCTTATTATTATTATTATTATTATGTAGCGATATAGTGCAAATGCAAATTCAGGACACATACGAACTAAATTGGTGTACTTAGGTTGTTTTATAGTTGAACTAAAAGAAAGCCAGAATCATGTACATTTATGGGGACTCCATGTGAGATGGCTTGGGAATTCAAATGTTTTTTATTTCAGAAAAACTTGCACCGGCTTTACTCATGATTAATGAATTAATTAATAAGCACGTGACTGCGTCACGTGGGTGCCAATACAGAGTAATTAATTAATTAATAAGCACGTGACTGCGTCACGTGGGTGCCAATACAGAGTAAAGGAACCTTCAACCCTATATACACAGTGAGAAGGAGGGAGGGCGCCCTAGCTTCTCTCACTGCCGCAGGTGGGCAGGCCACAGAGCGCTCTCTCCACGGCATGGTGCCGGGGCGCAACACTGTGGGTGCAATACAACCAGTGCAATACCATAGGTAGGCTGACGCATAGCTTATGCTACAAATGTGAGGTGGGCTCAAGACGTCGGCTAATTAAGGCGCAAGCTGATGGCCACAAGGTGCCAGAGCTAATTGAAGGTACTATAACGCTGTGCGCTAATATCGTTTCAAGTGCTGTAATGCCTAAGCTATCCCATCATCGATTGCCCCCATCTAGACAACTAGCTGGAGTGCTCTATACTAATACAGAGTAAACGAACCTTCAACCCTATATACACAGCGAGAAGGAGGGAGGGCGCCCTAGCTTCTCTCACTGCCGCAAGTGGGCAGGCCACAGAACGCTCTCTCCACAGCATGCATGGTGCCGGGGCGCAACACTGTGGGTGCAATACAACCAGTGCAATTATACTATAGGTAGGCTGTCGCATAGCTTATGCTACAAAGGTGACGTGGGCTCAAGACGTGGGAGAAATGGGCTGCCATCTGCGATAAGCACCTTCCCGAGGGGTATGCTCCTGTTTTCTCCCCACGGGCCCCGCGGCCCGTTGCTAGCCAGGGTAGAAGTCCGCAGGTGAATCGGGTCATTGGTCCTGAGGATAGCCGCTACACTACCGCCTCGTCTGCCATTTCAGTAGAGGACAGCTCGGATGAGGATTACATCCCCATCTAGTGCTTAACGGTTGGGGGATGATGCAGACGATATTTGTTTAAACTTTTGTGTAATTATTTTTCTAATGAGATTAGCATAGTACTCCGTGGCATGCCTTTGCGCATGACACGCAAGTACTTACTTACTTAAGACGTGGGCTAAGGCGCAAGCTGATGGCCACAAGGTGCCAGAGCTAATTTAAGGTACTATAACGCTGGGCGCTAATATATCAAGTGCTGTAATGCCTAAGCTATCCCATAATCGATTGCCCCGATCAATTTATTAATTCATTAATACCATAATCGATTGCCCCCATCTAGACAGCTAGCTTGAGTGCTCTATCCCGGCGGAGCCCGGGGGGGCTTCCACAGTTTCTTGTTCGGACATAACTTAGGTCCCCGCTCCGCCAGTACACTTGGGGCTTCTCGGGGTTGGTCTTGTGGTGGATGTAGTCGGGCCACTGATCGCGGCGTTGTGCTGCTGCGTTGTCCTACTTCCCCTAAAACTTCCATTTTGATTATGCGCAGTCCTGGTGGGGAACGCGGAGCACGCCTAGCGTGCTTTCGATCCATATCGTGTATGTTGCATGTGCACTGTGAAGCTGGGGATGCAGAGCCTCCCGTCTTCCGTCATCATGCCTAGCCTGGAGGCAAGCCACAGCTGCTATAGTCAAATTACTACTCACATGGAGAGTCTGGCATGTAAACTGTGGGTGCACTACAGCTAGAATGTGCGCCGGGGAGTGACATCTGGCCCGGGCTTGAACAAAAAAAATGAAGACTGAAGAGTTTGGGGTAGAGAGGCAACTGAAGTGCTTCCAGGATAAACACATTAAGTATAAGTAAGTACGTACGACGCCACAGCACAGGCAGCCACAGCAGCTGCAGCATCCTCGCGGAGCGGCACCTCCCCCAGCACGGACTCCATCCGAGCTGCAGTGGCGCGGAGCAGCTGGCGCCGATGGCTGAGCAGCTCGCCGCCCTGAATGTGCCTGACAGCCCACTCAACACTCTCGCGGCCAAGGTCAACAACATTGAAGCCAGAGTCGCACAGTTTTAGGCTCCAGCCTCAGTTTCCTGCTACGCAAGAGCACGTTATCACCAAGGTTTCCGAGGCCGCAGCCTGACTGTGACCGCCCGAGCTTAACCAGGTGGAAGGCCGAGTCGGCCCGACTGAAGGCACCATGAAGCTTGAGGCAACTGCTACCAAGGTAGACGCCCTGGCCACGCAGGTCCGGCCGAGATCGCCGAGCGAACGGCCACCATCGCCGCCCAATCGAACCTGCCGGTAGGGCTAGCGATGACCCCTCGGGTCGCGCCTCCTGGGCTGACCTGCTCAAGAGCCAGGCAACCTCTACCACGTACCACCGCCATCACCACCAAGCTCCATGAGCTGGAAGACACCCCCTGCGAGGCTGCTGACCGCGGCCGTCGCCGCAGCTGGGTCATCCTGAGGCGCTTTGACATGGCAGCAGCCGGGGAGACCCCAGACTCTCTTCTCGACGAGCTGAAGAAACAGCTCTTGGCGTGCATGGAGCTACAGTGGCGAAGCAGCTGGCGCCGATGGCTGAGCAGCTCACCGCCATGAATTAACGCGCCTGACAGCCCACTCAACACACTCTCGGCCCGAAGGTCAACAACATTGAAGCCAGAGTCGCACTTAAGCTCCAGCCTCAGTTCACTGCTACGCGGCAAGAGCACATTGCCACCAAAGTTTGCGAGGCCACAGCCACTGTGGCGGTGTGGCCACCCGCCTTAACCACTAGGTGGAAGGCCGAGGGCGGCCAACCAAGGCACCGTGAAACTTGAGGCCGTTGCAACCAAGGTAGACGCCCTGGCCACGCAAGTCCCCGAGATCGCCGAGCGAACAGCCACCATCGCCGCCCAACCTGCTGGCAGCTAGGGCTATATAGCGATGACCCCTCGACTCGCGCGGCTCCTGGGCTGACCTGCTGAAGAGCCAGGCGACCTCTACCCGGCCAATTGCACCACCGCCATCACCATGCACTGGAAGCTCCAGGAGCTGGAAGACACGCGCCGCGAGGCCGCTGACTGCGACCGTCGCCGCTGCCGGGTCATCCTCAAGCACTTCGACATGCATCATTGCAGCCGTCCGGAGGAGACCCGGCCAGACTCTCTTCTCGACGAGCTGAAGAAACAACTCCTGGCGTGCATGGAGCTGCAAGGTGCGACACAGTCTGCAGGGCGCCTACCGCCTGCCCCATGATCCACGGGACAAGGCTGGGCCCCCTCCAGTGGTCCTCACCTTCAGCGACATCACCTAGCCCGAGTTCGGTTCCTCTCTCGCCACAAGAAGCTGGTGAACACCTCCTGGTTGCTTCAGATAAGTACGATCGACCTGACGCCAGCCCAGCAGCAGCAACATCGCGATCAGTGGCCCGGCCGACTATGTACATCCCCCGCAAGAGTGACAAGACCAACCCCGAGCCGGAAGCCCCATTCAAAGTGTACTGGCGGGGCGGGGACCTTTATGTCAATATAGCTTAGGCATATTTACAGCGCTTGAAATGATATTAGCACCCAGCGTAATACTAAGTACCTTCCGAACTAGCCACGTCTGGCACCTTGTGGCCATCAGCTTGCGCCTTTATATACATGTAGCCGACGTCTTGAGCCCACCTCACCTTTGTAGCATAAGCTATGCGTCAGCCTAGGTACCTATGGTATTGCACTGGTTGTATTGCACCCACAGTGTTGCCCCCCGGCACCATGCTGCATGTGGAGAGAGCGCTCTGTGTCCTGCCCACTTGCGGCAGTGAGAGAAGCTAGGGCGCCCTCCCTCCTCGCTGTGTATATAGGGTTCCTTTATTCTGTATTGCATGGCGCCCACATGACGCAGTCATGTGCTTATTAATTAATTATAATGGAGCTGCCAGGTGCGACACTGCAGGGCGCCTACCGCCTGCCGGCCCGCCATCCCGACGGGACAAGGGCTGGGCCCGGCCCCTCCAGTGGTCCTCACCTTCAGTGACCGATCGCAGCCGGCGAGTTCGGTTCCTGCATGTCTCGCTGCAAGAAGCTGGTGAACACCCCCTGGTCACTTGACGACTGCCTGACGCCAGCCCAGCAGCAGCAACGCCGCGACCAGTGGCCGACTACATCCGCCACAAGACCAACCCCGAGAAGCCCCAAGTGTACTGGCGGCCGGGCGGGGACCTTTTTCAGTCAACAAGAAACTGTGGAAGCCCCGCCCCCCGGGCTCCCCCAGGACTTACACCACTCAAGCTAGTTGTCTAGATGCCATGGGACATGATCGATTATGGGATATGTAGCTTAGTAGGCATTACAGCATGTGAAATGATATTGGCGCACAGCATCTTAGTACCTTCATTGAATTAGCTCTGGCACCTTGTGCATGGCCATCAGCTTGCGCCTTTTGCCGACGTCTCCAGCCCACCCCACCTTTGTAGCCAAACGCTATGTGTCAGCCTATACCTATCAGGCCGGTCCATGCAATATATTATATGAACCTGTATTGCATGGTTGTATTGCACGTCCCGGCGCCACAGCTAGCAGTGATGCGCCCCGGCACCCCGCACCATGCTGTGGAGACAGCGCTCGGCCGTGGCCTGCCCACTTGCGGCAGTGAGAGAAGCTAGGGCGCCCTCCCTCCTTCTCGTTGTGTATATAGGGTTCCTTTACTTTGTATTGGCATCCACACGTACGTGACGCAGTAACGTGCCTATAATTTAAAAGGAAGGAAGTACTTGCGTGTCATGCGCATGGGCATGCCACGGAGTACATACTATGCTAATCTCATCAGAAAATAATTGCACGAAAGTTGCAAATCTCGTCTGCATCATGCCCTATTATATCATTATTAGCTGGCAACCATATATATATAATTATTAGGGTGTCTTGCCCCCTATTATATATATTATTAGGGTAATTCCACGAGTGCTGCCAGCGCCGTGAAGACCGCCTCGACCTCGAGGGTCAGACCGCCCCGTGGTCGGCCCGCACGTGGTCCTCGTATTGGCGGCAGCGCCTGTCACTCGCCCTCACTCGCACCGTGGCTGATGTGTTATTCCGCCGCACCCGGGCCGACTTTGTCGCGACCCATGCGGTCTAGATCCCTTCCAGGCCTGCATGGTGGGCCGGCAGCGCTGTTGCTGCGTGTAGTTTTGTGATGTCTAGTTAGTTGTACCTTGTGCCGCTGGCGTGATCCTTGGATGTCTGTGTCAGATTACTATTAATTTCTTCAGGGTTATTCTCCCAGTTATCGGGTTTTTCCTTATGTTGCATGCCTATCTCACCTCCGTAATCTATCATTCTCAATGAAAATATATATAATTATTAGGGTGTCTTGCCCCCCCCCGAGGGCAAGGTGCGCCCGATCGCCTGCGGTGAGGTGCTCCGCAAGCTCGTGGGCAAAGTGATCTGCCGCCAAAAGGCGCCCGAGCTCCGTGCCTTTTTCTGCCCGCCCCTCGCAGCGGGTGAGACCTCGGTTGCGGCCCAGCTGGGGGTGACGACTCCAGGCGGGGCCGATATCCTCATCCATTCGGTGCAGGCCTACCTCGAGGCCCACCCCACCCACGCTGTCGTCAAGGTCGACTGCCACAACGCGTTCAACAGTCTGTCCCGCGCCAGCATGTTTGCGGCCGTCATGGAGTCCTTCGAGGACTTGTACGCTTGGACAGCCGTGTGCTACGGCCAGCCCGGCCAACTGGTTCACATCATGGAGGACGGCACTCGCGGCGGCCTGCTGTCGCGGTCGGGCACCCAGCAAGGGGACCCCCTGGGACCCCTGTACTTTGCCGCCCCCCTCCAGGGTTGCCTCCAAGCGGTCCATGCTGCCCACCCGGCGGTCGCTATTCAGGCCTACTTGGATGATATCTACCTTCTGGGCCCTGTGCCGGACACCACCGCGGCTCTGCTGGCACTGCAGACCGCGGTGGCCGACATCAACCTCCAGTTGACCCTGGCCAAGTGCGCGGTGTACTCGCCCCAAGGTGATTGCTCCGGCTTCCCGCCCCAGCTCTTGGGCCGGGACGAGCGCCTCCATGGGTTGGATGTCCTCGGCGTTCCGGTTGGCGACCCCGCGTTTGTCATCGATGCTCTGCGGGCCGCCCTCGAGGCACGCACTGAGGTACTGCCCTTGATTGCGCGCCTTCATGATTCGCAGACCAAGGGTCTGCTTCTGTGGTTTTGCGCTCACCCTCGCGTCGTTCACTGGCTCCGGGGCGCTCTTCCGGCTCAGGTCCGGCTGGCCGCTGAGGGCCACGACGAACGCATCCAGTCGGCCTTGGCGCAGCTGGTCCCGGGCCCCGACCTCCCGCCACATGCTATTCGCATTGCCTCCCTGCCTGCACGGATGGGTGGCTGTGGTCTGACTCGTGCCGCCCGGCTGGCCCCAGCAGCATTTTTGGGCTCCGTCGCTCAGTCGTGGGCGGAAAGCTGCCGGCTCCTGCCCCTTTTGGCAACGGCAGCGCCTGACCTCCTGGACCCCAGCAGCCCTTTGCCCTTCGTCACCGCCATCCAGGAGGCCTATGCTGAGATCCAGCAGGCCTGTTCTCCCGTCCGTGCCGCTCAGGCGGTACAGCGCCACCTCCCTCGCGGCACTCCCTCGGTCGCCTCCGTTCAATCTCCCGCCGCATTCCCTGCTCGCGTCATCGATAAACACCAGAAAACCTACGCGGGTATTCTGCACACGGCTGATTGGATTGCTCTTTTCGCGGACCTCAACGCCCAGGGACGTGCGTGGCTGTTCTCGCTTTCCTTGCGGAGTGTGGGCTCGGCGTACCTTCGTGCTCTTCCCATGGCCCCCCCATTCGCCTTGGCTCCCAGCCACTACTCGGTGGCGCTCCGGCACCAGCTATTTGCCCCGCAGCCTCTTGTTCCGGCCGGGCGGCCTTGCGGTAGCTGTGGGCAGCCGCTGGATCCCACGGGGACTCACTACCTTGCCTGCATGGGGGCCAACAGAATCAGAATTGGTATTTGTATTTGCACACTGTCCTCCTGACGGTGGTGCTCGCCATGATTCGGTCGGTTTTCCCCCACGCGAACATCCGGTCCGAGGATGCGGATGGCGCTGCCTTCTATTCCCCCAACCACCGGCCTGACATCGTGGTGCTGGACTTTGAGGGGGGTGGCCGGCATCTGCTTATCGACGTTTCGGTGGCGCGGCCCTTGGCTCTTAGCCACGTGGCTGGGGCCTCCCTCACGGCAGGTTACACGGCGGACCGGGCGGAGCGGGCCAAGCTCCTGGCCTACGGCGACGTCGGGCACCATCGTGTGGTGCCCTTTGTCCTGGAGGAGTTTGGGGCCATGGGGCCCCTGACCTCCGCCTTCTTCAAGGAGTGTTGCCAGCTCCGGGAGGACCGGCTGGACCTGGAGGGCCAGCGGGCCCCATGGTCGGCGCGGACCTGGACGTCATATTGGCGTCAGCGCTTGTCGGTGGCGCTGACTCGGGCCATGGCTGACATCATGCTCCGCCGTACGCGGGCTGATTTTGCGGTGCAGCAGGGCTATTAGGTTCCTCCCGTTAGGCGTTTCCATTGGTCTTATCGTAGTATAGAGCTTTGACATGGCTCTGTATATAGGTTTATAGCTGGGCGTTTGCTTTGGTTTGAGTGATTTCACTCTGCTGTAAGTAATTATATTTTTAATATATATATTAAAAATATAATTACTTACAGCAGTCTGAGTGAAATCACTCAAACCAAAGCAAACGCCCAGCTATAAACCTATATACAGAGCCATGTCAAAGATCATCTTCTTGACGACGAGCCACGAGCCACGAGCCACGAGCGGACATGGCTGACGGCGGAGCTCAGAACTTTTGCGTCTGAGCCCCAAATTCAGTCAGGCTACTTGCATCAGATGCGTCTTTTCAAGACGCATCTGCTAGTATAATCGGTTACGGCTGTAAGTTACGCAGTATTTTGCAAATGCCACCAAAACGCAGCCTTGACAAACAAATCGAGCTGCTGTCGCGGCATTCCCGTCGCCAGCAGCACGTGCGACATCAACTCCTGCGGACGCCAACCTTTTCGCGCTGATCGAAGCTCTCCCCCCCGGTCTGCCTCCCTCGACGCAGTGCTCTATATGCCAAATTCGTCGCCCATTCCCAAGAAAACCCGAACTTCCCATACCAAATGGGATGTCCGCCGCTTCGGCGCCGGCCAGCGGGATTTTTGCATCTTGGAAATCTTTCCGCTCACGAAGGAACAATGTGACGATGTTATCAAGTTCCTGGCCCGCCATGACGAACTTTTCCTGCATGCCTACCCCTGGCGACAAGGTCACCAAGCCCGCCTGGGAATGGCTGCTTCAAGAACCGGAGGCGTACTTGAAGGCAGTCATCATGTGCAGCTACCTGCGCTGCGACGCCCAGGACATCACCCAGATAATTGGTGTTACGTCGCGTAACAATTCGTTGTAGTTACGGACGTAAATTAGGTCCTTTGCCTCGGTTGTTCCTAGGTTTACGTGTAGTTCCAACTGGGACACTATTGCCCTCGTAACAGTACTGTGGTACATTGGGTGCTTTTGGGCGCCGCGCCGCGTACTTTATTAGTGGTCCTTATCCTTTGGTAGAATGTAGTGGACCAGCGTGCATCTGTGTAGCTGCCTTTGCATCTGTAGGCGAGGGCCAGGTCGGCCCGAGCATGTTGGACCGTTGGTGACCATTTATGCACGTTCCACCCCTCGTGTGGTCACTCGGCGTGTGTTAAATGAATTAACACATATAGGCTTGGGTCACGGCAGTGTAGTGTGTTTCCTTCCTCTATTCCTGGAATAAACGGGTTCGGGTAAATGGTTGTATGGCGTATTATAGCAACACATACGTGAATGCATTGAGATCAGCTCCGTCTCGTTCGTCTTTCGCTAGGGGTTTGAGTAGAGGAGGCCTGACCAATTTAGGTAGCTTCAGGCCCAGTAGAGGTAGAGGTGGAGGTAGAAGTTTAGGACGTAACAATGGTTCCGGAGGAACTTTCGTAGGTAGAGAACGAGACGACGGTCCTTTGTCACATACGCCTTTGCAAGAACCCTTCCGCGTCCAGGGATACGAAGACGACACTTTTTTGACAGGTAATGGGCGGGTCGCCGTCAAACTGGGAGAGTAGTGCTGCCCGGTTCGGGACACGAGCTGCCTAGATGCTAGACCTGCTCGTAGCGGATAAACCCTTTCGTAGATAGCTCCTTCGTTTTGTTTTCCTGCGCAAGTTTTCTTCCTGTCGTAGATAGAGGATAATTCTCTTCCTGTCGTAGATAGAGGATAATTGTTTGGTTCGGCAACAGTGAGACGAGTAGCGTCGTGGTAGACTACACCTTTTTCCTTCGTGCTGCTGTTTTATTAGACGGCCGCACCCGCAGAGATACGGGTCGCTGCTTTTAGGACGAACGCTGGACTATTCGGTCGCTGATTTTAGGACGAGCGCTGGACTATTCCGCCCTCATGCTGCTTTCGGTGCTCCATATCGCCCAGATAAGTCGCCTACCCCTTCTTCTAGCGTGACGACACAAGACCCACCAGGTGCGTTACCATGAGTCAGCGTCGTGTTTTTACTGCTCCTTCCCATTCGTCCAGTGACAATAGCTTAGCCAAATATTACGTAGTTATTACCCCTCAATGGTCAGCCATTTTCCTCTCTTGGTCAGATGCTAGGAAGATAGTGCAAAACCGTACTTATAACGTAGTTAGGTATAAGAAATTTGTTACCTTCGAGGAAGCTCAGCAATTCCTTATAGACCATAGTGAATCAGATTTAGGCCTACATGTACGTTCTATTCCTCATGGTCGTCCTACTGTAGAAGCTCTAGTTTTTGCTACTCCTCCTTCTTCTCCCCCTAAACGGGCTGCATCCTCATCTACCTCAGATACTCCTCTCACCCTAGAGTTTGGTTCCCTATCCATTACTGTGGTTAAGGGGACGGGACACCCCCGAATTTGTTGGCGCCAAAAAATTCGCGCCGGAGCCGAAGGTCACAAATTTCACGTGCACGGTGCGCGCACCCCTTGCGGAAGTGGCCATGGCGACTGCGTTCAGGCGAAACTACCGCACTAGGGCAGGCGAAATGCAAAAATTTTACTCGAATCTAAAAGGAGATGAGTTTATGATGTTAGTTTGCGGCGGAAATCAGCTGGTTTACAATATCGCTGTTGTTTTTTTATGCCATCGGCATGGGGGGTAATCTGAATTTTTTGGTCGCGCGGAATGAAATAGAATTTATGATAGCGGCCGTAAAATAGCGGTTTTGGGGGCTGTTCTGACCTTGAAGCAGGCATTAATATCGGTTGCATCGAATTCTAAACCGAGCTGGTGCTTTTTGCCAGATTTTCGGCCATTATCGGTAAGTAATTGTTCAGACCTGCGCAGTGCGTGTCTGACCTGTCCATGGAAGAACGGCTGTTGTTGCGCGCCTGGGCGAGGGATTTACGAGGGCAAGGTACAGATTTGTCGCGAACGTTATCTGCTATCGGTGCTTTCTTCTATGAGCTCATCGTTCGAGGTTTTTTGCGTTCTTTTTGGGCAGTTTCCGCCAGCTAGCTCGCCGTCGCTTGCCGTTGTGTTGTCGAATACCTGGCAGCTTTAGATTGTTTTCGTTGATGTCGTGATCAGGGCCGCTTCAGTCGCAGCCTATAGCTCTTCGGGAAGGTATAAGGCATTTCATAAAACGTGTTCTGGCAAGGATGTTGTGCGTATGGACGCTTCTTGTTGTTTGAGAGTGACGCACCCTCACAGGCCGCAGCGGCATCACAGCGCTCATGCGGTGAAGGGCCGCCAATGGTTTCTTTGCATTTTATCGTGCAGGGATGGAAGTGTTATAGTGATGATGATGTTGGAGATATTGCATTTGTGTGACTGCATGTAGATAGCTGGCACCAATGGTTGTTTGAGCTTTCCTTTGTTATGATGATGTGACAAGACTACAATGTGCTGAGCCAACCATGGTTGACATGCATGACTGCATGCAAGCTATATATACCATGTTCTTACTTGGTTCCTTGCCCTCCATAGTCCCAGTTTGTCATCCATGCCGGGGAGGACAGTTTAGGAGGTGTTGTTGTGTTGATTAGCTTGGTTGGCATCAACCTTACACTCTAACCTGGGAGAAACATAGGAAATGCCGCTTAGGCATGTTAGGGCTACCATCGTCAAGGCTATGCACATATTTACAAGGCTGGCCATGCTGGAGGGATGATGAAGACATATGAGGTGCGTGGCCACCCCTTTGTACTTTGTAAACATACTCTGCATGGTTTGGTGCATGTTGGATGGCATATTAAGTGGCACTGTGGGGTTACTAACTTACTGAGTGGTCCTTAGCGCCTTGTCATGTGGTCATATAGGAAACCCATCAACTTGAGCAGTTCTTGTCGCAATGACCCCCCACATTGAGCATGCGTTGCCGTCAGCGTGCAAGAGTTGATTATGTGTGCTTTGGTCAGTTTGCAGATGTCTTTGATGAAGAAGGAGGTGCTAGTGTGGCTAAATGGTTACTCTAATTTCCTTGTAGCGTCTACATGGGTGGCCGTCTTGGAATGGTTGTAACTTGGGCAGTTCTTGTCAGAATGGCGTCAAACCTTGAACATAGGAGGTACCATATGTGCAGAGAATGGTAGTATGTGGTTGGGCCAGTTTTCATGAGGCTTAGATGTATAAAGGGGTGTTAGTGTGGTTAAATACTAGCTAAAACCTCCCTTAGCTTCGTCACAGGTGGCAATCTAGGAATATCCATCAAATAGGGCTGCGCTTGTCAGAATGACCTGAAAATTTGGGGCTGCATGTCCCCCAACCTCTAGTATTTGGGAATATATGATTTGGCCCTATTCCATGTGTTTATGATTTGATAATTTTTTTTTTCATTAAAAAAGTACCCTTTTTGCGGGAAAATCCATCAATGTGTGTAAACATGATTATTTTGTGCTCAAAATTAGGTAGCATTTCTCAAAAGTCAGGGAACTATATGGGAATATATGATTTGGTCCCAATATGTTTGCCCACTGCCCTAGGAAAAATGTGACTAGAATAGCGTCTTTTTCTATTTTTAGCGCGTTACCGGTGTCCTGTGGGGGCTAGTACCCCCCCCAAGTGGCTGGAAAATTTTTTTTTTATCATATTAATGGTCCCCAATCATCATTGGATTTTTAGCACATGCATAGGTATGGTTTCCAGAAAAGTGCCCTTTAGGGGTGTCCCCTCCCCTTAAAAAGGATTGATTTTAATTGTTTCTTTGTGTAAGACATTCAAGGTTTTTCCTTTTTCCTTTATTGCTTCCATTTATATTCCTATTCCTTTACTTAATTAAAGATGGATCCAGTGGGTGGAGATATGTCGCCTATACCTACCAATAATACTACTAATAATAATAATAATAATAATACTAATAACAATAATAATACTCTTGGTAACCGACGGGACTCCTTGGAAACGGTGCACCATCTCACTCCTCAAGGTAATCTGCGTACCTCACCTCCTTCTCCTGTCACTGGTGGTCGCCGTCGTCCCTCTATTACCCCACCTACCTATGAACAACGTATGCGTGTCAGATTTAGTGATGACCCCTCCTTTTCCCTGAACCAGGCCCCTGCTCCTCCTGCAACCTTGGCTCAACCCTCCAGCAGGTCCTCACTAACTAACAATGCTTCTAGGCCTCCTTCCCACCCTGTGCCTTCCATGCCTGCTTTTAACACGGGTCGTACCTCTGCCCCTGTCGGCCCTTCTGGGCGCCCTAGTGCAGTTCCCTTTTACCCACCTGCTTCCTGGTCCTACCCTGATACGGCCTACGAGGCTGCCCAGGTCCCTACCCGTGTAGCTGATTTAGAAGTTAATAGTGATTTCAGCACCATGCCTCTAGATGACAGAAATTATGATCATTTTGCCTACTCCTCTCTTCGTGAGCAATATACTGTTCCCTTCTCCTATGGGCACCATCCTGAAACGGTGGCCCCTTCTAGACCTCTATCCAAAACTTTTCCTCTTCCTTCTTTCCATCCCGCTTATGTAGCAGTGGAAGACAGTGGCCCTATGGGAAAAACTGACTCTTCTAATCCCCCTAAGCCCCCTGCTCTTCCCCTCTTTGCTAACCTTCCCAAGCTGGATGTCAAGTCTACCCCTCAACAGTTTTTCACTTTTATTATGTTGCATGCTTACCCAGAATACAGAGTCGTGGCAAAATCATAATAGATGGCGTCTCTCTGATGCTGTACTAGTCCCTCACTATCTTACAGTTATATACAACGATTCCTTGCGGAATCGATACTAAGCGCTTAGTATCGATTCCGCAGGAATCGATGTATATAACTAAAACTTTTGCTTGCGCCGGCAAGGCTAAGGCCGATACTAGTCGGGTCATCGAATTGGCTATTCGATTATCGAAGTTGCCTATATAGTATATAACTAAGACTGTTGCGACACGCCGGCATCCCGGGTTCGAATCCCGCTAGGATCGTTCCGGGGGTGGATTTTTCGCCTAGTAATGCGAATAACGTTGCGGACGCTAATCGTTCGGCCTAATGTGCTATGTTAATCGAAAAAGGCAAGTGCTCTCCGCTGAATAGGCGGAGTACTAGCGCTAGCTATTCGACTGATATGATGTGCTCAACCGGCTAATCATCTGTGTTGTTCGACGTCGCTCCGAAAATCGGCTAAGTCCCCGAAATCGGCTAATTTCCACGCGATGTCTCGCTATAATCGACTAGGCCTAGTTCGGTGGCTCGCTGGGCACCGAGTATGATAGGCCGCTGGCCTCTGACCCCCCGTCGAATAGGAAATTTCGACAATCGAATAAGGAAAATTCGATAATCGAATAGGAAAGTTCGATGGTCGAATAGGCAACTTCGATAATCGAATAGCCAATTCGATGACCCGACTAGTATCGGCCTTAGCCTTGCCGGCGCAAGCAAAAGTTTTAGTTATATACAACGATTCCTTGCGGAATCGATACTAAGCGCTTAGTATCGATTCCGCAGGAATCGATGTATATAACTCTTACTACCTGTATTACTCCTGAGCTTGCTAACCTCATCCAGTGTGAGTCTTTGGCCTCCCATGCCTACCCTAACTCAGTAGCAGAATTGTTTAAGCGTCTATAGAGAACCATTTAGTCCCTCCTGATGCAGATTGGCAGGATAGATTAGCCTTTGGTACCTTGCAGCAGGGTACTAAATCGTTTAAGGAGTATATGAAAGAATTTGATGTACAGATGGTGCGAATTAGAGATTTGTCGGGCGCAGAAGTACGTGCTCGCTTCCCACAAGGCCTCAGTAGGCCCTTATTACGTGAAGTAAAGCGCCAGTTCTCTGCCTACCGTTTTACTGATCTGCCCCTCAAGCATGTGCGTCAGCATCTCTTACGGGTAGCAGATTTCTTCACCACTCCTTCTCTTCCTACCCGTTCCCGTATTAATAATATTAGCCTTACCCCTGAGGAGGAGAACTCCTATGTAGAAGAATTAGATATTTGCGTTACTGACCTTTCAGCTCTGGATGTCTCTCATATCACATGCTATCATTGTAAGGAAGTAGGTCATCTTAAACGTGAGTGCCCCAAGTTCCTTTCGGGTGCTCCCCCTCATCCCGACGCTCGCCCTCCTCGTACCCCTCAGCGTGCTCCTATTCGTCCCACCAGGACGCATTCCCTCAGCTACCCCTAGTAGGCTGAATGCTGTGCAGACAGGACCCCCAGGGTTCCCCTATGATAATCAGGCTCCCGCACCCTCTTCGATCCCTCGTGACCCTCCAGCAGTGGCTTTTTCGCCAGGGTCTTCTTCGGGGTTAGTTCCTATGGATTTGGGGGGGAGGGGGAACAGTAGGCCTGTCAGCCGGGGGTAACCTGGACAGGTCCTTAGATAGTACCCCAGATAATAATTTTTGCCTGCCTGTTTTTATAACCTCTGTAGGAGCTGAATCATCCCTACCACTACGTGTCCGTCCTCTTATGTTCTTGAATGGTGGCTTAACCGTTCCCCATACTGTTGTAGACCCCTTCTTGCATGCTGATGAACTTTTGAATGTCTCTGTGTTAGTGGATAGCGGTGCGGCTAGCTCCTTTGTGAGCGAGGCCCTAGTTAGGCGTTTAGGACTAGTCCCTATCCCTCACACAAAAACTGTCACTGTCCATTATGCTGACGGTCGCACCAGTCATTCCCCGGGTACGGTGTCCCTTCCCCTGGTCATACAAGGACGTACTGTCAACCTGACGGCCACTATAGGCCCTATCACTACAGCTGATGTATTACTAGGATTAGATTGGCACCAGGATAATAAGATTACTATTAATTATGATACCATGGTCATTTGGTTTCCAGATAGCTCTTACTGGGTACCGGAACGTCATTATAGATTAGAAAATTTATCCTTGGTAGATATTACTCCTCCTACACCTGTTGATCCTCCTGTAAGACCTATACCTGAAGTATTAATGTCCAATGATGAATTGCGATCTGAACTAAAGGAATATGGATACCTATTATGTATGTTCCTTCAGTTAGAAGTACAGGAGATACCTATCACTAATAATAGTGTGGATATAGATGTAAACACAGTGGATACAATAGGAGTGGGATTTACTGAAAATGAAATAGTAAGATACATGGCTGTGATAGATTCCTCAAAAGTTTTTGAAGAAAAGACTCCTTCTTATCCTCCTCCTCGTTCTGTTTTACACCGTGTAGTTATCAAGGACGGTGCAGTTCCTACGCACTCTCCGATGTATAGAATGGGCCCTACCGAATTAAAGGAACTAAAACAGATTTTAGTGTCACTATTAGAAGCAGGATTGATAGAGCCTAGTAACTCCCCTACTCAGCTGGTGTCCTGTTAGTTCCTAAGCCAAATGGCAAGTTTCGCCTAGTTACTGATTATAGGAAGTTAAATGATATTACTGTGAAGTCTAAATACCCTCTACCTCGTATTGATGATATATTTAATAAGGTTAAAGGTTCCACCTGTTTCACAGTACTGGATTGTGCGGATGGTTTTTGGCAACTGCGTATAGCTCCTGAGGATTGCCATAAAACCGCCTTTGCTACCCCTTTTGGTCATTACCAGTTTAGAGTAGCGGCTATGGGACTCTGTAACTCTCCTGCCTCTTTTCAAATGTTAATGAATGAAGTGCTTAGACCTGTTATGGGAAATTCTCACCTTCCTCAAGTGTCCTCTGATTTAAAGGATCCTTCCTTCTCCTCTGTTTCTTTATCTGAGCATGACCGTTCTTGTGCTCAAGCTTACTTAGATGATATCCTTATTTACTCTCCTGATTTTGAAACGCACCTACGTGATTTAAAGAAAGTATTAGAAATAATGGCTGAAAATTCTTTGTGGGCGCGCCGTGCTAAAGTTCGTTCGGGTAGGAGTGTCCCATTTTTAGGGCACGTTTGTCAGATGCCGGGGTCGCTACCGACCCGGATAAAACTAAGTCAATTCAGGAATGGCCTACCCCTACCGACGTTAAAGGTGTACGTAGTTTTCTAGGGATTGCTTCTTACTATAGGCGTTTTATCCCGCGTTTCGCAACTATAGCAGCCCCTATTAATCATTTATTAAAGAAGGATATCCCCTTTGTTTGGAGTAGTGAATGTCAGTCGGCTTTTCAGTGTCTAAAATCCCTACTCCTCTCTCCTCCCGTACTCATCCTACCGGATACTACTAAACCCTTTGTGGTAGCTACAGACGCTAGTAAGGTAGCTATAGGGGGCGTCCTTCTCCAGGATCAGGGTCAGGGCTTACAGCCAATTGAGTATATCTCTAGGACAATGCTCCCTGCGGAGCGTAACTATCCCGTACACCAGCAGGAACTTTAGCTGTGGTGTATTGTTGCCACGCGTGGCAGCACTTTCTTAAAGGTGCTCAATTTGATGTTTGCCTGAATGAACCCTGTGAGATAGATCCTTATAGATTAGTTATCCAGACGGATCACCGTCCCCTTACCCATCTTCTCTCCCAACCCAACCTTACCCCTCGTCAAGCGCGCTGGATGGAGTTTTTAGCACAGTTTTCCCCTTTTAAACTTCAGTATGTTAAGGGTGTAGATAACATAGTACCAGATGCACTCTCCCGTCGCGCAGATTACTCCTTTTTCGAGGACCTTGATGTTCTCAATACTACTCTAGTTCCTACTACTATGGGTGTAACCCCTTATGGTGAACTACCTGATGATGAATCCTATGCCTACCTCTTTCATACAGCTGTTCGCATGCCTGATCTCCTTTCTCACGTAGGACTCTCTCTCCCGTGTGAGGCCCTTCCTGTGGTCTCGGTGGGGGGGAGGGGAAAAATAAAATTTCTATACCGCTTAGCCATATAGCGACTAGGTCAGGAAAGTCTTATGATAACATAGTCCCTCTAGGACCTCCCCTTCTCTTTGGCAAGGCGGTAGGAGACCTCTTTAAACCTGTTCTGGATACCTCTGTAGCGATGCCTACCTCTGATCTTGAACGCCTTATTAGTAGATTTACGGCCACTGAGCCGGAAGCTTTAGCTGCCATTGCTGCCCATCCCCAACAATTAGGCAAGCACCCTTGTAAATTTGTAGGTGGGTTTTTATATGTGCAGATAGCAGATTCTCCCCCTCAATGGCGCCTGTATGTCCCTCCTATCTGTCGCTCCTCCTTGCTCTTTGAGTTGCATGACTTAGCTGCTCATCAGGGTGGTAAACGGGTACGGGACCTAGTAGCCCGCTCTTACTACTGGCCTTCCCTTTTAAAGGATGTAGATGAGTATGTTAGAACCTGTCAATCTTGCCAGGAGATGAAACCCAACAATGTAGGACAGATAGCAGAACCTAGGACCCTACCTGATCCCATCATGCCGTGGGACTCCATTATGATGGATTTTGTAGGACCTTTTAGGAAGAATGATAGAGGTAACGCCCAGATCCTTGTTTTCGTAGATCGTTTTACTCGTATGTGTCATCTCGTGCCGTGTCCCTTAGAACTCACCGCACGCGATTGCGCACGCCTATACCTTAATAACGTATATAGATATCATGGTTTGAGTAGGCAGTTTATTAGTGATAAAGATAAGCTATTTACCTCTGACTTTTGGCAGCAGTTTTTCGCTGCTATCGGTACCAAGGTTACATTCGGTACTGCCTACCACTCCTCCTCCTCTCATCTAGTAGAGCGTCTTAATAGGGTAGTGGAAGAAGCGCTGAGGCACTATGTTAATGGCTCGGGGAGTGATTGGGAGGATTATCTATGCTTGGTAGAGTTCTCCCTTAACAATTGCCCCCAGGCTGCGCATGGCTATACGCCTTTCTTCCTAGATACTGGTAGACAGCCTCTTACTCCTACCTCTCTCTTAGCTAGTCCTTTACGGGACAGGGACGATGTGTCCCGGGATACTGTAGAAGGTGTACAGGCCTTGCTAGATAAAATGAAAAATGCACATGATCACGCGATTTCAGGGTACCAAAAGGCTCAGGCTAAGTACCTTGCTAGGTTGCGTGCCTCCTTAGATAGAAGAGCGCCTGAAATCAGATATAGGGGATTTAGTCTTAGTAGAAGGCCCCCGTGTTGGCCGTTTTGCTCACAAGTTCGAAGCAGAACTTAAAGTGAAACTTAGGCCCGCCTTCCTAGGACCCTTCCGTGTGTTGTCTAGAGTAGGTAATTTCTTATATAAAATAGATATCCCTACCTCTTGGCAGACACATTCTAACACCTTCCATAGAAGCCAGCTGAAGCTCTATCACCAAAGCACGTTTGCTGGTAGAGAACTAGCTCCTGCCCCTTTAGAGCATAACCCTGATACTGGTGAGGTAGAAGACGAGGTAGAGAGTATCGTGGCCCATAGAGATATTGTTAAGCCTCCCACGGTCCTTAATTTAGGACTTTGTCCTAAATTAAGGACCAATTTACTATAACCGAGGTACCGGGGGGGGGGGTCACTATATGGACCGTACCCCATGTGGACCGTACCCGGCATGATGTACCCGACCCGTGGTACCGGCACATGGTACCCGGATTCCGTACCCGGGTACCGGGTATAATGGCGGGAAAGTAGGTACCTCGACCAAAAATATAACCGATTTTGGAGCGAAAAAGTGGGTGCGGGAATGATCTGAGGTGGATATGGCGACCTGACAATCGTGGCCGGCGTTTTCACGTGCGTTTATCATTTCGGGCGCCCAGTAGCAAAAACGAAAGGTCGTTAGTTATGCTTAAAGGCTGTGAAATTTTCTGCGCAAGTTTTTATGTGTAGCGCTGTAGCACAGCGGCACAACACAAATGGGTCGCAGATCGCCTGCTCGCGGAGGGTCGATTTTGGCACAAACATGTTAGTGTATTAGCAATGGTGGTGCGAATCAAGCCAGGAAATTTTTGTGGACGATTTTGATTATAGTCTGGAGTTTATAAATGGAGTATTTGACATGGGAGCGCCTGGGCCGTGATATTCTTGCCCGATTTCCATTGTCGACCATGTTTTAGGGACGTTCAGGCTGGGCAGCGAGCGCACCTTATAGGTCTTCACTTTCGGTATTTCTTGGACCTAGAACGCAGCACAAGCGTGGTTTATATCATTTTCGAACCGGTTGGCCAGCTTTGGTGCGCTCAGCTCTCGGAAAGCTGACCTCGCTGCGGATTTTAGCGACTTTTTTGCAACCATCTGGAATGAGGCGACGTAAGTAGCAGGTACGTGCCGGGGTGCCCTAGATCATGAGTGTAACTGGCAACGCTGTCGTGGTGTTTTGAGTCAGTAAGCTATGCCTAAAAAGAGGGGACGCTCTCTGTGCACATAACTGTCACACATAGTTGGTTTACGTCATACAATTTGTTACGTCTCTATCTTCGTCGTCCGCTGCAGCTAAAACACACATGCGTAAGAGCAGTTTTACTGATGTGTTAGCTATAAACCATGGTCCTATGGCCTGCAGTCGTTCAGGGTGTTCTCAGACAGTATATACAATATGGTTTACGTGTTACATGCACCCTGAATTGGCTCACAAAGCGTTGCATGTTAGCACAACGTTGTTCTGTAACTTGATTTGGCTGCATTCATGTGTTAGTTGCAATGCAAATGCAATGTTTTTTCATCGCTGGGTGGTGGCCAGCATGTCCGTGATGTCAAAGAAGGTGTGGCATATGCTTAGAGAAAGCTTACCGCAAGGGGTGGGCCATGTTCAAGCCGGGCAACCTCAGCAACCATGCAACCGTATATTGCATTACCTGCACCATCTGTGACCCCGTTAAGCACGCGTATATATAGAGGCAGCCACAGCAGGGTATGGCCTTGTTATACGCTGCCCCGCCATCCCAAGGCCTCGTAGGGTCCCCTAGCGCTTGTAAGATGCTCAAGGGACCGTGTGGATAGCATGGTCATGCGTTGACACTAATTGGTCCTATTGGTCCTAAATTCTCATTTTGACCAAATTCGCGGTTTGAGGCCTGCCATGGGCCAGGGTCCATTCAGGCACTAAATGTAATTATTTGAGCCCAGGTTTTTGTCCAAAATTCAAAAAGTGTGTTATCTGTCAGTGGTAAAAATGCCAGGGTCAAAATTTGATGTTTGCACATATATTTTTAAATTCAAACTGGTCCTAAAATAAGGACTTTTCTTGGGAACATGGACAATATCAAAAAGGGCCGCGGTACCCAGCGCCAGTATAAGGTGAAATGGATGTATGCTCGTAGTGAGGTAGATAAAGTATGGTACACGGAGAGTGAGTTAGATGGTTGTAGCCGCTTGTTGCAGGACTACAAAACCCTACACCAGCTCTAGTTGGCAACCTGCCCCTCCCTTATCGTATTCCTGCTGTTGGTGGGTGGTTGGTTGTCCCCTCCCCTCCGCAGCCATCATGGCTGACTCTACCCATCCGTCGGAGAGCCTGCCGCCTTCCCCTCCCCCACCGGACCCAGAGCTCTACTTCGAGGCCCTTCCGGGCCGCTGGGTGTCACGTTCCAGTTATCCGGGTGGCCTCGTTCAGCCTGCCCTCCAGGCTCAGCATGCGACTTTAGTCAGGGCTGCTCTCTTTGGGGTCGCGTGGTTTGGCCCGGCCCCCGATGATCCGCAACAGCTAGTTGTGCATGGGTTCGACGATGCCGGGCATTGTCTTTTAGGATGTGGCTCCCGCTGTCCAGCCTTGGAGCAGATAGCCGCTGTCCTTCAGTGCCCCCGGGTGTTTTCCTACCTGTCTACCCCTGTGGGCCGCTCCTGCCTACGGGAGGTGTTCCCCTGGCTTCCGGGCGAGGGTGAGGCAGAGGTAGATGACAACCCCTGTGACCTCCTACGGGCAGTAGAGTTCATGGAAATCGCAGACCAGTCAGCGGGATTAGCAGTTGGCGGCCCTTCCACTACGGACGCCCCAGTCGAGGCGCAGTACACTCCAGAGTATTCGGCCTCAAGTGTAGCGTCCTCCTCCTCAGTGTCGGCTCCTTCCCCTGTACCGTCTTCACCTCGGTCGACCCGGCGCGCGTCGGTGGAGCCTACCCCTTTGGGTTTGGATCGCGAACCTGATCATCTCTCGGCGACTGTTTCTGCGATGCAGGCCCAGATCCAGTCCCTGACCGCTGCATTCGGGGCCTTCATGGCGGCCCAGGCGCCTGCCCCAGCCACGCCAGGTGGGGTGTCTGTGGTATCTGCGCCCCCTACCCCTTCGGTTGCCTCGGCGCCTACGGTTTCGCCTGCGCTGTGCGAGCCTTCGGTAGCTGCGGTTTCCTCTGTTGCTGCGGCTCCTACGCCTCTGGTTGCCTCTGCGCCTGCGACCGACGTGCCTGCGCCTCTGCGCGAGTCTTCCGCCCCAGCGGCCGCGCCTGCCGTCGCCACCTCCGGGCCGCCCGCCGCGCCATCGCAGCCATTGCGGGGTTTCTTCAGCGACACGGGCGGTCTCCCCAGGCTTTGGGAGGGTGGTCCCCCGCAGAGGATCCCGGTGCCCGACTGGAGTTTGGATGGTAACCAGTCTTATGCCGGACTGCCTGTCCCTACGGGCCCTGTTTTCAACATGTGGCCTGAGGGTGCGCCGCCACCGGAGACCGGAGCGCCAGCTGCGGTGGCGGGTCCGTCGCGACCCCCTTCGGTCGCGGGTCCGGCGCGACCTCCTGTTGTACCGGCGCCGTCTGCGTCTGTGCCGGTTCCTACCCCTGCTTCGGCCCCTGCCCCTTCGGCCTCGCGGTCTTTGGCTGCGGTTGTTCGGGCCAGCGGTCCGGATCCTCGCGCCACCCGCGCTGCTGATTCCCTCCGGGAGTTGTCCCAGGGCGATCGGGACCGGGCCCCTTCTGTGGTGCATGCGACGCCGGAGTCGCGCGACACGCCCGTCCCTGGGTACGGTATGTCTGCGCTCGCCTGCCGACAGTGTGACCTGCCGCGCGCCTCCGCCGAGCTGGCCATTTCGTCCATGTCCTACGGGTTCTCCCAGGTGTGTCGGGCGCCGCGGGACCGTGGCCTACCCATTGAGACTGATCGGCCTCCTTTCGATATAGTTATTTTAGCTGATCCGGTGTTCCAGGGCGAGATCCTGGTTCGGCGCGTTCTGTATCGCTGGGCTAGGCGTCACAATGACTTGGACACCTACGGTGGGTTCCAGTGGGCTTACCCTCCGCCTCTGGGCATTATGGCCTCAGATGCCCTTACGGTCGAGTTTCCTGCGGTGCCGGGTGCTACATACAGTACGGTTCTCCAGCCCATCCTGGAGTGGGATGCCCGTCGTCCAGCGCCCATCCCGGGCCAGGGTCTGGACTCCCGTGGCCATCCCCCTCCTCGGGCTAGCGACTACCTAGAGACGTTCGGGTCGCGACAGTGTGCCCGTCGGTGGCGCTCCCGTGAGGTTCGGCACATCCGGATGTGGCCGTCTAACGTGGAGCCCCTGGTAGATCTGTTCTTCCCGACGGGTTTGCGCCCTCGGATCCGGTACCATCGCCTACTCCTGCGGGCTCTCTGTTTGATCGCGGTAGAGCCCTTCCTTCGCCTCTTGGCCTGTGGTTTCCTGGACTGGGCCCGTGGCCAGGTCGTTCTTACGCAGCATAGGTATTACTGGGCCTTTCTGGGCCTTTTTCCTGATGGCGTGTGGGCCGATGTTTTCCTCACCGTAGATAGGCATGACAATGTCGATGACGTGGCCCATTACCAGGCGTACCTGGAGGTTCTGCTGGCCTCTCGTGGCACTTACCAGACGGATGGCAACTAGATAGAGGGCCTTAGGCCCGACCTGAGGGTGTTGTCCCTCCGGTTTATAGAGTCGCCCTCATATTCTGGCCAGTTGATTGGCTGTTCTTGGTCCTTGGTACTGATTTGTTTACTCTGTGTGTCCTGCCCAGTGCCGTTCCCCCCCGGCAAGGACTCCGTTCCAGGCAGTTAGGGGAACCTACCACCAGGCTTGGTGCTGGCTAACCCTACACCATCCGGCGTGGTGGTGGAGACCGAGTGAACTATTGGTGCTTTGTATCTTGGATGGCCTGTCGATTGTGTTGGTGTGTGCTGGGTGCATTAGGTTTTTCCTACCCCTTTGGTTTCCTCCCTGTGCGTAGGGAGAGGGCTCCCTACCTTTGTGGGGGGGGAGGTGTTACGTCGCGTAACAATTCGTTGTAGTTACGGACGTAAATTAGGTCCTTTGCCTCGGTTGTTCCTAGGTTTACGTGTAGTTCCAACTGGGACACTATTGCCCTCGTAACAGTACTGTGGTACATTGGGTGCTTTTGGGCGCCGCGCCGCGTACTTTATTAGTGGTCCTTATCCTTTGGTAGAATGTAGTGGACCAGCGTGCATCTGTGTAGCTGCCTGTGCATCTGTAGGCGAGGGCCAGGTCGGCCCGAGCATGTTGGACCGTTGGTGACCATTTATGCACGTTCCACCCCTCGTGTGGTCACTCGGCGTGTGTTAAATGAGTTAACACATATAGGCTTGGGTCACGGCAGTGTAGTGTGTTTCCTTCCTCTATTCCTGGAATAAACGGGTTCGGGTAAATGGTTGTATGGCGTATTATAGCAACACATACGTGAATGCATTGAGATCAGCTCCGTCTCGTTCGTCTTTCGCTAGGGGTTTGAGTAGAGGAGGCCTGACCAATTTAGGTAGCTTCAGGCCCAGTAGAGGTAGAGGTGGAGGTTACTAGAAGTTTAGGACGTAACAATTGGCTACGCTGGCCTCAGGAGCCTCCTGCATGAGCGCAGACGGGCAGCCACAGCAGCTGCAGCATCCCCGCAGAGCAGCACCTCCCCCACTGAGCACGGACTCCATCCGAGCTGCAGTGGCGGAGCAGCTGGCGCCGATGGCTGAGCAGCTCGCCGCCCTGAACGCGCCTGACGGCCCACTCAACACTCTCTCGGCCAAGGTCAACAACATTGAAGCCAGAGTCGCCCTTAAGCTCCAGCCTCAGTTTACTGCTACGCAAGAGCACATTGCCACCAAAGTTTCCGAGGCCACAGCCACTGTGACCACCCGCCTTAACCAGGTGGAAGGCCGAGTCGGCCAAGGCACCGTGAAACTTGAGGCAGTTGCTGCCAAGGTAGCTAGACGCCCTGGCCACGCAGGCCTCCCCGAGATCGCCGAGCGAACGGCCACCATCGCCGCCCAACCTGCTGGTAGGGCTAGCGATGACCCCTCGACTCACGCCTCCTGGGCGGACCTGCTCAAGAGCCAGGCATCCTCTACCACGACCGCCATCGCCACCAAGCTCCAGGTGCTGGAAGACACGCGCCGCGAGGCCGCTGACCGCGACCGTCGCCGCTGCCGGGTCATCCTCAGGCGCTTCGACATGCCACCGGAGGAGACCCCAGACTCTCTTCTCGACGAGCTGAAGAAACAGCTCTTGGCGTGCATCATTGTAGCTGCCAGGTGCGATACTGCAGGGCGCCTACCGCCTGCCCCATCCACGGGCCAAGGCTGGGCCCCCTCCAGTGGTCCTCACCTTCAGCGACATCACAGCCCGAGTTCGGTTCCTCTCTCGCCGCAAGAAGCTGGTGGACATGCACCTCCTGGTCGCTTGACGACGACCTGACGCCAGCCCAGCAGCAGCAACGCCGCGATCAGTGCATGGCCCGACTACATCCGCCACAAGACCAACCCCGAGAAGCCCCAAGTGTACTGGCGGGGCGGGGACCTCTATGTCAACAAGGAACTGTGGAAGCCCGGCCCCGGGCTTCCCCGGGATACAGCACTCCAGCTAGTTGTCTAGATGGGGGCAATCGATTATGGGATAGCTTAGGCATTACCGCACTTGAAACGATATTAGCGCACAGCGTTATAGTACCTTCAATTATAGCTCTGGCACCTTGTGGCCATCAGCTTGCGCCTTAATTAGCCGACGTCTTGAGCCCACCTCACATTTGTAGCATAAGCTATGCGTCAGCCTACCTATGGTATTGCACTGGTTGATTTGTATTGCACCCACAGTGTTGCGCCCCGGCACCATGCATGCCGTGGAGAGAGCGCTCTGTGGCCTGCCCACCTGCGGCAGTGAGAGAAGCTAGGGCGCCCTCCCTCCTTCTCGCTGTGTATATAGGGTTGAAGGTTCCTTTACTCTGTATTGGCACCCACGTGACGCAGTCACGTGCTTATTAATTAATTAATGTCAAAGCTCTATCTATACTACGATAAGACCAATGGAAACTCCTAACGGGAGGAACCTAATAGCCCTGCTGCACCGCAAAATCAGCCCGCATACGGCGGAGCATGATGTCAGCCATGGCCCGAGTCAGCGCCACCGACAAGCGCTGACGCCAATATGACGTCCAGGTCCGGCCGCGCCGACCATGGGGCCCGCTGGCCCTCCAGGTCCAGCCGGTCCTCCCGGAGCCGGCAACACTCCTTGAAGAAGGCGGAGGTCAGGGGGCCCATGGCCCCAAACTCCTCCAGGACAAAGGGCACCTTTTAACTGGTTCCTCTATCTCCATATCGCTCTCCTCCGGGTGGTGAGTGCCATGATAATTTCGGTCGGTCTTTCCCCACTCCACCATCAAGTGCGAGGACGCGGATGGGGCTGCCCGCGATCTACTCACCCAACCACCGCCCCGACATTACCGTGCTTGACTACGACGGGCAGGGTTGCCACCTGCTCATCGATGTCTCCGTGGCTCGGCCGCTCTCCGGTCGCCACATCCTGAGTCCGGGCGGCTGTGGATGCCGGCGCTGCAGCCGCTGTGGCTGAGCGCGATCGACAATTAGTTTGCCTCCTACGGCAATGTGGGGCCCCACCGGGTCATCCCCTTTGTCCTTGAGTGAGGAGTTCGGGGCCATGGGCCCCAAGACAGCGGAGTTTTTCCACGAGTGCTGCCAGCGCCGTGAAGACCGCCTCGACCTCGAGGGTCAGCCCGCCCCGTGGTCGGCCCGCACGTGGTCCTCGTATTGGCGGCAGCGCCTGTCACTCGCCCTCACTCGCACTGCATGTGGCTGATGTGTTATTCCGCCGCACCCGGGCCGACTTTGTCGCGACCCATGCGGTCTAGATCCCTTCCAGGCCTGCATGGTGGGCCGGCAGCGCTGTTGCTGCGTGTAGTTTGGTGATGTATAGTTAGTTGTACCTTGTGCAGCTGGCGTGATCCTTGGATGTCCGTGTCAGATTGCTATTCATTTCTTCAGGGTTATTCTCCCAGTTATCGGGTTTTTCCTTATGTTGCATGCCCATCTCACCTCCGTCATCTATCATTCTCAATGAATCTATATTTTGCTTTGGTTTGAGTGATTTCACTCTGCTGTAAGTAATTATATTTTTTAAGTATATATGTATTCATTGAGAATGATAAATAAGTTACAGCTAGAGGTGAGAGGGGCATGCAACCAGTGATTCGATTAAGGTTTTTGTTGCTAGTGGCGCTAGGCCACTTGTGGCGTTTTGAACTACAAAAACTTCCGTTGACTCGGCCAATGTGTGGCTTTAAGCCAATTAAAATTGGGCTTGGCACGGCCACGTGTGGCGGGCTGGCTTTCCAACCATTCATTGGAAGTAGAACGGCGGGGTCAGCGCGGCGCGGCGCCGTACTGGCTGAGTATACAGGGCGGGTCTCTGCCTGCTGGCCGCAGTTAGGTTAAATAGTGCCGGAACCTTTTGCCCACTGAGGCAAATCGGTCCGTCACACTATTTTGCCCGGAATAACCACTTCCGAGCACCCAAGTTAATTCGGCCGATTTGCCTCAGTGGGCAAAAGGTTCCGGCACTATTTAACCTAACTAAAACCTGGCCCCGTGGAGGGGGAGTCGAATAGACCTGGAGACAACCGCCTGGGCTAGTGCACGCAAATGATATTGCGTCGGAACTGTCTCTGGCAGGTTTCGAACCCCTGACCTCCAAGGTGGCCAGGTCTTAGTTAGGTTAAATAGTGCCGGAACCTTTTGCCCACTGAGGCAAATCGGTCCGTCACACTATTTTGCCCGGAATAACCACTTCCGAGCACCCAAGCTAATTCGGCCGGCACTATTTAACCTAACTGCCGCCCGTGTAGATTAATCCTCAGTTCGACGCATTTTGCCGCACTTGCTCGTTTGCGTTCGTACTTTTGCGTACTTTTTCGTACTTTTTTGTACTTTTTAATATCGTTGTCGCAATGATTCGGTCCCCATTCTCGACGATGGATTCGAGGATACTTTCGTCTCTAAGACACTGCTCCGAAGACGATGATTTTGATTGGACAAGACTTTGGTTGATTCTTGTAATACAATTCTACCTAGCTCACTGCACACTGCACCGGTCTACAGTAGCTACTACTGTAGCTCACTACGGTAGTCACTGCTCAGTGCCCAGCCTGTCCCGAGCGGCCAGCGGGCCACTTGGCGCTACTAACATGCACTAAGCGGTATGCACTGTTGCACTTTTCTGAAGGGAGATTCGTGGCGGAACGCCGGCCGGAAGTTCGGCTGACACTGCCAATTGTGGCGTAACCTGTACTAGAGTGAACTTCAGGCACGGCCACTCTGTGGCGAAACGAAACTAGAAAGTAGAACAGCACGGCCAATTTGTGGCTTCTTGGGGGCCTTGTCAAATAGGGTGGCACCGCCACATTTTACCAAAAAAAGTGTCACACCGCCACATTTGGCGGCATATCGCCACTAATCGAAACACTGCATGCAACATAAGGAAAACCCGGAAAAGAAGAAGAACCCTGAAGAAATAATAATAGGAATCTGACACGGACGTCCAAGGATCACGCCAGCTGCACAAGGTACAACTAACTACTACATCACTATATATGTTCATGCATTGAGAATAATAGTTACGGAGGTGAGAGGGGCCGGCATGCAACATAAGGAAAACCCCTAAAAGAAGAAGAACCCTGATCGAAGAAATTAATAGGAATCTGACACGGACATCCAAGGATCACGCCAGCTGCATAAGATACAACTAACTACATCACAAAACTACGGCACGCAGCAACAGCGCTGCCGGCCCACCATGCAGGCCTGGAAGGGATCTAGACCGCATGCCGGGTCGCGACAAAGTCGGCCCGGGTGCGGCGGAATAACACATCAGCCACGGTGAGGGCGAGTGACAGCTAGGCGCTGCCGCCAATAGTCCAGGACCACGTGCGGGCAGACCACGGGGCGGTCTGACCCTCGAGGTCGAGGCGGTCTTCACGGCGCTCAGCAGCACGATCGTGGAAAAACTCCGCTGTCTTGGGGCCCAAGGCCCCGAACTTCTCAAGGACAAAGGGGATGAGCCGGTGGGGCCCCGCATTGCCGTGGGAGGCCGGCACACTTGTCGCGCTCAGCCACAGCGGCTGCAGCGCCGGCATCCACAGCCGCCCGGAGGATATGTGGCGACGGGAGAGCGGCCGAGCCACGGAGACATCGATGAGCAGGTGGCAACCCTGCCCGTCGTAGTCAAGCACGGTAAGTTATGTCGGGGCGGTGGTTGGGTGAGTAGAGGGCGGCCTCATCGGTGTCCTCGCACTTGATGGTGGAGTGGGGAAAGACCGACCGAACCATGGCACACACCACCCGGAGGAGAGCGGTATGGATCTCGATAGAGGAACCAGTTCTGGTTCGGCTGGCCACCCATGCACGCGATGTAGTGCGTCCCAGTGGTATCGAGAGCAAGCCCGCTCACTATATATGTGTAGTCACTAGAGGGGGATATAATCCTCATCTGAGCTGACAGCAGAGCTTACAGTAGAGGACAGTCCTCTACTGTAATTGCACAGACGAGGTGGGTAGTGTAGTGGCTATCCTCAGGGGCACCTATAACCTCCACCTGCGGACTTCGACCCTGCATATTTCTAGCCGAATGGGCCGCGGGGCCCTGCATAGGGAGAAAACAGGAGTGCTCATGGCAGCCCGTCAGGAAGGTGCCGGCTTATCGCAGACGGCAACCCGTTTCTCGATTATTAATTGTCTAGATCATGCAGGCGCGGAGTACACGGATAGTCGGCCCTGCAGAAGCGGCCTGCATCCTCAAGCAATTATGTCACATAGTAGGTCCCGGTCACGCCGCGCGTCGGTGCGGGGCCGGCGCGCGCAAGTTTGCCACAGTCTGTGGGTTGCAACGGGACAAGGGGACCCCAGGTGCCACAGGAAGATCGAGGTGTCTACCTGGTTGGCCAGTCCAATAAGGCCGCTCGCATGGCCCACAACGGTATTCACCTGGTCTGTGCAAGCAACTGAGATGCGGCCGGCAAAGAGGAGGAGGCGGCCTATCGGATCGGGGTGACAAGAGGGAGCTCGCGCAGTATAGATAGAGCTTGGCCCGGGTGCGGCGCTCTTCTTGGTATATAGCGGTCACCGAGGACGTGACGGAGCATTAGATCGAGTCAGACCGATCGAGTGCCGTCAAGCTGCTTGCTCAGCGCCTGGTCCAGGGTCCACGCGCACCTCGAAGCCGTACAATTAAAGGAGGATGCTGAGGACAAGGGCCTGAACAGAATGTGCTTGCGCCGCTCGAACTCAGGTATATATAGCGACATATGTCCAGAACCGGCCTGTTGAGGCGGCGGCTCCAGGGCCGCCCAGGCCGGTGCATGGCCAATGCGGGTGTTGATGTCGTCGGCCGTGGTCGAGGGGAGCCGGCCAGCTGCAAAGGAGCTTGAAGCGAGTCGCCGGGGGGATGGGGCTGCCGTCCAGCAGGAGGATCGAGGGTGGGTGGGGTGGTCCCAGCGGGGAAGCCGATGGCCATGCATGACCTCCGTTTTCTTGCATGCTGATCTCATAATAAGCCCCACCGCCCGCGCTAGAATTATTATTCCAGTGACAAGCCCGGTGGCGGCTATCTAGCCTGATGCAGAGTCCGGTGAGCGGACTCCGGGGTCTCCACGAGCGTCGTGTCATCATGTGTCATCTATTAAACTGCAGTTTAATAGATCAGGTCGCTCAGTCGGTAGGGTGGGTCAACCCCGCCGTAGCTGGCGTAGTAGATCCTTGATCTCGATCCCTGGCTGGCGCCCTAGCTATAGCTCCATGCACCCGGGCAAAGCGGGCTTGTGCACGTTCGCCGATCATAATATAGTCCACCATAATGTTGATAGATATGGGGAGAGCACTGTCACAGCTCTGCCACATGCACCCCTGTGTGCAGGGGGGCGGGGACGCCGGAGTGACGCCGTCAGCGGTACGGACCTGGGCTTGGGACCCTTCATAGAGCTGCATGGCGGATGATATATCGCAACAATATTTTTACGATGGAACAGGTGTACACCAACCATACGTACATAGTAACAGTTGTAGGACCACCCATAGTAGGGCTTCCCATATCAAGGAGACAACCATATGAAAACCGTATCGAAATTTGCCTTAATTGGTGCATAATCCACGAAGATCAATATAGCAATGCATGGTATAAGATGCCGGGGGGGCCCCAGGCGGCCCGCTTCCTCAATCAGGCGGCGCGCAGTCATGGTGACCATATAACACAATTGCGACCAACACGGAAGCCCATCTGGGACTCACCATAACAGTAGGTGGGACTCGAGGCTGCCGCACGCATGCGGCTCAGCAGGAGACTTTCAGCACGCAGCTTAATTGGAGCTAGGCAGACGCCGGGGTAGTAAGTTGCCGGTATCCGCGGCCGGGACCCCTCGCCCTCGTAAAGCATGACCCGGACAGCGCGGTCATCAATCCAATACATCGGTGGGGGGGGCGGGGGAGGCCACCTCGAAGAATGCGGTTGCAATTTGTATGGTTTAACGCCCAATGTTAACGCCCAAATTGGTTTAACGCGCCGCGGAGGAAAGGCTCAAGCTCAGGCACTGTCTTAACCACCTCCCGGCCGGTGAAATATTGTCCACTCCCATGGCAGCATCGTTGCGGAGGGTGCATGGAGCTATACAGTGTAGATCCCTCCCATGCAGGCCTGCATGGTGGGCCGGCAGCGATGTTGCTGGTAGTCGTAGTTTTGTGATTTATAGTTAGTTGTACCTTGTGCAGCTGGCGTGATCCTTGGATGTCCGTGTCAGATTCCTCTTTTAATTTCTTCAGGGTTATGCTCCCAGTTATCGGGTTTTTCCTTATGTTGCATGCCCATCTCACCTCCGTAATCTATCATTCTCAATGAATATATATTGGCGTCAGCGCTTGTCGGTGGCGCTGACTCGGGCCATGGCTGACATCATGCTCCGCCGTACGCGGGCTGATTTTGCGGTGCAGCAGGGCTATTAGGTTCCTCCCGTTAGGCGTTTCCATTGGTCTTATCGTAGTATAGAGCTTTGACATGGCTCTGTATATAGGTTTATAGCTGGGCGTTTGCTTTGGTTTGAGTGATTTCACTCTGCTGTAAGTAATTATATTTACTTTATATATATTCATTGAGAATGATAGATTACGGAGGTGAGATGGGCATGCAACATAAGGAAAAACCCGATAACTGGGAGAATAACCCTGAAGAAATTAAAAGAGGAATCTGACACGGACATCCAAGGATCACGCCAGCTGCACAAGGTACAACTAACTATACATCACAAAACTACACGCAGCAACAGCGCTGCCGGCCCACCATGCAGGCCTGGAAGGGATCTAGACCGCATGGGTCGCGACAAAGTCGGCCCGGGTGCGGCGGAATAACACATCAGCCACGGTGCGAGTGAGGGCGAGTGACAGGCGCTGCCGCCAATACGAGGACCACGTGCGGGCCGACCACGGGGCGGTCTGACCCTCGAGGTCGAGGCGGTCTTCACGGCGCTGGCAGCACTCGTGGAAAAACTCCGCTGTCTTGGGGCCCATGGCCCCGAACTCCTCAAGGACAAAGGGGATGACCCGGTGGGGCCCCACATTGCCGTAGGAGGCAAACTTGCCGCGCTCAGCCACAGCGGCAGCAGCGCCGGCATCCACAGCCGCCCGGATCGAGGATATATATATCATAAATATATAATTACTTACAGCAGAGTGAAATCACTCAAACCAAAGCAAACGCCCAGCTATAAACCTATATACAGAGCCATGTCAAAGCTCTATACTACGCGATAAGACCAATGGAAACGCCTAACGGGAGGAACCTAATAGCCCTGCTGCACCGCAAAATCAGCCCGCGTACGGCGGAGCAAGTTAGCGAGCAGCCAGAACTGTGAGTTCCTGGTCTCTCACGCCACACACAACGGGATGAGCCAAAGTTGCAAAGGCAGCAACCTTTAACCCGTGCACCAAGCCACGACCACGGTGAGCGTTTCCACGTCCAATGTGGGAGCCTCGGTTCGTGCTTGCCAAGATCGCTGGTCATCCCCCATGACCAAGCTATATCCTTTGCGTTGTTCCTCGTTCCCATCGGCGTGACGAGGCACGTGCAGGCAGGCAAGCAAATCCTCAACGTCCACTGGCATCAGTGCAGAGCCAGGACGAACTGGATTTGCCTAGACTCTGCAACCTAGGAAGTACAGGACCTGTCACAAGCCTGCAAGGCCTAGTATCCTTGTAGACCTGTGCCAGTCCTGTATTCCACCAGCCACAGGCTGCTGCTCCTCTGGTCTACGTGGACCACAGTCACGTGATAGTCAGGCTAAGCCTGTGCAGGCACGGCCTGCCACGTGTCCTGTCCACTATACCAGAGGACTGTACCCTAGTCGGCCACGGACGGCTAGGACTTCGGGACCTCATATCTTTCTCGTCCCTTGTCTGTTTCAGGCGGTCAGCACGGCGTTGGAAAGGTCTTTCCAAACTGCATCCACTTAGCATATTGGTTGCCCAAAATGCTAACTGAGCATGATGTCAGCCATGGCCCGAGTCAGCGCCACCGACAAGCGCTGACGCCAATATGACTGTATATATATCACTCCGGGTGGTGTGTGCCATGGTTCGGTCGGTCTTTCCCCACTCCACCATCAAGTGCGAGGACGCGGATGGGGCCGCCCTCTACTCACCCAACCATCGCCCCGATATTACCGTGCTTGACTACGACGGGCAGGGTTGCCACCTGCTCATCGATGTCTCCGTGGCTCGGCCGCTTTCCGGTCGCCACATCCTCCGGGCGGCTGTGGATGCCGGCGCTGCTGCCGCTGTGGCTGAGCGCGACAAGTTTGCCTCCTACGGCAATGTGGGGCCCCACCGGGTCATCCCCTTTGTCCTTGAGGAGTTCGGGGCCATGGGCCCCAAGACAGCGGAGTTTTTCCACGAGTGCTGCCAGCGCCGTGAAGACCGCCTCGACCTCGAGGGTCAGACCGCCCCGTGGTCGGCCCGCACGTGGTCCTCGTATTGGCGGCAGCGTCTGTCACTCGCCCTCACTCGCACCGTGGCTGATGTGTTATTCCGCCGCACCCGGGCCGACTTTGTCGCGACCCATGCGGTCTAGATCCCTTCCAGGCCTGCATGGTGGGCCGGCAGCGCTGTTGCTGCGTGTAGTTTTGTGATGTATAGTTAGTTGTACCTTGTGCCGCTGGCGTGATCCTTGGATGTCTGTGTCAGATTACTATTAATTTCTTCAGGGTTATTCTCCCAGTTATCGGGTTTTTCCTTATGTTGCATGCCTATCTCACCTCCGTAATCTATCATTCTCAATGAATATATATCACTCAGAACCAGAACTGGTTCCTCTATCTCCATACCGGCTCTCCTCCGGGTGGTACGTGTGTGCCATGGTTCGGACGGTCTTTCCCCACTCCACCATCAAGTGCGAGGACGCGGATGGGGCTGCCCTCGATCTACTCACCCAACGTACCACCGCCCCGACATTACCGTGCTTGACTACGATGGGCAGGGTTGCCACCTGCTCATCGATGTCTCCGTGGCTCGGCCGCTCTCCGGTTGCCATGATCCTCCGGGCGGCTGACAGTGGATGCCGGCGCTGCAGCCGCTGTGGCTGAGCGCGATCGACAATTAGTTTGCCTCCTACGGCAATGTGGGGCCCTACCGGGTCATCCCCTTTGTCCTTGAGGAGTTCGGGGCCATGGGCCCCAAGACGGCGGAGTTTTTCCATGAGTGCTGCCAGCGCCGTGAAGACCGCCTCGACCTCGAGGGTCAGACCGCCCCGTGGTCGGCCCGCACGTGGTCCTCGTATTGGCAGCAGCGCCTGTCACTCGCCCTCACTCGCACCGTAGCTGATGTGTTATTCCGCCGCACCCGGGCCGACTTTGTCGCGACCCATGCAGTCTAGATCCCTCCCATGCCTGCATGGTGGGCCGGCAGTGATGTTGCTGCGTGTCGATCGTAGTTTGGTGATGTTACTAGTTAGTTGCACCTTAATTGTGCAGCTGGCGTGATCCTTGAATGTCCGTGTCAGATTACTACTACTCATTTCTTCAGGGTTCTTCTTCTTTTCGGGGTAACTTTTCCTTCTGTTGCATGCCAAGGCTCACCTCCGCAATTTATATCGTTCTCAATGAATATCAGTATATCAGTTCAGTATAGTATATCACCCACCCACCGCCCCGACATTACCGTGCTTGACTACGATGGGCAGGGTTGCCACCTGCTCATCGATGTCTTCGTGGCTTGGCCGCTCTCCGGTCGCCACGTCCTCGATCCGGGCGGCTGTGGATGCCGGCGCTACATGCAGCCACTGACAGCTAGTGGCTGAGCGCGACAAGTTTGCCTCCTACGGCAATGTGGGGCCCCACCGGGTCATCCCCTTTGTCCTTGAGGAGTTCGGGGGGCATGGGCCCCAAGACGGCGGAGTTTTTCCGGCACAAGTGCTGCCAGCGCCGTGAAGACCGCCTGGACCTCGAGGGTCACGGACCGCCACGTGGTCTGCCCGCACGTACGTGGTCCTCGCATATTGGCGGCAGCGCCTGTCACTCGCCTTCACTCGCACTGTGGGTGATGTGTTATTCCGCCGCACCCGCGGGCCGACTTTGTCGCGACCCATGCATGCGCGGGCTAGATCCCTCCCAGGCCTGCATGGTGGGCCGGCAGCGCTGTTGCTGCGTGTCGTAGTTTTGTGATGTTACTAGTTAGTTGCACCTTGTGCAGCTGGCGTGATCCTTGACTGATCCGTGTCAGATTCCTCTTAATTTCTTCAGGGTTCTTCTTCTTTTAGGGTTTCAGTCCTTATGTTGCATGCCAATCTCGGCCTCCGCAATTTATCATTCTCACTAGCTGAATATATATCAGTTAGTTCGGGGCCATGGGCCCCTAGACAGCGGAGTTTGGCCACGAGTGCTGCCAGCGCCGTGAAGACCGCCTCGACCTCGAGGGTCAGACCGCCCCGTGGTCGGCCCGCACGTGGTCCTCGTATTGGCGGCAGCGCCTCAGTGTCACTCGCGCCCTCACTCGCACCGTGGCTGATGTGTTATTCCGCCGCACCCGGGCCGACTTTGTCGCGACCCATGCGGTCTAGATCCCTTCCAGGCCTGCATGGTGGGCCGGCAGCGCTGTTGCTGCGTGTAGTTTTGTGATGTATAGTTAGTTGTACCTTGTGCAGCTGGCGTGATCCTTGGATGTCCGTGTCAGATTGCTATTCATTTCTTCAGGGTTATTCTCCCAGTTATCGGGTTTTTCCTTATGTTGCATGCCCATCTCACCTCCGTAATCTATCATTCTCAATGAATATATATCAGTTATTTTGTCGTGGTATATCTAGCTTGTTAGCGCAGTTGGCTTTGTTCATGTTTAATTGGGTGCTTTCACTCTGACGTAAGCTATTATAATTTTAAATATATATCAATTAATTAGTTATAGCACGTGACTGCGTCACTTGGGTGGCGGGTGCCAATACGGAGTAAAGGAAAATTCAACCCCTACATACACAATGACAAGAAGGGAGGGCGCCCCAGCCGTCTCTCACTGCCACAATTAAGTGGGCCCAGGCCACAGAGCGCTCTCTCCACAGCAGGGTACCTGCCGGGGCGCAACACTGTGGGTGCAATACAACTGCAATGCAGTACCATAGGTAGCCTGACGCATAGCTTACTATAGTATATGTTCATGCGTGAGCCGTATACAGGTAACTAGTGGGTTCGAATATTGTGTCTAGCTGGATTCATTCTATGCATGGCCAAAGAGACGTACCATGCAGGCCAGATATAGCTGGAAGAATCCGGACCATCAGGTAGCTTGAGTCTGCTGTTATGTATCTTATCCGCGCTTGGACATCGAGTGTTCAGGGTGATGGCTATGAATGCCGATGCGGATCCTAATAGTGGACATGCATGCATAAAAAGAAAAAAGTGTTTTCGGTGGTTATTTACCGGATCACAGCAACGTTAAGAGGGGGGGGGGGGGGACCTGCAGGTTCACATATCGTGTCGATCTGGATTCACATAGTTGTCTTCATAAGACGGTTGTATGCCTCTGATGTTGGATATACAACTAGAAAAAGAAATAAATTACAACACAATCTTGTCGACGCAAGCAACAAATAGTAAACTAAATGCTGCCCGGAGCGCCGGGATGCGAAAAACGCGAAAGTTTGAGCAGCTGTGAAACACGGATTCGACCTAGGACCTTTTGCATGATTCCACGGCTATATCTTTTGATCCGAAGCTACAGCCCAACTGCGAAAAAACTCTTTACCGGAGGGTTGTGCCAGTAATTCGCAAATTATATGCTACGTGAGCACTGAGCTAATGGTGCGTAGGAGTACTAAGTAAGTAAGTACTTGCAAGCGTGACGTCATGCGCAAAGGCATGCCGCGGAGTACTATGCTAATCTCATTAGAAAAAAATAATTACACAAAAGTTCAAACAAATATCGTCTGCATCATTCCCCAACCATTAAGCACTAGATGGGGATGTAATCCTCATCCGAGCTGTCCTCTACTGTAATGGCAGACGAGGCAGTAGTGTAGCGGCTATCCTCAGGGCCAATAACCCGATCCACCTGCGGACTTCTACCCTGGCTAGCAACGGGCTGCGGGGCCCGTGGGGAGAAAACAGGAGCATACCCCTCAGGAAGGTGCTTATCGCAGATGGCAGCCCATTTCTCCTTGTCAATCATGCGGGCGCGGAGTACGGAGAGTCCCAGAAGTCCTGCATCTTGAAGCAGTTGTGTCACATAGGTCCGGGTGGCGCCGCGCCGGTGCCGGGCGCGCGCAAGTTTGCCAGTGGGTTGCGATGGGACAAGGGGACCCTGCCATATGTAGGAGGAGGTGTCTACCTGGTTGGCCCCCGGCAGGGCCCACATCGGTATTCACCACCAGGAGTACTACACACCTGTCCACTCGATAATTAATTAATTAATTAAACACGTGCTCCCATTGGGGAGTCACGGAGCACCGAAGTGCCCTCCCTGTGTGTGCACAACAGGATGAAAGGGCAGAGACCCCCAGTCTCCTTCATGCCTAAGACATGCCACAGCTGCACTCGGGCGCGCTAGCTAAACGGACACGCTAACGATCCGGCAATCTGTGGGTGCAATAAGACCCATGTGAGCATGGCATAACAAGGAACGTGGGCAAGTAATCTGATCATAGCCAGGACGTAGCATGGCTGTACTAGGACTAGGCTAAGGCTATGGCTGGTTGTGTACCGTGCGTTAGCGGCACGTGACTAGCTAGGTATGTTGGCACAGCTAGGCAAACATTCTAAGCATGGCTGCCGTAGCGGCAGTGACTACCAATGGATATGTACAAGCTAGGGCTATTGCTATTCTAGCCCGCTGGGGGCGTCAGTTAACGTAAAGGATTTACGTTTGATGGATAGAGATTGTTACGCTCTTTCCAACGGCACCTTGAACGCCTCATTTGGTTAAGGGACGTAAAAGTTATGACGTTTCCTAGGCTGTGCCGACAGTACCCGGCGCGCCACTGTGGGCGCGTACGGACACAGGATGTACAAGTGTCACTATGACAGTCCGCAGGACGTTGACAGGACTTGTACAGGACTTGATGGTCAATTGATAGGTAGGCGTGCTGTAGCGCGCCAGGACCTATGAGACAATTGATGCTGAGTAGTGTACGGATAGGTCCACAGGACTAGCCGTATGGACAATTGATAGATCTGCGCGCCAAAGGCGTGCCAGAGTCTGTGTAATCAATTGATTGACAGTTCAGCTGTGACAGTGCAGCTGAATACTTGGACGCGTCCCTAGCAACCTATATGTGTGACTTGGTAGCACCGGGACGCTAGTTCTTGCGTGCACGTTCTCTTGGCACTGCGACCCTGTCGCCTGTGCTGCCGGCGTGCAGTCTTGGAAGTGACGTGACTTACGTCTGTGTTTCCTTATTCATAATAAAGGCAACATTCCTGCAAGAACCATGGCGAACTTCGGCATAACTCTCTCACAACTCGTATTACTCGCCAAATCACCATCATGCCGAATTCCTTCGATTCCCGCATTCCCACTGACGAGGAAATAGCTGCTCCGCCGGCAGATCCATTACCGGCTCCACCATCGCGTGGTCCGCAGCCGATTGCTGCGCCGTGGCAAGCTCTAATTGACGAGGTCACGACATCACTCGACGAATTGCATCGTCGACAGCGGGCAGCTCTACCGTTGCTGGGCGATTTCCCGGAAGATCCACGCCTGCCGCAGCTGGTGCCGGCGATTCGTGGTCCGTTGGACTCAATTCGGTCGATTCTATCGGCTTTTACGGTCCAGGTCCGCGGAGGCCTTCGTTCGGTTAACGAGGTCACCACCGCCATTGAGGAGGTGGACAACGCCATTTCGTCGCTCACCGGCTATCAGCGGAATCTACAAAACTGGGCTGCGACGCGCACGGGAGGCGCGCCCGTGGTCTCAACAAATTTATTCCAAGATATCGCGTTGCTGTCGCTGCTCACTCGCGGCGTACGCACTCGCGAACGCCAGGTTCTCATTAACCTGGTGGCGTTTCTCTCTGCTCTGCGTGAGTGGATCCCAGCTGGCTGGGAACTTTTATCCATCTTCACGCATCCTCTCCGCATCGTCGCGCGTCGGCGCATCGCAGTTTTCCTGCCGACACAAAACCAGGCGAGCACGCCTGTTTTAATCCACGCCGGCGCAGGTCCGGCTATCACGCCAGACATGGAGGACGCAGAGTTTGAGTACGAGTACTGCGACTTTCGTGGTCTCGACTATTAAGGGGACCGGACAGTTCCGAATTTTTTGGCGCCAAAAAATTCGCGCCGGTACCGACGATCACGGACCATGAAAAATCGCACGTGTGGGAAAATTGTGGTGGAGACCACGCCATGGCGTATACCGATGCGCAAGATTTTGCGAGGTGGGAGAGGGCTAAAGTCGCGCTGGGATTGTGGCAACTCGATAATGAATTCACCGGCGTGCTGCTGGATGATATTTTAGCGAGGGATCGGTTGATTGAGCTTGGGCCCGCTGGCCTGAACCACACCCCCCCCGTGGATCCTAACGATGGGAATAATGTTTTCAGAAACGCCGCTTACAGATGGTTTGCGGCTAGGATGGGATGGATTGCTCCTGACGGAACCGCGCGCCCATTGCCTCGAGAAATCCTGACGATCATTCGGGACCGCTTCCCAGACCCGGCTGGAAACTACGTCGGCTTCATAGCCACCGCGGATCGGCGCTGAATTTTTTTTTTTTTCGTAGGATCGCGATGACAGGCGCTGGTAAAGCAGCAACAGCGCAGCGGCGAAGGCGCCAGCGGGAGAGAACCGGTGAGGCGCCCTCAACCCCAGCACCAAGTCGGGGGGTTGGCAGGCCTCGGGGCTCGCGCAAGGCCAGGTTTCCTGGTCGGCCTCGGGTGGCGCAGCAAACCAGGGCGGAGTGGGTGTCTGGAAAGGGTAAAGAGAGTCCGCAGACCCCGGCGACGGCCCAGGCCAGTGGCGGAAGCGATGGAGGAGCGAGCGCGCCGACGACGACAAGCTCAGGGCGTCAGTCGGTGCCGCCATTGACCACAAAGCCGTCGCCTAAGAAGTTTTATCCGCATGGTAAGATGGCCAGCGCTGGAGCCGCTGATGAAACGCCGCCATCACCACCTGCACAAGGCCCCCCCTTGAGCATGCCTCGTGTGCTGGTGGACTCTTGCCAGTTAGAGGAGATGGCCAGCATGATGCAATGCCCTTTTTGCTGCGGTGTTGGTTGTGTCAAGGTGGGCGAGATGGCTGCCAAGAAGTTCAGTGGGGAGGGTAGCTTGGCCGACATCGTGCTCTGGTGCAGCAATCCGTGGTGCGACAAGCCTGATGGCGAGGGCAGCAAGGAGCGTGAGCCATGGGTGATCCCATTTCCTATCCTGCGCCCCAACTCAGACTTGCGTGAGGGTATGGATCGCAACGCTTCCTCTAGCTTGCTTGCAGTAGCTGCTGTCCTCTTCTCTTGCACACGCACGCAGCTGCTGAGGTGCTCGACGGTGCTGGGTCTGGCATTCCCTCGCGGGCACCGCACTTGGGACAAAGATGTGGATGCCGTAGAGGCAGTCATCATGGATTTTTTGGGGGAGGTGATTGCTGAGAACAGGGAGAGGGCGCGTGCATGGGAGCAGAAGGCTGGGAGGTTCAAGGTTGACAAGGAAGGGAGGCAGGGCTGTCGGGTCAGCTTTGATGGATCGTGGCCAACCAGGGGGTTTCAGTCCAAGTGGGGGCAGCAGCTCACTGTCCACGAGGGCACGGGGCTGGTCATAGGGCTGCACATCAGTGGGAAGTGGTGCCCTGTGTGCCAGGTGGCTAGCAGGTCAGGAACGGAGGCTAGGCCGCATGTGTGCTGGCTGAACTGGCAGGATAGCAGCAAGGGCATGGAGTCGCAGGGCGCGCGCTTTCTACTGCATGAGCTGGCTTCCCTTCATGCTGGGGTGTCTTTTGGGCAGGTGAAGAAGGGGGAGCAAGGGCCACAGCAGCCCAAGCCTATCGCCCAGAGGTTGTACGCTGCACAGGTGGTGAGCGATGGTGACACTAGCTGGTATGCCCAAGTGCGTGCAGACACTTCCCTGCCGCATGTGCCCGATAAGCTAGAGGACCTCAATCACTTGGGGAACTGCCTCTATGGCGCCCTGCTCAAGGTGAAGCGGGAACACTTGGGCAAGCTGCCTGGCGTCCTGGATGAGCACTGCATCAGACATGTGTGCTATTGCTTCCGCACGTTGATCAGGCGCAACCACCACATGCCAGCTGAGTGGCTGCACGAGGCAACTCAGAACTTGCTCAGGCACGCGTTCAATGATCACAGCACGTGCAAGCAGTATCCCAACCATGACTTGAAGGGCAAGGGGAAGGGGGGGCTGGGGTGGAGGTGGTGGAGTGGTGTACCGCCACTAAGGAACTGAAGCCAGGGCAGGTCCGTGACACCACGCCCGGGTGGAAGGGCAAGAAATGGCTGCCCCCCAAGGACAGCACCTCCAAGGGGGTGGTCCTAGATGTGTGGGGGATGGTGAACTGTGTGTGGCAAAAGTACACCACCCCCTCGCTCCTCAAGGCGTGCAAACACGACACCCACACAAACCTCAATGAGTTCCACCACAGCCAGCAGGTCAAGTGTCTCCCTCTTGGGAAGGGGGCCTTTGCTCACACACGCTGGCCTGTTGCTGCCATGCAGGGCGTGCTCAAGGTGCAGCTGGGCGAGGAGTGGTGGAAGCCAATTGCCAACAAGCTGGGCATCACGGTCACACCGGCTGTGGAGGAGCAGCTGGCCTCCCTCAAGCTGGAGAGGGCACGCCAGCAGGCCAAGAAGAGGGACCCAAACTGGCGCAGGCTGCGCAAGAAGAAAAAAACTGAGGCCCAGGGGGGCAAGTGGAAGGATAACAAGGCCGGTGGGGAGTATGAGCATGGCAGTGGCTATGCCATCTACGGGCAGCCCGTGGCTGGACAGGAAGGGGGGGGGGAATGCAGTGACAGTGGCAGTGACAGTGTGCTCTGCACGGTGTGTGGCGGTGCAGAGCACAAGAAGGTGAACCCCTTTCTCTTGTGTTCCAACCAGGATCCGGGCGACCATGGGGGCCACATGTTGTGCTTGGGTTTCACGCTGTCCACCGTGCCTGGTGATCCCTGGTTTTGTGCAGCATGTGATGACACGGGGGCCAACAGTGTGCTTGATTGACATTTTTTCCAGTTTTTTCCAAGTCCTGAAATGGGCTATAACCATGATCATATATGTGTTATACTGGTCAGATTGAGCTGAAAATTTGTCAGTGTACATTTCCCACCATCTAATATTTGATTTTAACCCCACTGGCCATATAACATGTGTTATTGATTTGATTTATTTTTTTATGTGCTAAAAAAGACCCTTTTTAGGTCAAAATTTAACACCTACTAGTTTGAAGTACCATTTTTGGGACCCAACTAGCCAGGTTTTTTGTAAACAGTGGGAACTTAAAGAAAATATCATGGATGATTGAATTTGGTCTTGCCATGCACCTAGGCACTAGGTGCCATGGACCCTATGGTTTAGCGTATTATGCTGGCATCCGGTGTATAGCCAGGGGTCATGAACCCTACAGGTGGGGGGATGCATGCCCAAACATGTTGTTTTGATGCCCCAAACTCAAATCTGGACATATCATGTGCAATTACAATGTTATTACATGAGTTCACTTTTGGGGTGGTTAGAACTGTCCGGTCCCCTTAAAACGTCGGCCATTTTTCCAGTACTCGTCGGCATTTTGTCGGCATTTCGACGGCATTTCGCGGCGGCGGCGACACGGGTGCAGGCGGCATTACTCGACAGTTTTGTACATACTTTGTTTTGCTGCTTTGCTCCAGTGTTCTAGAACAGCTTGTAGTGCATCATGGCAGATGGGCGACGTAGCAAGGGAGCCCCAGCCAGTGGGAATAATGGGGGTGCGGGTAGCGGGACAGCTCACGTAGATGACGTGGGTGTCACCGGTGAAATAACCAATATCCCTCTCAACAATAATAATACACAAGCTGTGCATGGATTTGACCTCACCACAGTTATGGGAAACACAGAGCTGGAAATGCTCAGGCAGTGCCAAATGGCGTGTGTGTGAACGACGAGACACCTTGGCATTAGGATAGAATGGCACATATACCGCTGGTCAGCCGTCACTTGCGGCTGACCAGACTTTGCGTATTAAAGTTAAGCCTAACTTACTGATCCTGGACGGACTAGCCTATCAGTTACAACCTGATCTATAGTCAGTCCTAACATGACAACTACAGTCCCGGTACTGAGGTACCGGCTCATCACATACTGAGTCTATAGCCACGTGTCCATGCCACGACTGCTCTAGTCCAGCACCGTCCCAGTACCCAATTGGGCGCCGGCGGTGCTGGCACGTGTCCACTTAGGCTACAGGCGGGAGACTTAGACTAACTCCCACTTTAAGTTTTCTTTGGGTTTCAACAGAAACACACATAGCCATCAAATGGACGCAGCCATTCCCAATGCCTTAAAAAACTGTCAGATAACCTACTAGGACCCAAAGGTCACCTCACACATGTACAAGAGATGCATTAAAAAGGCCCCATGTCTCAAGCATGGTTTCTTAACTGAGTGAGATGGGTGCTCAGGCCCCAGCATGTCATGGTCATCCAAACAAGTGTCTCACAAAATTTTATTCAATAAATAACACATTCATCATGTCCCAACTTTCTAGACCAGTGCTTCTCACTGTCAGAAAACTACCCAGCTGCCACTGCAGCCTTTCAGCTGCAGTATTAGGCAGGGGGTCATGGGCTAACATGTACAATGTGCCAGTCACTTCAGACTGTAACCAGGGTTCATCAACCCATACAAGACCTGGTATTGTGGTCCTGCTGCTTGTGGCACCTTGGTCAGTGCATCTGCAGCATTGTCTTTGTCCCTGACGTGGGCTTTAGACTCCAGGTACTTGCATTCCTGTTTTAGCACAATCCAATCCAGGTCCGAGTGTACAGCCAAAGGATTGGCAAGGAAAGAGATGATAGATTGAGAGTCAGTCAGCAAATGTGCTTTCACTCCTGCAGAGCTACCAGCCTGGTGTTGAAGCCAGACCAGCAAGTGATTGAGATACCTTGCATGCAAGACAGAAGATACCACAGCCCTGCATTCAGCTACATTGCTACTCACAGCTTTCCTCTTGTGCAATCTACTGAACCAGGAGACTAGTGACTTCTTCCCACCTTGGTTATGCAGGAAAAACAATCCAGCCTCTCTGGCTTGAACCTTGGTAACTACCCTGGACTCCATTGAACTATCCATCATGCACGTGATGTGAATGGGAGTAAACAGGTCCAGTGAGTGAAGCATCAAAGGTGGACCATCATGCAACAACTGCTTGATTGCCCGTGCTCCTACCTCCTGTAGTACCTCATCATCTACCCTGCTCACAAAAGCCAGGTGGGGTGCACATGTAGCACATAGCCAACCAAGCTTGCCTCTAATGGTAGGGCACATGTCAGGGGTGATGTGAACAGGCAGGACATCCAGACAAGACTTAATGTATTCAGCAGAGGCCTGCATGGAACAAACCCAGCTGCCCTGCTGCTGCAGCAACTCAAGCATCATGCCACAGAACTTGACTGGCTCCTTGCCCAGCTCTAGCTGCTTGCCAATCTCAAAACTGGCAGACACCTGAGCTATGAAAGCATCCACTGCAGCTCTAGGACCTGAGATTAACTGATCATCCCCATGCCAGACAAACATCATCATTCCATCAGGGTGTGGGATGACAAACAAGCAAGGGTCAATGTCATCATAGGTGGCCCCTAGCTTCATGAATACCTCCTGTGCAGACAGCCTAAAAATTTTTGGAGCTGACTGCAACCCTTCAACCCCCAGGTTTGGCCTCAACAAGGGTTGAACAATATCCCTGTGCCACACCTTAGGAGTATTCACCACGTATACCTGACCTCTCCAGACCTGCTGTGCTATGGCAGGGTCCCCCTTTAGAAAGGCTCTTTTGATATCTGTGGCTTTACACACATAATCCTTCCCTGTATTAAGCTGATGCAAAAACAAGGAAAGCAACACCTTGAGAGACGTTTGCTGAATACCAGGAGTATAAAGCTCAGCCTCTGTCAGCTCTGTAGAGCCCCTGAACTCAGTGACACATGGCCTAGCATGGAAAATGGGTGGTCCCCCATCAGCCTGAGGTTTATGCTTGCACACAAACTTTAACCTTAGCTTCTTGGCTCCAGCTGGCATAGCATCAAGAGGAGTCACAGGTGGTGTGTGTGTGGGACTACGTGCATCTGGAACAACCCACTCCTCCCTGGCTTTGGTAAAAGCCTCCAGCCACTTAAGAAACCCAATCTGCGTCTGGCAGTCCCGTACAATATCATCATAGGACAGGGGAGACATGGATGCAACATCCCATCTACCAAGCCCAAACGCTGAAGGGTGTAGCTTTTGAGAGTGTATGAGGTCCTCCACACACGGTTCCTGACCTGGGAGGTACTTGGGCTTAACTGCATTGATGGCAGCATCCAACCCAGTGCTAATCTGGCTCAAAGGGATTTTAAAATGATCTAGAGGCACCTGTCCTACCCCTGCCACACTCAACCTCCCAGCTGAGATGACAACACCAGGGTAAGATACAAAAGGTTCCCCTAACAGGGCATTCCCTGAGTAACCCTCAACCACCTGAAATGGAGTGGGCATACCCAAGATTTGAATGCTCACCTGACCTTTGACCTGCATTTTGGTTTTGCCTGAAAAATCTGACACTCTAGCCCATGGTGAGGCCTTCATTTTCAGACCAGATACAGCTGCTGCACTGATGATACTCACCTGTGCTTGGGTGTCTACAGCCAAAATACTAGGATCTTGACCTGCATCCCCTACAGCATTGACTGTGCTGTACCTGTTGCCACAACTGCTTTAGTGTTGTGTGCCTTGTGCAAGGCCTTAAGAATCTCAGCAAATGACTTCCTGGGAACGACAGGATCTGCTCTTTTGTGACTCCTCCAGGTGTGAGGGAGGTGCTACCTGCTGCTCACCCTGTGCACCGTCCTCCTGCCCAGGTGGACTATTGGGTTGTAGTGGGGCTGCACTACTGAGGAACACAGGAGCTTCTACTGTGGTACTAGTGCTTGCATCAATGACGTCCTTAGCCAATTCATTGGGTGAGATCAATCCACCAGACTCCTGCTCTGAATCCATGTCCAAGAATTCTACCCCTGACACGTCTGCCAGTGGTGGGTAATAAAGCTTGAGTCTATGCTTGCTGACCACACGCTCTCTGTCATGTTGTATAGTGACTGCAGTCCCTTCTTCATGAATTTTGGTGACTACAGCTGGACCGTGCCATCTGGCAGAGTGTGCTCTTCCTCTGTCACCCTCTCTGAAAAACAACACATGGTCCCCCACTTCAAACACAGGCCTGGCATTATTTTTGTCTTTCTTTGCCAGCAACTTGGCTAAGTGCTGCCTTTGTGTGTTGTAGTGAGTGTGTACCTCTGAAGCATAGCTGCCTGACTGAAGGCCAGTTGGGGTGATTTCCCCAAAAGGTGAGGACATTATTGGTTTGGCGTTTAGCTGGGTAGTCACCCCTGCTGCCCAAGATGCCCTGTCAGCATAGCTACCAGAGTCAGCCAACCTGGATGGCATTTTTCTTATCACATCCCTGATGGCTCTCATGGTACGTTCTACCAACCCCTGACGTTCATGATCTTGAGCCCCAGACACTTCTATCTTGGGCAGGTCATTCCTGTCCTGGATGCAGAGAAACTGCTGATCCAGCATTACTTTTTCAATGGGGTGAAAACGTGCCAAGGCTATCTGTAAAGCTCTGTGCAGCTGCTCTTTATCCATCCCAGGCAGAGGCTCCACTACCACAAACCTTGACCAGGCATCCTTTATGACTAGGTAGTATACCGTGTCCTTCACCACGTGTATAACATCCCCAACCAGTTTGCCTCTAGCCAGTGGTGGTGTGGCCACATGCCATTTTCTGGGCTTAGGAGCATATAGCTGACATTGCTCACAGTGCTTACGTACGTGCCTGCACATCTGTTCCAGATCATGGCCTTGTATTTTATTGGCTAGCCTTTCAGCCACAGCCTCATGGCCCATAACCTTGTGCAGTTGCTCTGCTAGAGCACCATACGTGATTACCTTTTCTGCTGCTGCACTAAGGGAAGCTATGGTGGGGTCACGCATCATGTGTGACAGTGTCATGTCATATGCCACTTCCCAATCCACATCATCACACTCAGGCAACACTTGGCAGACAGAAGGTAACAGGAAACCATTTGTGAAAAATGGTGAGGGTAGCTTACAGGTGTCTCCCTGGTCTGCCGCCCCCGCGCGGTTGTAGCGCCCTGGCGTGTTCTTGTTGTGCCTGGGAGCCGTGCAGCGCGCTCCTGCTGCAATGGGGTGACGTGTTTTCCAGCATCCAGGACAAACATCAACGTCAGAACCATAGTCGGGTTTGCCCTTCCAGCAATCATCTTTTAGGTGCCCCTTACAAAGGCACCTAGTACAATGTTTGGTGGGGTCATGAGGCAACCTCTTGTCCCCCCCTGCTGGCTTAGCACCCCCTGGCTTGCTAGCTCCCCCACTTTGTTTTCTGTTTTTGTTGTTATTGTTCTTCCCCCCCCCTTGTTTCCACCTCCCCCACTTTTGTTGTTTTTGTTTTTATCCCCCCCATTACCGCCTTTACCTGGGCCACCAGCGACTGCATCTGCTTTTGGAGAGCCCCGTACCTGAGGCTTCCTCCCCCTTTACCTGCTTCACCTTTACATCCTTGGCTGCAGCAGCAAATGGCTCTAGGCATTGCTGCACATAAGCCATTGCCTTCCTGAAGTCCTCCCACTTATCCTTCAGACCTGCCAGTATGACTGACAGGGTGGTAGGGTCCAGTTCTGCCTTTTGTAGCCATAGGTGTACTAGGTACTTGGCATTGAGCTTCTTCAGCTCCTCATCCCCCTCTATGTACATGACATACTTTTTGTTGTCACTCACATAGTCACGCTTATTGACCTTATACGCCTCTATCCACTGGAAGCCCTTAAGTACTTCTAAGTGCTCCCCCGTGGTAACAAGTGCCCTAAGGTCTACCATGAACTGCGCCCACAAACATTTTCTGCCACATCTACCCCGCTGCTGGCACGCTTTTGGTACAATTGTACCAACTGCTGGATAGGCTTGGCAGATTGATGGATGGGTGTGGATGCACGTAGGGATGCAAACCAATCACGCACATTATCACTAGCATACGCATGTGACAACTTAAACAACCACTCCCTAGCTTCGTCCTGGGTATGGCCCTCTGGCAAACCCGGAAAACTAGCTTATCCTCTTTCTTTTTTGGATCAAACCTGGGCCTACACAAGGCCGTGGAGGTTGTGGTTGTCGTTCCTGCAGGTGGCTGCTGCTGCTGTTGCTGTTGCTGCTGCTGCTGCCGCTCCCCGCCCGCTCGTGTGCCGGTGCAGACTCCTGGGTGCCGTGTCCTCCCCCGCCCTGGTTGCCCCCCCTTCTCCGCCATCCTCCTCTCGTCCCTCCTGCGCTTTGGCTGTGGCGGCATGCCTCCTCCTCCGTGCCCTTCGCTTGCTGGCTTCAGCGAGGCCACCAGCCTCGCCACCGTGTCGGCCAGCCTGCCATGCTCCGCCGGGGTGAGCTCCCTCCCCTCGTCCAGCATCTGCTGGGCCAGCTGGAGTTGCCTCCGGATGTCCTCCCGGTGCGACAATGTCGCTGGACCGGGTTCTCCCCGGTGCGTCACCCTGGTGCGCGCCGCTGTGCCATCTCTGTTAGAGATGGTGTGTGTGGGCTGCGACAGAAAATGGTACAACTGCTCCGTGGAAATCCTCTCGTCCGGCATTAAACCAAATTCAGCTCTTACCGCCTCCCCCATGCATCCCTCACAGCAGCCTTCTTGATGTTTTGGACATGGCGTCGCTGCTTGAGCATACGCCGCTCCAGCCTGCCGACGCTCGCCTCCCAGATGGCCAGTTTCCGGCGATAACGCTCCTCGGCCTCCCTGCGAGCCGGCCCCTGCAATGGCGCCAGCTCGGCGACCTTCCTGTACTTCCAGGACTTCATGTCGCGGGTCAGACGCTCACACCGCATCTTGGTGTGAGACATCTTAACCCTAATCCTCGCCGCGAGCGCCTCCGCCCTGTCGCGCTCCTGCTGCTCGCGCAGCTTCCTCTGCTCAATCGCATTGCGCCTCCGCTGCTTCTTCTCCCGCTCCGCCTTGAAGACCTCCAGCCTCCGCTTCGCCTCCTTCTCGCGCTCCTGCAGCGCTGGTGTCATCTCCACCAGGTCTTCCGCGTCAGACGCCGACGGTCCCGTCAGGGAAAACTCGGACTCTTGCAGAACCCCGTCGATCTCCCTCGGGATCGTCTCAGACCTGCGAAGGCGTTGGAAACACGCCAGGTTTCCCCGCCTCACCACCTCGTAGGTCGGCGACGCCGGCCTCCTCAGGGCTGCGCGGACCCGTGCAGCGTCCTCCATCTGCATGGCCCTCTCACGTGACCGCAGATCCTGCCGCCTCTCCTCCTCGGACTCCTGCTCCGCAAGGCGACGTGCCAGGACAGCGTTGGCTTCCACCTGCACCGATCGTGCCTCATCTGCCGACGAGGGCTGCATGCCAAACAGGCCGAGAGAGCTGGACTCTGACTCCTCGCCCGACTCCCCGCCCGACTCCCCACAAGTCTTCTCACCCGACGAGATGACGCCCGGCCCCGCACCACACGGTGCATATGGCGGGCCCCTCGGAGCACGTGCCACCACTGGTGTCGAGCCCCTCACCCGACGCATGAGAGGGATGCGCACGACTTCCTGCACAACGTCCCGATAAGACGGGTCCTCTTCCTCAACGTCATCGGGATGCATCTCATCCCGGGTGTTCCTGTCCAAAATCTCCTGGCGCAAACTCGCCAGATCCGAGTCTGATGTCCCCGAGTCGTCGGACATGGGGGACGAGGATGACTGATACGGCACCTCCTCTTCTGAAGATGCCTCGCCCATCAGGGCCTTGCCCTTGTTGTTCGGAGCGTTCTTGGGAGCCATTTTTCGAAAAATGTGGGTAGAAAAAGAGAGTGTGAAAAATGGGTTTGTTTTGCTCGTCGTTTTAACGCGTGTGTTTTTACCGGAGTTTTTTAATGCAAGTTATGGGAAACACAGAGCTGGAAATGCTCAGGCAGTGCCGAATGGCGTGTGTGTGAACGACGAGACACCTTGGCATTAGGATAGAATGGCACATATACCGCTGGTCAGCCGTCACTTGCGGCTGACCAGACTTTGCGTAAGTTAAGCCTAACTTACTGATCCTGGACGGACTAGCCTATATCAGTTACAACCTGATCTATAGTCAGTCCTAACATGACAACTACAGTCCCGGTACTGAGGTACCGGCTCATCACATACTGAGTCTAGCCACGTGTCCATGCCACGACTGCTCTAGTCCAGCACCGTCCCAGTACCCAATTGGGCGCCGGCGGTGCTGGCACGTGTCCACTTAGGCTACAGGCGGGAGACTTAGACTAACTACCACTCAGGGTCTAAATTGTAAATCAGCTACAACCTGTGACATCAGACTCCAAGCCTAAGCAGGCTGAAGAGTTTGTAGAAGGATTGGAAGGGTTTCCTAGTTTGTACGGCCGGGGGTACCAACTACTATCAGATCTGGATAGGGAGTAGCACGTTTGGGAAGTGTACTGACCAGATCAAGGACCTGACCAGGGAGTGCAAGAAGGCCAACAAGGCCTGGGCACTATATGTAGCTGAGCTGAAGGAGCTGCTTGAAGACCAGCGCAAGAAGGTCGGCATCCATTGGCAAGACAAGTATCAAGGGTGGGAGGTCAAGGGGGATCTCATCCAGAATTTCCTTAACTAATGCAAAATGGTTGAGGAAGGCAGGGCCCACGGTTTCAACGTGGCAGACAATATAGCCCTGACCAACTGGTTGAAGGTCTCTGGGCTGGATAAGGCCACACGTGGATCTCTCAAGGTCATGTGTGCTCCTCACTCCACCATGAAGGCCTACAAGGTCATCATCAAGCAAGCCCTCGAAGCTGAGGAGCTGTTTGAGGGTGGCCGGGGTGCCAGCTGTGAAGGCAACCCATGCAGGTGGGCGTACCCAGGGGGGCTCCAAATCGTCTGAGGCTGACAGAAGCCAAGGAGGGCGTAGGGGCAACCACAACAAGCGGAAGGCCAACCATTCACCCGACCCTGACGGGAGGTCACACTCCAAGTCGGTGTTCAGGCGGGTGGGTGGTCAGCCCAAGCAGGGCAACGCATCTGACAACGGGGGTGGTGGCCAGGGCAAGTCAAAAATCCAGTGCTACCTGTGCAAGGGGTGGGGGCACATCAAGAAGGAGTGTCCCTCCTTCAAGAAGACCCAAGGCCAGGGCAGCACCAAGAATAACAACAACAAAAACAACAAGAACAAGTCCCAGGCAGGCCAGCCTTCAAAGGGCAGTCAACAAGAAGAAAACAAGGAGCAGTGACTGTCTGAGGCAACCCCTACACACCTTAAATCACCTAAGGGGGAGGCCAGGTGCTCCACCAGTGCAGATTTTATATCTGGGCAACAAGAGGGTGATCTCCAGGTTCAGGATGGCCCCAGGTCACCTGGAGAGGTTCAGGTTCCTATGAAGACGTCCTTGACAGCTGGTGCAGCTGTAAGAATGTCTGACCCCATGCATCCTCGTGCTGGGCACGAGGGTGCAGACCTCTCATTTTGAGAGAAACCAATGTACAACCACAGAGGGGTGTGAAGGCCTCTGGTGGAGTGGTGGTATGCATGTGGTCCCTGCTGGCGGTCCAGGTGTTGGGCATGAGCAGGGTGACTCAGGCTCTGAGTCAGAACAGGATGGAAGTCAGCATGGTGATGCTGGACAACCTGACAGCACAGTCCTGACTGTGCCAGGGACTGCTTCCTCCGTGTACCAGGAGTTGGGTGCCCGAATCCACAACATGTTTGGGCATGCCACTTCTCTGTCAAACAACTTTGCCTTCCGTATGGGCAAGGCACCCCTTCTCAAGGCGTGCCAGCAAGCTGCCTCACGGTGTAAGTGCCAGTTGTCCTCCAACAAGCCCAGGAAATCACATGCCAAAGCTCTACCTCAGGGCATTGGTGATCTGCAGTGTGATATCCGGCAACACATCAGGGGCATGCAACTGTTGGTGTGCGTTGACAGGTACACAAAGTACAAGGTGCTATAGAGCATTTACCTTCTATGAAGAACAGGTACTTGCTGGCTGCCCTGCAGAATGTAAGAGCCAAGTTTCCTACCACAAGGATCCAGGTGGACATGCAGTTTCAGCATCTCAAGGGTGATCCCACCCTTCCTGAGTTGCTGGTTACACCTAGGGAGGCTCATGGGCAGCAGGGTGCTATAGAGAGGGCAATCCAGGAGGTCAAGAAATTGATCATCTCTGAAGACTGGGTACCCTTGTCTGCACCTGCACTTGTCAGGAGTGCATGGTTGAGGAACGTGGAGCAGCAGCTGAACAGCAGGGTCAATTTCTACTATGATGGAGTTGCTGTCAGCCCAATGGGTCTATATCATGGCCTGTGCCCCCCACATGTGCTGGAGGGCTGGAAACATGCTGCACATGTCACCTTTGCCAAGCTGAGGGAGAAGGACCGGGGTTGGAAGATGCTGGAGCCAACAGTGGGTCAGAGAGTATTAGCTTGGAAGGAACCGAGCCTGTATGGCAAACGTGGTAGCTGGAGTCCTGGGGTGGTTACCCAGGTTGATGAAGCTAGCCACGCATGCTTGGTCAGCATGGAGGACGAACCAAAGCATGTACACCGGCTGAGTTGGTCATATGTCAAGCCTAACCTGATGAATGAGGGCAGTCAGGCACAAGGCTCACAGGATCTGCAGGATTTTCAGGTCCCAGGTGGCATCACTGACGCAACGACCACATCTGTTGCAGGGGAATCTGTCAGCCCTGGCCAGGTTGCAGAGGTACTTGTTGAACAGGCTGCAAGGTCAACAGCTGGGGAGTCAACTGTCAAGCCCAACGCTCTAACCAAGCCCAGGGGGACTAGTTTGGCTGGATTGATTGGGGCTCTGCAAAGGGCCAAGAAGCAGCCCAAGGTAGCCAAGCTCAGGTGGCATGGCAATCTGGGGCTGGACACTGCCTTAGAGGTAGACACTAATTCTCAGGTTTCCATCATTGGGACCAGAGCTGCAGCAGGGTACAGCATGTCTGAGCCCAGCTATCAGTTTGTGTCTGACTTCAGTGGCGGGGTACACGTGAAGGTACTGGGTGAGGTATCTATTCCTATCCTTGGACAGGACACGGCATTTTGTGTCTTGGAGGGCTATCAGGGACCTGCTCTTCTGGGGCAGAATTTCCTATGCCAGGATGGGGTAGTGATCACGTCCTCTCTCCTGACTAAGGAAGGGGCTGGTCAGGTCCCACTGATTAATTTCAGGACCACTCACCTATCACGTGCAGTAACCAGGTCGGTTAAGCGTGTGCAAGTGTGCCAGGGGCAGGAGCCCTTGGTTGATGACCTCATATTGCCAGCTGCTAGTCATCCAAGCAGTTTGGGCATTGGTCCTCACTCACTTGCTGGACACAGCCCTATCAACTACCAAGGCCTGGTGAAGCTCATGTCCTCTCCCATTATGTGTCCCCAGGTCACACTGGGTCTGATTAAATCTGGGGAGGACTGGATCTCCAAGAAATGCGTGGAACCTGTCAATGACCTGCCTCCTGCACGGCGTCTACTCAAGCTCAAGTTTGTCATCAAGATGAAGGAGGTGGACGGGGTCAAGGTACCACATGTCAGGCCAGTGCTGAATGAGTTCAAGGGTACTGGTGAGTGCACTGCTGAGGAGTTGTATACCCCTGGCATGTTGCATGACACTTGGAGGCTGCTGCTGTGTGTATTTCTAGGCCTTCTCAACAAGGGCTTGGACTATGGCTCAGTGGTGGTAGACTTCAAGAGAGCATTTCTGGAGGGGGATATGCAGAGGTGGCCCAGGAAAAGTGGGAGGGCAAGACGCCTTTCTATGTTAGGGTGCCTGCTTTATGGAAAAGGGACATTCACACTGAGTTCCTTAAAATCCTCAAGGGCCTGGAGGGCCTGAGGTCAAGTCCAATAATCTGGAGGGAGACTCTCAACCGTTTCCTGAAGGAGCATTGTGTGAAAATAACCAGGTATTGGAGGAACCTGATCTTTCTTGAAGCCTAGTACTTGAGGAAATGTTTATCACATTAGGAATTATTGTTCATATTCCATTCGTTGATTAAACATTAATAATATGGGGCGGCCACCATGTCTAGGGCCAGCCCTTTAGGTCACCTGGCTTGTAAACAACAAGGAGCAGCAATTTTTCTTTAAGTGCTATGTCCACCCAAAGGGCAAAAACACAACAACGCATTGTAGCCGTCAGATTAGTGACGGCGCATTCAACATTGTCGGATGCACAAAAAGTCATGCACATGCGCCAAAGGCGCGGCGCCGGAGCCAAAAGGTACTCTACCACTTATATTAGGTTTCTTTCTCTAAGGTCGGCGCAGGCTCAACTTATTTTCGTCTACATCTGTCACAAGGGAAGTGACGCGGCGCCACAACTGGTCCGTCTGGCAAAAAATGCCAAAGTCCATGCGGCGCGTCATACCAGACAACTCAGAATATTTGGTAAGACCTACGGACGGTACAAAAGTCCACAGTATCTTCCGTACTGAAAATTCGACACTGAAAATAAAGCAAGGCACTGACGTAGCTCACACAGAATTGTGCCGGCAAGGTAAATCACGGCATATCCTACGTAATACTTCCGTCAATGTCCCGACGGCAGAATAAACGATAATACAAACACGAGCAAGTGGCCCAAGCCTGCACTAATAAAAATGCGAGCCTGTGGCACAAAACGGTAAAACTTCTGACACATTGCAACTTGAAGGTTTCTCCTGTAGACCCCTGTCTGTTTCTGGGGCAATGGGAAGACCTACCAGTGTATGCTTCGCTGCACGGGGATGACCTGCACGTGCTGACTCCCACGTCGTGGCTTAAGGAGTTGATCTCCATCATTAAGTCCAAGTTCCCTCTGGGTAGGGAGCAATGGCAGGTGGAGAATGAGCCTCTGCTGTTTGTGGGCATGGAGGCCACACTGGTGAAGAAGGGGGGAGAATGGCGTATGCTGCTGGTGGGGGGTAATGATTATCAAGAAACCCTCATTAGCAAGCTTCCTCCAGTCATCACGCAGGCACTGTGTCCTATGGTCAGGGGCATGGTTGCTTGGGTGGCAGGCATTTCCAGGCCAGACCTTATGGTCATAGCCAGGTTGCCTGATGACATCATGATGGAGCTAGGGTCTGCCAAGGTGGCTGATCAGGTCAGGGCTTCGTCTGGCATTCTGTTGTCTGCAGTGGATTTATCACAACCCATTTGCATGGAGCTGTATGTGGATAGCTCAATGGACAGCAGGCAGGTCTCCAAGGTCAGGGGCAGGGCTGCAGGGCTCTTTGTGCTCAGACAGGAAGGCCTGGGGAGTTTGGTGAGCTGGTTTAGTCGCCTGCACAAACGGGAGGCTGTCAGCAGTGATGTGGCAGAATGCAGGGCTATTTGTGAAGGCATTCACACAAGCCTCTATCTGAAGGAGTTGCTTCATCAGATGACTTCTAACACTCCTTGGCCACTTCAGGTTACCACTCTTCTCAAAACAGACTCCATGGGGATGGTGCAGTTCGTGCACAGGCAAATGGCCAGAAGTAGGGACTTGGATTATCTCCTCCTTAAGGAATTGTCCTCCTTGGCCAACATTGAGCATATCCCTGGGGTTGACAATCCTGCTGATGCTTTGACCAAGCTAGTGCAGAAGGCAGCAGTGCATGGTTCTTCAGTCTCTGATGGACCCATCTCAGCAAGCTGTCTAAGCTGGTGCCTGGTTATAGGGCATTGGAGAGCAGATTGTGTGGTAGTGTCAGCATTGTGACTGGCATAATACCTGTATTTTAGTCTGTACTAAGGCTCATGGACCATGGTACACTCACTCTGATCATAATCAGGATACAGCCAGGTTTTGGCTGGGGTTCATGCTGTTGACTACACAAGGTTGACAGGTCCATTACAGACCATGTATTCTATTTTAAAAGAAATGTATATTTGTACATACCTCTCACAATGGTCTGGGAACCTTCATACTGGGGTTTATAGGGCGGGGTTCGATTCCCTGGTATTATGTTTCTACAAGCTGGCCTGTTCAGGTGTTTGCCTGTTCAGACTTCCCTAGTTCCCCAGGGCAGGATTTAATTGTTGCCTATGTGTTTCATTTTGTCATTTGTTTACTGTGGCAGTTTACCATCTGGCAAGTAGACGGGCGCCGTAAGACGGGCGCCAATAGACCCCTGCTGAGAGAATGACAGGCAAACTATTGTAATACGCCTTATGTACTTTGTCAAGTGGTATTTTAATTGTCATGGATTTATTGTACTTATATTGAATATGTACTGGGTTTTATGGGATTAGTACAGGGGCAGCTCACGTAGGTGGGACAGTGTTCCAACTCCGGTAGGTGGGACAAATTCAGCAAAGCGGGACATGTTCAGGTGTCCCACCTAACTGAAATTATGTCCCACCTTGTTGAATTTGGAAAAACATGGTGTCCCACCTACCGGCATTTGTGATACAGGTCTGTCTCACCTACCCGAACTTGAAGCTGTGTCCCACCTAACTGTATGTTTCTATGTGTCCCACCTTCCTGAATGTAGTGGCTACGCACATATGGGCTCTATGTGTCATACTCCTACATATGTTATACATACATGTCCCTATTACTCCTATGGGGCATGCTACCTATTCTGCACGTTTGCTCATGGCGTAGGGACACTTGATCTGTGTGCAACCGATAATACGCTGGAAATTAAATCAATCAAGTGCAAATATGGTAGTTCTTGCAGATTTGTATGACAACATTGTTATTGTTATATGGTGCATGGGGGTGGGGTTAGGAACCCCCACCCCCACCCCACTTCACCGCACTTCACCCCACTTCACCCCACTTTACCCCACTTCACCCCACTTCACCCCACTTTACCCCACTTCACCCCACTTCACCCCACTTCACCCCACTTCACCCCACTTCACCCCACTTCACCCCACTTCCCACCCCCACCCCACCCCACCCCCACCCCCACCCCCACCCCACCCCCACCCCCACCCCACCCCCACCCCCACCCCCACCCCACCCCCACCCACCCCCACCCCCACCCCACCCCCACCCCACCCCCACCCACCCCCACCCCCACCCCACCCCCACCCCCACCCCCACCCCACCCCCACCCCACCCCCACCATATAACAACAACATAACAACACCACGATAAGAAATGACATCGTGGTGCAGTCGCCACCGCCATCATCAAGGAGACAACCTGCGCAGGCCAGAAATCGGGAGAATTCGGGCAATCATGTACAAGACAACAGGCTCCAGGTCAGCCAAGCGCTCGTACATGCGAAACTTGATGACTGGGTCTGCAATCGCCATAATCCAAGTGATGCACATGTACAACCACGTCATAACTCGGAAGCTTTGGATTAGGATCATAAAAGATTGACTCAAACAGTTACCGTGCTAGCAAGATGTGGGCAAGAGAATGCACCCATGGTTGTTGTAATGGTGTAAAAAGGGTGCCAGATTTTCAAGTAAGGAATCATGAATAACCATGCCGCACCTCATGGCCATGCATATACATGGTGGCAAAAAATTTCACATCATCCACACGGCCATGTGTGTGCCTGCACGTGTATGGTTGTGAAAATTGACAGCATTTTTATTATGCACACGCCCATGTATGCATGATTGCCTATGACGTCCACGCAGGCATTAAAATTCACAAGGCCTCGCATTCGATCGTGCTTGCAAAAAACTGTCCATCAACACAATACGCCTAGCCTGCAGCCTGCATGTAGTGCATGGTTGCACAAAACAGAACTACATGAACACAATGAATGAATGCGCAAACTTTGTGCCCACACTTGGAATTACCCCAAACTGAACAACGCGGTTATAATGCACATGGCCTCACATTTACTCATGCGAAAACCCTTTAAGCATCAGCACAATGGCCATCATGGGGAACCCAGCAACGGGATTTGTGATTGGAAGGATTCTGAATCACGCACCTATGTTCAGTCATATTTGCAAAGAACCGACATCGGGTTGACCAGAGCTGACGTCCACGGACCACTCTTCGTCACTGGAATTCCCTTCATTATCCTCAGAACTTGAATCGCTGGGCTCAGAGCTTGAACCAGCTGCGACGTGTAGAAACTGCCCCGGCTTCTTGGTCGGTAAGAGAATGCCTTTCTGGGTGCGCACCAGCTTCCAAAACTTCTCCGAATCCCCGGAATCTGAAGACCCCCCGGAATCTGTTCTTGCCAAAACGGCCTCCGCTTCATTCCCTTGCCGGTTGTGAGTCTCAGAAGCCAAGGATACAGAGGCTGGTTGTTCTTCCTGGATCACTGTAAGACCTGAAGGCGATGCCTTGGTACTTATGTCCTCATCATTTGTAGAGGACGCTAGGTCTGGGGTGGAGTTCAACTCATCATCAACATCAACGCTGGGCTGGACCTTCACCGGTGTAGAGGCCCCGGAAGCTGCCTCATAAGCAGCCTCCGAATCTGCCTCTGAACCATGATGAAGCGCTTTATCCATCGTTTCAAGAAGAAAAACAAGCTATATGTACCGCTAGCTGCTCACGTAGTGTAAGTATTTATGCAGTTAACGATACTTGATAATAAAGCCACGTCGAATTATATACAATACGTATGTGCGGTGTAGTGAAATATAGGTCTTGGTAGTGATATGTGACCACTTGTGTGTACATGTACACAGTACAGTACACCGCCTCACGGGTACGTGGGCTGTTCCCACACCACGTGGAAGTGGGACGTTTGCGTACTACGTAGCCGTGAAAGTGGGACGGTTCGCGTACCACTTAGCCGTGAAAGTGGGACGGTTCGCGTACCACGTAGCCGTGGAAGTGGGCTGTATGCGCCTGTGGGACGGTCTCAACCACAATCTGAGTACGTGGAACAGGTGCCCCACCTTGCCGCGTAGGTGGGACAGTCCCATCCAAAATCCGAGTACGTGGAACATGTGGCCCACCTTGCTGCGTAGGTGGAACAGTCCCATCCAAAATCTGAGTACGAGGAACAGGTGCCCATTACAATTCGTTCAAGTGGCCCGCCGGAGCGGCTGTACAATTTTTCCCAGTGAGCGCGCTGCCAAGTGTACTTGTGGGCAAATTTTTAGGTGCCCCGTCACTTCGAGGTACTAAAAATTAGGCTACGGTACGAATTCAGCGAATTTCAGCGAATTTTCAGTCGAACCAAAGGAAGTGACGCCAACTACCAAAAAGTTTCCGTTACGAATTTTCAGCCCAACACTCGCGCAAAATGAAGTGACGGCAACTACCAAAACGTTTCCGTTACGAATTTTCACTCCCACACGTTTGCACAAGAGGAAGTGACGGCAACTACCAAAAAGTTTCCGTTACGAATTTTCAGTCCCACACTTCGCGCAAATTTTAGTAGGGCTGCACGCAAGCTACCTTTCAAAATTTTGCGCTAGTATGGAACGCATTTCATTCGTCTGGAGGAACGCTGCCTGCCAACTACCCCCGTTCAGAATGTTCCGCCGAAATTTACTTGAGATTTGGAAATCTGAACGTGCGCGCAAATTTTAGTAGGGCTGCACGCAAGCTACCTTTCAAAATTTTGCGCAAGTATGGAACGCAATTCATTCGTCCGGAGGAATGCTGCTCGTCAACTGCCCCCGTTCAGAAAGTTGCGCCGAACTTTACTTGAGATTTGGAAATCTGAACGTGCGGTTGGAGTTTCGCGGGGAAACCCAAGTTCCCTAGTAATTCACCAATGACGCGCTTCGAACACTTGTCCGCTAAAACCTAAGCAGCCGCTCCGGCTGGCCACTTAAACGAAACTTGATGCACCTTGCTGCGTAGGTGGAACAGTCCCCATCCAAAATCTGAATACGTGGAACAGGTGCCCCACCTTGCTGCGTTGAGTTGCTGCGTTGGTGGGACTGGCTCTTCCAAAATCCGAGTACGTGGAACAGGTGGCCCACCTTGCTGTGTTGGTCGGTGGGCTGTCGCATCCACAATAACCGTACATCAGTACACGTGGCACTGTAGGCGCCCCATGCACCTTATGAATTCCCCTTCTGCCGGCGTAATTAACATGGTATACTGTAAGGAGGTGAGAGAGGCACACGCTGGCTACGTACAGTACGTTGGCACGTGACTTTTGTTAGAGAGTGCTAGTCAGCTGCATCAGTTAATGATCCATTAACTAATTATTGAACACGTGACTGCATCCGTGGTCTGAGGACTCTAACTATATACGGTGAGCCGCTATGGCGAGCGGCTCAGGCGAGCCGGAGTGCAGTCCATCATCCGCAGGGCCAGCTGTCGGCGGCTCGGGTGATGCCCCCGCAGGTCTGGACCTGCAAGCTTTCTTGTGCCGCATGTCACCGAGGACGAGGGAAAAGCAACTACGACAGGCAGGGCTAACCACGGCATCAGAAGCGGGGCTGGTAAACTCCGACAAACCAGCTGACAAGGGCGAAAAAGTAAGCCGTGCGCCGCGAGATGAAATTAAGTTCAGGGATATGCGCACCAAGCGGAAGATTCTGGACGCCTTTCACGAGAGCGGATTGTCGCAGCGCCAATTCTGCAAAACTAGCGACCCCCCCATCCCGATTTCAACCTTCAGCCGCATGCTCACAGAGGAGGCGGCCATCAAGGCTGCAGCAGACAACCCCAAGCTAGCGGGGAAGAAGTGCCCAAGTCGTGTCAGAAACCCGCATACGGCCAAGTTTCCCTTGGTGGAGAAAGAGGTGGCCACTGAGATTCGCGAGTATCGGAGCAAGGGGTACATGGTCAACCGCGCGCTTGTGCGCGTAAGTTTATTTCCATCATAATTGTCGGTATTTTTCCTGCTGCATTTTGTACATGTCGCACTAGTTTGCTGAGTTTCGATTGTTTCATGAGTATGCATGCAGCCCGGCCCCGTGAGAATTTGACGTGGAAGAGCCGAAAGTATGTAATGGTCTTCTTCGTTGCATGCAGCCAAATGATGCAGCGTAACCACCCAGCAACGGGTGATCATGAATTATGTAAGGGTTGGAAACTAGCAGTCTTGCTCATTTCTTGGCGATATCCCAGCTGCCCCCCCTTTATTTGAAAGATATTGCTCATGATGCAGGGCAGTGTCACGAGATAATCAGTTGGGCTTAAGCAGCTACCTGCACCAAAGAAACCTTTTTTGCTGCCTAAAATGTTCTTCTTTTCCTGTTTTAATATTTGTTTGTGCAATGCATGTTGTGCAGAACATGATGTTCAAGTCCATGCGCAAGCTTCACCCCGAGAACGCGAAAATTTTTGTGTGCAGCGACGGCTTCTTGACCAAGTTTCGGCTCAGGCACGGCTTCACAACCCGCCTTCGCACCAATGTGAAGTCCCAGGCACGCTCAGCTGAGGAGAAGATGGCGACCATGCAAGGGTTCGTCGAGAGTGTGCAAGGCTACCTCGTGTCCATGCCTCACAAGGGCAGCGCGGACCATCCGGTCAACGAATTCGACGAGTTGTGGGGCAACTTCCCATCGTGGCTCAGATGGTGCTTCGATGAAACTCCCGCAACTTTCAACAACCCTGCGAGAGAGACGTGGGACGAGAAGGGGAAAAAGGAGGTGTGGTGGGTGGCAGGCCAGGCGGGTTCAGCATCGGACAAACGCTGGTGCACATTCATCATCCCCTACAGCGCAGGGAAGGGCCCACACTCACCCGTCATGCAGCCACGCCCCGCAGTGATCTTCGGCGGCGCAGGGAACGTCATGGCTTCAGAGAAGGACAGCTACCATCCCGACGTGGACGTCTATTTCCAGGCATGTCCGCCTTCATGTTATAATTATATGTGCATTATTATTTTATTACATTATTACGTACATTCAGACTGTGTACCACTCATCTGAAAATATTGTACGTATGCCAACCTCACCTCCAGCATTTTTTTCGTCTAGCAGTATGTAGGGTAATTTTATATTTTCACTATTACTACTCTTATATTTTAGCTAATAAAGTAATATTTATTAGTTTACTCTAATACTGTACATAAATAAACTGATTCAAATAAATATATTGGTTACGTTTGATTATAGTGTCTTCCTTCCTTCCTTCCTTCCTTCCTTCCTTCCTTCCTTCCTTCCTTCCTTCCTTCCTTCCTTCCTTCCTTCCTTCCTTCCTTCCTTCCTTCCTTCCTTCCTTCCTTCCTGTTGAAAGGCATGGGGTTATTATGGGGACTTAAATTAATAATTTGTAGGTGGTGAATCATTGCCGACTTAAGCGTCAGGAGCCAGGAAAATTATTTATTACGTCCATATGGTGTGGCTTTCCATGGCTACCTCAAGGTAGCGTGAACATTGGTAATTATGGTAGGTGAGTGGTGGCGGCGGCCCTGGTATGCGCATGGGCCGACAATGGGTCGATAACGACAGCTGGTATGTTGGAACATGGTGCATGCGCATGCATGACTCGGTACGGCATGGTATGACATGCACATGACACAATACTATACTGTAATCTGGTGAAGATAGTGACCAATGGTCCTAGTGCCATTGTACAACTTGGCACATAGTCATAGTGTCCGTTCACGTAGGACAAATCCCACTTAGGTACTACTATCCGAGCATATCTATTTGTTAATTAGGGCTCGAATACAGTTGCCCGTATTATAGATTTCTGCACGGTCAGCATAATGGGCATATTCAAGACAGGATTCTTGACACCCTCCTTGCACATGATGCTGTCTATAAATACAAATGCTAGATCCTGGGCGAGGGTAGTCGGGTACCTAAGTGGATTCCCTCCTTACACGACACCCTGGTCTTGATATAAAACAGCAAGAAAAATGAGGGCAAGGTTGTGTAGCCCCATATTGTCACATGGAGTGCGCCACACGAGGGTGGAGCCAAACTGGAAACAGGCTCTTAAACTGTAAAGACTGGTTGCTCAGTGTTGAGGCTGGATGCAGACTGTAGCCGGTACTGGTTGATGCCATGCAGGGTTGCAGCTGGAAACGTTGGGTACTGGTAGCTGCTGGTAAACCGGTGACGTCAGCTGCTGTGTGTGCACACACGATCTATACTGTGTGTGGGTACAGTGTCTTGTGTGGTGCTGGTAGTGCTACTTTGACTTGTTTGCCAACAGGTTTTGATGCAACTTACTGCAACTACTACAAGGTGAACTGTGACGTGAGGATGTAGAGCTGGTTGCTGGACTGCTACTTGCTAGCTAGACAAGTGCGTGCAGCTGACTGCAGCTACTATCTACTCTACGCCTGTGGTGGAGAGGCATGCATGTGCTGCTGGGTGCTACTACTTCTCCTTGCTGGCTAGGCAAGTGTGGGTAGCTGCCTGCATGGACTATGCAGTGTACTCTGTTCCTGCTGGTGTTGCCTGCTGTGCTTGTTGATGCCAGTGTGATGGTGCTGATGGGACTGTGCTGTTACTGCTGCCTACATTACAGTATGGGGCAACTGGTGAAGATAGTGACCAATGGTCCTAGTGCCATTGTACAACTTGGCACATAGTCATAGTGTCCGTTCACGTAGGACAAATCCCACTTAGGTACTACTATCCGAGCATATCTATTTGTTAATTAGGGCTCGAATACAGTTGCCCGTATTATAGATTTCTGCACGGTCAGCATAATGGGCATATTCAAGACAGGATTCTTGACACTTCCTTCCTTCCTTCCTTCCTTCCTTCCTTCCTTCCTTCCTTCCTTCCTTCCTTCCTTCCTTCCTTCCTTCCTTCCTTCCTTCCTTCCTTCCTTCCTTCCTTCCTTCCTTCCTTCCTTCCTTCCTTCCTTCCTTCCTTCCTTCCTTCCTTCCTTCCTTCCTTCCTTCCTTCCTTCCTTCCTTCCTTCCTTCCTTCTTTAGCATAGTCCTCAACAATATATGTATGTATGTATGTATGTATGTATGTATGTATGTATGTATGTATGTATGTATGTATGTATGTATGTATGTATGTATGTATGTATGTATGTATGTATGTATGTATGTATGTATGTATGTATGTATGTATGTATGTATGTATGTATGTATGTATGTATGTATGTATGTATAGTTAGTCTCCATGCTTTGCTGTAGACTAAGTCTCAAAGGCATTGTGAATACAACGTATGAATAAGCCTTGTAAACCCATGTTGGTATGTGAATATAAATACCACGTGGGCTATGCAGATAGGGATGCTAGTCGAGTCGCATACGTTTCCCTAGATAGGTACTTTGGGTACTGAGGTACGTGACAGATGTCAGTACCCAGTATACGTAGTGTCCTGTCATTGGACGGTACTAGAGTATCCTAGATAGGGACCGTACTGCAGCGTGCATTGATTTGTGATCGCACGATGCAGTGACTAGGCAGCTACCTGTCATCGTGCGGCCTCGGGCCAACGGTCTGCACCCAACGGTCACTGGCGGCGCAGCCGGTGAGAGGAACGTTGATAAAGGGTAAACCTATTTTCTAATGAACCAAGCAATTCATTGCTCCAAGCTTCAGTGTTCTCAAGCAATATATCCCACCGCATTCTAACTTGAATTTTATTTGCTACCATGGCTATCACGAACAAGAATGTCGCTAAGAAGCTTACCTACAACGAGGATGATGATGGGCAGGATCGGCGGATGCCCAGAGACAACAACAAGAAGCCGGCTGGCGATGCGGCCATTTCCAAGAAAAAGAAAAAGAACAAAAAGACTCACAATGGTTGCCAGGACGAGGGGACGGCGGCTGCAAAGCCGACCGACCTACCCCCCTCCCCTGCGAGGCCGGAGGCCGAGACGGCTCCCCCCGGGGAGACCGGCTTACCCTCGACTCCGGCGGCCGCCCCAGCCGCAACCACGGCTGGCGCGGCCATGGCTGCGGAGACCTCGGTGGTAAACCCCACTGAGGCTCCACAGTCCGGCCCCACGTTGCCATCTCTTCGGGAGCGTATGCCCCGTCAGACGGCCTCGGTGGCACCGGACGGGACGATTACCTTTCGTCCCGCCACATCAAACCTTAATGTCCCTTTCGCCCAGGGACATAACCACATTGAGCTAACGTTTGGGCGACCCTCTGCGTCCCTTCTTCGCAAGAAGAAGGACATGGAGAGTATTAAACTCGCACGGGTGGTGCGAAAACCTGTGGAACCCATCGCCGGACAACCAATGTCCGACGATGAGGTATCCGACACTGCCAGTCTCCCCGATGGGGAGACTGAGATCAATCTTACCCCAGCGCTCCTGGCGGTCGAGCAGGCCGCGCTGGTGGCAAATGAAGAACGCCGAGCGCGGCAGCGGGACCGAGAGGTCCGCCGAGAGGCGGCTTTTCGGCTCGCCGCTAAGCGGCAAGAATATGAAGAGGAAGCCGCCCGTCGCCTGGCTACCCACCAGGCGATGGCGGACGCGTACCGCGAGGCCACCCAGCGGTTACGTGACCTCTTAAAAAATGCTGACTATCCCATGCACTATGCGGACAGTCAAGACCTGGCCGAGCTTGCTCGGTCAGCACACTTTAAAACCATGTCCTCCATCACCCAAGCCAGGGTCACGGAGGCCATCTTGGCCAAACATGGGGTGGTAGCTGAAGAAGCCCCCCCGCTGGAAACCACCAGCAAGAAACCCTCTCCCCCCCAACCCCTGCAGTACAAGGAGGGACTGCTGGCCCTGGGCGCGAGGAAGGGCAAAGAGGCGGACTGTCCAGTCCGGCCTGCTATGATCATGGGAGAACCACTCCCTGACATACCCGAGGATGAGGCTGCCTTTCAGGCAGCCCTCCGGGAGCATGAGGTACGCAAGGAGATGAAGCGTCTCATGCGGGAGGAGGCCAGGAGGAGAGCAGAGGCAGACACCCCTGCCCGCCCCTCCACCGATGGGGCTGGACCCAGTGGGGTTACCCGGACACCCCCGGGCTCCCCCAGGGCCACCATGACCCCCCCTCCCCCTCCCCCACCACCCCAGGTTCGCCCTGTGGGTTGGGGCCCCCTCCCAAACCAGGGGGGGTGGCCAGGACCCCAGGAGGCCCTGGGGGGAGGTGCAGAGGTGCCACAGGCACCCAACAGGCCTGCTGAGGCCCCCCCAAGGAGCGGGGATGTCCTGGAACAGCTCGCCATTCTCCAGGCCCAGCTGGCCTCGTTGCAAGATCAGCAGTTAACAGCTAACCAGCTGCAAACTGTCGAGGGCCTGCGCGCCCTGATGTCGCGGTATGAGCGGGGGACCATCAACCTGGACCCCACCCGCCTGCAACAAGCAACCGACGCTTCTTGAGGGCCAACCCCCCTCTCACAGGTGTGTTTAACCCTCATAAAAAGGAATCCAAAATCAATATTGCTGGCTTGCCTGAGGGTCACACTGTTGAACAAGCTAAGCAATTTGTTTTTGCTTTGGAGTATGGGATGGAAGGTCTTAACCTTAGACATCAGTTTAAGGCTCTCAGGGCCTCCTCCACATTCCATCAATCATCTCCTGCAATCAGAGCATTGATTCAAACCTATCAGGAACGTACCCTGACACCTGAAGCAGCCATTGAACAGTGGCCTACCTTTATCACTGATCTGAAACAGCTAGTGCTTACCAATAACCACATGGAAGCAGTAGAACGTTTCAACTGGCTTGCTGCATATAAGGTGAACAAGAATAACCTCTCTGGGGATGCAAAAACATACAGGGTAATGATTGAGAAAGACCTTGAGCTTCTCAAGCTCCAACCAAGGTATCTCATCCACACCTGGCTAACAAAAGCTAATTTGCAACCTTCTGTCCTGGCTACCCTGCTTACAGGCCTCAAGTCCCTCTGGGACAACTTCAGAGCTGCCATGCTCTATATCGAGGAGGCAGTGGACCCCCTGGGTACTGGCAACAACCAGGCCCAGGACCCCAAGGTCCAGGGTGTCCAAGGCCACAAACGCAAGGGGCAGGCCAGCCAGGGGGGGCACCCAAGACCCACAAGTCCTCCCACCAAGGGGGCAGTGGCTCTCAGGGGCGTGGCAACACGTGGCACCGTGTGCCCCTGCATGGCAACCCCAACAACAACAACAACAACAACAACAACAGGTCCCAGCAGGGCAACAATAACAACAGGTCCCAACAGGGCCAAAACAACAACAACAACAGGTCCCAGCAGGGCCAGAACCGGTCCCAGCAGGGAAACAACAACAACAACAACAACAACAACAACCAGCCTGGCAACCCTGGGGGGTCCATAAGGTGCCTGAGGTGCTTCCAACGAGGGCACGCACGGCACAACTGCCCCAACAACGACTCCCTGGCCAACGGGGTGGATCTCTGCCCGGGCTGCTGGCACGCACGTCATCCCCTGGGGCCTCCAGGCAGCCGTTGCAACAGGCCTCGCTACCCAAATCAATGTGAGTTCACTCACCTTATGTACTCTGAGGATGATGATCTCATTACCATTGGGGATGGCAACCAGGGCATAATTGATTTTGAGGCAGCAACCTTACTGTCCTCCCAACACCCTGTTCTGGAACCTTACATAAAAGCACTAACCCCTACTGTTGACAACTCCATAGATATCAAGGAGCTTGCTCATCAGCTGCACCTAGCCATGGGTCATGAAACAGTGGCTGAGGAACTGGCCAGACGGCTGGGGGGTAGTAGCATGGGAAAACAACTCAGGAATGCAGTAAAACTGGCTAGACAACACTGTCAAGAATGTCAGTTCAATAGCCCCAAACCTCAAAAATGGCATACTGCAACTCCTTCCACCAATAGGGGCATGATAGTGGGGGATGTGATGCACATCAACAAAGATGTCCAACCCTACCTGATCCTAAAAGACTCATGGTCCAGGTTCACAGTAATGGAACCCCTACCTGGCATGTCTGCAGGGCAGCTACGTGTTGCACTCATGATTGCTTTACCCAGATTCTACCCAGTTGACAGAATTTTGCTTGATCAACAATTTTCTTGTCTGACTGACCTGGAAGGGTGTGAAGCAATAGAGATTGCTGGGCTGGAAGATCATGAGGGTCAGGGGGTCATTGAAAGAACCATCAGATCTGTCAAAACCCTACTAGCCAAAAATCCTTCCAAGGATGCTACTTCAGGGGTCTATTGTGACAGGGCACTCTGGTGTCATGAAATGTGCACAACCCTAAACATGAGACCTGTCTTGCATGCCACGTGGGGTGAAGTAATCCCAGCAGGCCTGCAGGCAGGTGTATATCCCCCAGAGGTGATAGCACTGTACAACACTGCACGTGCACAAACCTCAGCAAAACTGGCAGAAAAAGATAAAACCCATTCCAGGCCAGTATTCCAAAAAGGTGATCAAGTTCTCTATTACAAGGAAAACAGCTTTGGTAAGGTTGGAACTTGGCTAGGTCCAGTTACCATCCGTGGATTTACCAAAAACAGCAAGACCGTGGAGGTCAAGCACAATATCAATGGGAAGCGTCACAGGGTGAGCTGTCATAGAATTAAGAAGTATTATTCTCCCATGGCAGACGTGCCTGGGGAAGAGTCTTTAAGCATGGACTCACTACTTCTATCTGGCAACTCCAGCATGCCCAGCAGTAGCTCTGAGCCACCAATTACTGCTGTTGACAGCACCACAGCACCCTCTGTGAACCCTTCCACCCTCAGTGAAGCCAGGCCCACTTCACAACCTGGGGATTGCTTAACCAGGCACGAGGTAGCTGGGTTGGAAGCATTAGCTCAGCCCCAAGGCACCAAATTGTCTGCCAACCCTCCCGCTCTGAGGTCAAGATTGGCAGTCGCCTTGCAAGCATTACACAGGTCACATAAGCAACAAGCTGCTGTGGCCGCAGGGTTGGCAAAAGTCTCAGCTGTGTGCACTAGTCAGGACCCCTGGACCCTGGCAATAGACACTCAGGCACAGGTCAGTGTGATCAGTGCACAAGCCATCCCTGGTCTTGAGATTGCACCTTCATTTTGGGCACGGGTGCAGGATTTCTCAGGCCAAAGCTCACTGGATGTAGTGGGACAAGTGATGCTCCCTATACTTGGTATTCAGACACCCTTCCAGGTGGTGGAGGGGTACTCTGGTAACACCTTGTTGGGGGAACCTTTTGTATCCTATCCTGGGGTGCTTATCTCAGCTAATGAGCTCAGTGTCACAGGGGTGGGTGCAGTTCCTCTGGACCACTTTAAAATCCCTCTCTCCAGTATTGTCCCTGGTATGGATGCTGTCATCAAGGCAGTCAACACTCAGTATGCACCAGGGGAGATCCCTGATCTGGACAAGTTAGTGCACAGCCAGTTCCTCCATCCCTCAGCCTTTGGGCTGGGTAAGTGGGACATAGCCATGCACTCACCCCACCAAATCTCCCACGTCATACAAGAATGCAAAACACAAAAAGGGTTTACCAAGTGGCTGATGGCCATTGTCCACCAAGCCAGGCAGGAATGGGTCCTGCCCAACCCCAAAAACCCTCAATACAAACCGCCTGTCACCCCTTCATGGGACGTGCCAGAGGGAGCCAAAAAGCTCAGATTAAAATTTGTTCTCAAACAAAAACCACAAAAAGTGGGCTCCCCAATCTTCCATGCCAGACCATGTGTCACAGAATTAAAGGGGACATCCACACTGCCAAAAGGGGAAACATACACACCTGGGCTGCAACAAACCTCACTCAGGATCATGCTCTCCCTATTCCTCCACAACCTCAATGCAGGCCAAGACTATGTCTGCAAAGCCACTGATATTAAAAGGGCCTTCCTCAGGGGGGACCCAGAAAAGGCTGAATCTGTGTGGAAAGGGAAGGTGTACGTGGTAGACACCCCAGCTGTGTGGAAACCTTATATTGATGAGCCCCACCTTATCATCAACATTGGGGTGGAAGGGCTTGTCAGTGCCCCAAAAATTTTCAGAGACTCAGCAGAGGAAGTATTCAAAAAGCTCAAGGCCACGTATGATGACCTGGACCCATGCTTTTTTGTTGTACCCACCCCCTCTGGACTGCTGTTCTTTGTGTGGCATGGAGATGACCAACTCATTTGTGGGCCTAGAGCTGAGGTGGAAACCTTTATTCAGCAGGTCCAGGAATCATATGAGATTGGCAAACAGGTGGAATTGAGCACAACCCCCATCCAGTTCTGTGGCATCATGTTGCAGCTGCATAGGCAGCCAGATCAGTGGGTCTGCTCTCTCTCCCCTCCTGCAGAATATATCCAAGATTGTCTAGATCTGCTGCAGGACAACTACCTCCCCTTACATATGTGTGCCACTGTTCAGGGCAAACTGGGGTGGTGGTCAGCCATCTGTGGGGCTCCCTTAGCTGTCATCAGCAGGGTCACCCATGATGTTCTAGTCAAGATCAAATGCAGTCACATCAGGAAGTTGGTCAATGACTGTCCCCCCCTCATCCTCCATGGCCTGAATCTGATGGAAGACATCCACATCCAATGTGTCATGGACAGCTCCATGGAGAGCAGAACAATCAATCAGATGGGGGCACGGGAATCAGGGCTGTTTTTTCTCACCAACAGGTCAGATTACATGTCCCTCACTTCCTGGTACAGCAGGCTACACCGCAGAAAACCTGGCAGCAGCAACTCAGCTGAATGTCGTGCTGTGGTGTCTGCTGCATTGCATGCTCGTTCCCTGCAGCACATGCTCACCTGGCTACAAACCCAGGCAGGCAGCACATGCAATGTCATCTCACATCTCTATACTGACAGCCAATCTGTGATCAGTTTTCTAACCAAGAAATCTGTCTCTGCTGCTGTCCACACTGACTTGGATTGGGTGATCCTCAAACAGGAGGCCACCTATTTTTCCAGCTGGACTCATGTGGATGATGAGGACAACCCAGCAGACGCTCTCACGAAGCTGCGGGATGCTGCTGGCCAACAGTACCAGCTCCTCTTTCAGAACATGAACCCCTATGATATCAGAGTCAGTGTTTGAATAAATGACTGGCCATAGCACAGTACACAACCACCACACCCCCTTACCACAGCGATAGCTGCTGGGCGCCATAAAATTCAACACATTCGTTGTGGGGTGTGAGTGCTGGCTAGGTCAGATTTGTATCCATTTGCAGCTTGAGGACACAAGCTTTGTATCCATTTACTTAATGTGTGCTTCAGTACCTGGCCAAACCAGCCAGCTGTGTACACCTTATTTAATGTGCAATATAACACCTGGCCAGAACAGCCAGCTGTAACCAACCTGGCTCAACCAGCCATGTCTCTTTTGTACCCCTAATCAACTTAAAAACAATAACAATAATGTTGGGGGTGCAGACCTGCATTAAGAAATAAATAATAAAACAATACTGGAGTTAGTCTCCATGCTTTGCTGTAGACTAAGTCTCAAAGGCATTGTGAATACAACGTATGAATAAGCCTTGTAAACCCATGTTGGTATGTGAATATAAATACCACGTGGGCTATGCAGATAGGGATGCTAGTCGAGTCGCATACGTTTCCCTAGATAGGTACTTTGGGTACTGAGGTACGTGACAGATGTCAGTACCCAGTATACGTAGTGTCCTGTCATTGGACGGTACTAGAGTATCCTAGATAGGGACCGTACTGCAGCGTGCATTGATTTGTGATCGCACGATGCAGTGACTAGGCAGCTACCTGTCATCGTGCGGCCTCGGGCCAACGGTCTGCACCCAACGGTCACTGGCGGCGCAGCCGGTGAGAGGAACGTTGATAAAGGGTAAACCTATTTTCTAATGAACCAAGCAATTCATTGCTCCAAGCTTTCAGTGTTCTCAAGCAATATATCCCACCGCATTCTAACTTGTATGTATGTATGTATGTATGTATGTTTGTTTGTTTGTTTGTTTGTTTGTTTAATTGCTCAATTAATTGTTTGTTTGGTTGACAGTGCGTAGTCACCACTTTGTCCACTGCACGCCACACTTAACTGCACTTGTCACTTCACAATTCCTATTCATTGTGCTGGCGTTTCTTAGACATCTAGTTGTAAGAGTGAGAATGCCACGAATTCCGCCATGGTTCTTGCAGGAAGTTGCCTTTATTAATAACAAGGAAACACAGACGTAAGTCACGTCACTTCCAAGACTGCACGCAGCACAGGCGACAGGGTCGCAGTGCCCAGAGAACGTGCACGCAAGAACTAGCGTCCCGGTGCGACCAAGTCACACATACAGGTTGTTAGGGACGCGTCCAAGTAATCAGCTGCACTGTCACAGCCGAACTGTCAATCAATTGATTACACAGACTCTGGCACGCCTTTGGCGCGCAGATCTATCAATTGTCCATACGGCTAGTCCTGTGGACCTATCCGTACACTACTCAGCATCAATTGTCTCATAGGTCCTGGCGCGCTACAGCACGCCTACCTATCAATTGACCATCAAGTCCTGTACAAGTCCTGTCAACGTCCTGCGGACTATCAAAGTGACACTTGTACATCCTGTGTCCGTACGCGCCCACAGTGGCGCGCCGGGTACTGTCGGCACAGCCTAGGAAACGTCATAACTTTTACGTTCCTTAACCAAATGAGGCGTTCAAGGTGCCGTTGGAAAGAGCGTAACAATCTCTATCCATCTAACGTAAATCCTTTACGTTAACTCCAATCCCTTCTTTTCTTTAGGGATCACATCCCCTGCCAGGGACCCTTGAAGTAGCTTGAAATGTCCTTCACTCCAGCTTGAAGCTTGAACAGATGTCTTTAATGGCCATGCCATTCCCCCAGCCCTTTCTTTTAAGGAACTGGAAAAGAAACAGATCTGCCACAGGGAAAACCATTCCATGAGAAATGGATAAAAACCTATGGAAGTGGCATTACAGAGTACCACCAGATATTAGAAGCACACAAAATTAAATACATACAGGTTAATTCTATGAGGTCTTCTCCAGGAATTAATCCCATCACCTCGGTAGAGCCTCCAGTACAATGACCTTCTGGCGGTGAGTTACATTAATCCCAGATACTAATCCCATAAAACCCAGTACATATTCAATATAAGTACAATAAATCCATGACAATTAAAATACCACTTGACAAAGTAAGGCGTATTACAATAGTTTGCCTGTCATTCTCTCAACAGGGGTCTATTGGCGCCCGTCTTACGGCGCCCGTCTACTTGCCAGATGGTAAACTGCCACAGCAAACAAATGACAAAATGAAACACATAGGCAACAATTAAATCCTGCCCTGGGGAACTAGGGAAGTCTGAACAGGCAAACACCTGAACAGGCCAGCTTGTAGAAACATAATACCAGGGAATCGAACCCCGCCCTATAAACCCCAGAATAAAGGTTCCCAGACCATTGTGAGAAGTATGTACAAATATACATTTCTTTTAAAATAGAATACATGGTCTGTAATGGACCTGTCAACCTTGTGTAGTCAACAGCATGAACCCCAGCCAAAACCTGGCTGTATCCTGATTAAAATCAGAGTGAGTGTACCATGGTCCATGAGCCTTAGTACAGACTAAAATACAGGTATTATGCCAGTCACAATGCTGACACTACCACACAATCTGCTCTCCAATGCCCTATAACCAGGCACCAGCTTAGACAGCTTGCTGAGATGGGTCCATCAGAGACTGAAGAACCTTGTATTGCACTGCTGCCTTCTGCACTAGCTTGGTCAAAGCATCAGCAGGATTGTCAACCCCAGGGATATGCTCAATATTGGCCAAGGAGGACAACTCCTTAAGAAGGAGATAATCCAAGTCCCTACTTCTGGCCATCTGCCTGTGCACAAACTGCACCATCCCCATGGAGTCTGTTTTTAGAAGAGTGGTAACCTGAAGTGGCCAAGGAGTGTTAGAAGTCATCTGATGAAGCAACTCCTTCAGATAAAGGCTTGTGTGAATGCCTTCACAAATAGCCCTGCATTCTGCCACATCACTGCTGACAGCCACCCGTTTGTGCAGGCGACTAAACCAGCTCACCAAACTCCCCAGGCCTTCCTGTCTGAGCACAAAGAGCCCTGCAGCCCTGCCCCTGACCTTGGAGACCTGCCTGCTGTCCATTGAGCTATCCACATACAGCTCCATGCAAATGGGTTGTGATAAATCCACTGCAGACAACAGAATGCCAGATGAAGCCCTGACCTGATCAGCCACCTTGGCAGACCCTAGCTCCACCAGCATGTCATCAGGCAACCTGGCTATGACCATAAGGTCTGGCCTGGAAATGCCTGCCACCCAAGCAACCATGCCCCTCACCATGGGACACAGTGCCTGTGTGATGGTTGGAGGAAGCTTGCTAATGAGGGTCTCTTGATAATCATTGCCCCCCACCAGCAGCATACGCCACTCCCCCCCTTCTTCACCAGTGTGGCCTCCATGCCCACAAACAGCAGAGGCTCATTCTCCACCTGCCATTGCTCCCTACCCAGAGGAAACTTGGACTTAATGATGGAGATCAGCTCCTTAAGCCACGACGTGGGAGCTATCAGATGTAGGTCATCCCCGTGCAGCGAAGCATACACTGGCAGGCCTTCCCATTGCCCCAGAAACAGACAGGGGTCTACAGGAGAGACCTTCAAGTTGCAATGCTCCTTCAGGAAACGGTTGAGAGTCTCCCTCCAGATTATTGGACTTGACCTCAGGCCCTCCAGGCCCTTGAGGATTTTAAGGAACTCCGTGTGGATGTCCCTTTTCCATACAGCAGGCACCCTAACATAGAAAGGCGTCTTGCCCTCCCACTTTTCCTGTGCCACATCTGCATCCCCTCCAGAAATGCCCTCTTGAAGTCTACCACCACTGAGCCATAGTCCAAGCCCTTGTTGAGAAGGCCTAGAAATACACACAGCAGCAGCCTCCAAGTATCATGCAGCATGCCAGGGGTATACAACTCCTCAGCAGTGCACTCACCAGTACCCTTGAACTCATTCAGCACTGGCCTGACATGTGGTACCTTGACCCCGTCCACCTCCTTCATCTTGATGACAAACTTGAGCTTGAGTAGACGTCGTGCAGGAGGCAGGTCATTGACAGGTTCCACGCATTTCTTGGAGATCCAGTCCTCCCCAGATTTAATCAGACCCAGTGTGACCTGGGGACACATAATGGGAGAGGACATGAGCTTCACCAGGCCTTGGTAGTTGATAGGGCTGTGTCCAGCAAGTGAGTGAGGACCAATGCCCAAACTGCTTGGATGACTAGCAGCTGGCAATGAGGTCATCAACCAAGGGCTCCTGCCCCTGGCACACTTGCACACGCTTAACCGTCCTGGTTACTGCACGTGATAGGTGAGTGGTCCTGAAATTAATCAGTGGGACCTGACCAGCCCCTTCCTTAGTCAGGAGAGAGGACGTGATCACTACCCCATCCTGGCATAGGAAATTCTGCCCCAGAAGAGCAGGTCCTTGATAGCCCTCCAAGACACAAAAAGCAGTGTCCTGTCCAAGGATAGGAATGAATACCTCACCCAGTACCTTCACGTGTACCCCGCCACTGAAGTCAGACACAAACTGATAGCTGGGTTCAGTCATGCTGTACCCTGCTGCAGCCCTGGTCCCAATGATGGAAACCTGAGAATTAGTGTCTACCTCTAAGGCAGTGTCCAGCCCCAGATTGCCATGCCACCTGAGCTTGGCTACCTTGGGCTGCTTCTTGGCTCTTTGTAGAGCCCCAATCAATCCAGCCAAACTTGTCCCCCTGGGCTTGGTTAGTGCCTTGGGCTTGACAGTTGACTCCCCAGCTGTTGACCTTGCAGCCTGTTCAACAAGTACCTCTGCAACCTGGCCAGGGCTGACAGATTCCCCTGCAACAGATGTGGTCGTTGCGTCAGTGATGTCACTTGGGACCTGAAAATCCTGCAGATCCTGTGAGCCTTGTGCCTGACTGCCCTCATTCATCAGGTTAGGCTTGACATATGACCAACTCAGCCGGTGTACATGCTTTGGTTCGTCCTCCATGCTGACCAAGCATGCGTGGCTAGCTTCATCAACCTGGGTAACCACCCCAGGACTCCAGCTACCACGTTTGCCATAAAGGCTAGGTTCCTTCCAAGCTAGGACCTTCTGACCCACTTGTGGCTCCAGCATCTTCCAACCCCGGTCCTTCTCCCTCAGCTTGGCAAAGGTGACATGTGCAGCATGTTTCCAGCCCTCCAGCACATGTGGTGGGCACAGGCCATGATATAGACCCATTGGGCTGACAGCAACTCCATCATAGTAGAAGTTAACCCTGCTGTTCAGCTGCTGCTCCACGTTCCTCAGCCATGCACTCCTGACAAGTGCAGGTGCAGACAAGGGTACCCAGTCTTCAGAGATGATCAATTTCTTGACCTCCTGGATTGCCCTCTCGATAGCACCCTGCTGCCCATGAGCCTCCCTAGGTGTAACCAGCAACTCAGGAAGGGTAGGATCACCCTTGAGATGCTGAAACTGCATGTCCACCTGGATCCTTGTGGTAGGAAACTTGGCTCTTACATTCTGCAGGGCAGCCAGCAAGTACCTGTTCTTCATAGAAGGTAAATGCTCCAGCACCTTGTATTTCGTGTACCTGTCCACGCACACCAACAGTTGCATGCCCCTGATGTGTTGGATATCACACTGCAGATCACCAATGCTCTGAGGTAGAGCTTTGGCATGTGATTTCCTGGGCTTGTTGGAGGACAACTGGCACTTACACCGTGAGGCAGCTTGCTGACACGCCTTAAGAAGGGGTGCCCTGCCCATACGGAAGGCAAAGTTGTTTGACAGAGAAGTGGCATGCCCAAACATGTTGTGGATTCGGGCACCCAACTCCTGGTACACAGAGGAAGCAGTCCCTGGCACAGTCAGGACTGTGCTGTCAGGTTGTCCAGCATCACCATGCTGACTTCCATCCTGTTCTGACTCAGAGCCTGAGTCACCCTGCTCATGCCCAACACCTGGACCGCCAGCAGGGACCACATGCATACCACCAGAGGCCTTCACACCCCTCTGTGGTTGTACATTGGTTTCTCTCAAAATGAGAGGTCCACCCTCGTGCCCAGCACGAGGATGCATGGGGTCAGACATTCTTACAGCTGCACCAGCTGTCAAGGACGTCTTCATAGGAACCTGGACCTCTCCAGGTGACCTGGGGCCACACTGAACCTGGAGATCACCCTCTTGTTGCCCAGATATAAAATCTGCATTGGAGCACCTGGCTTCCCCTTTGGGTGAATTAAGGTGTGTAGGGGTTGCCTCAGACAGTCACTGCTCCTTGTTGTCTTCTTGCTGACTGCCCTTTGAAGGCTGGCCTGCCTGGGACTTGTTGTTGTTCTTCTTGTTGTTGTTGTTCTTGTTGCTGCCCTGGCCCTGGGACTTCTTGAAGCTTGGACACTCCTTCTTGATGTGCCCCCACCCCTTGCACAGGTAGCATTGTATCTTGGACTTGCCCTGGCCACTGCCCCCGTTGTCAGACGCGTTGCCCTGCTTGGGCTGACCACCCACCCGCCTGAACACCGACTTGGAGTGTGACCTCCTGTCAGGGTCGGGTGAATGATTGGCCTTGCGCTTGTTGTGGTTGCCCCTACGCCCTCCTTGGCTTCGGTCAGCCTCAGACGTTTGGAGCCACCCTGGGTACGCCCACCTGCCTGGGTAGCCTTCACTGCTGGCACTCCACCCTCAAACAGCTCCTCTGCCTCGAGTGCTTGTTTGATTATGACCTTGTAGGCCTTGAGGGTTGAGTGTGGGGCACACATGACCTTTAAGGAGCCACGTGTAGCCTTGTCCAGCCCAGAAACCTTGAGCCAGTTGGTCAGGGCTATGTTGTCAGCAACATTAAAGCCGTGAGCCCTGCCCTCCTCAACCATTTTACAATAGTTAAGGAAGTTCTGGATCAGGTCCCCTTGACCTCCCACCCCTGGTATTTATCCTGCCAATGGATCCCCACTTTCTTCCTCTGATCCTCTAGCAGCTCCTTTAACTCTGCCACGTAGCTGGACCAGGCCTTGTTGGCCTTCTTGCACTCTCTAGTGAGGTCCTTGATCTGATCTGTACACTTGCCAAAAGTCTGGCTACCTATCCAGATCTGGTAATAGTTTGTACCACCGTACAAACTTGGAAACCCCTCTAGCCCCTCCACAAACTCCTCAGCCTGCTTGGGCTTTGTGTCTGACGTGACAGGTTGCAGTTGATTCACAATAAGCAAACCCTGGGTAGTGAGATCATAGCCAAGAACAGCTTGTGCATTATTATTATTGTGATGAATGTTGGTAATCTCTCCGGTAACCCCCACGTCATCTACGTGAGCGGTCCCACTACCAGCACCACCATTATTCCCACTGGCTGGACACCTTTGCTACGGCGCCCGTCTGCCATTCTGCACTACAAGCTATTCAAAGAACACCTCAGCAAAGCAGCAGAAAAGTATGTACAAAATTGTCGCAACTGCCGCCTGCGCCGGTGTCGCCGCCGCCCCCGCGAATTGCCGCCGAAAATTCGACAAAATGTCGACGAGCACTGGAAAAATTGGCCGACTCAGTAGTCGAGGCCCCGGAAATCACAGTACTCGTAGGTAAACTCAGGATCCTCCATATCCGGCGTGTGTGCCGGACCTGCACCGGTATGTATTAAAACCGGTGTGCTTCCCGTCGCGAAAGTTGCGCGCGCCGACGCGCGACGAGGCGCAGAGGATGAGTAAAAATGGATAACAATTCCCACCCTGCGGGAATCCACTCTCGCAGAGATGCGAGAAAAGCCACCAGGTTAATAAGAACCTGGCGTTCGCGACTGCGTACGCCGCGTGTGAGCAGCGACAGCAACGCGAGATCTTGAAATAAATTTGTCGACACCGCCGGCGCGCCCCCCGTGCGTAGCGATGCCCAGTTTTGTAAGTTTCTCTGGTAACCGGTGAGCGAAGAGATGGCGTTATCCAGCTCCTCGATGGCAGTGGTGACCTCGTTCACCGACCGCAAACCTCCCCGCACCTGGACCGTAAATTGCGATAAAATGGTACGAATCTGTCCAATGGCGCGGATAGCCGGCACCAGCTGCGGCAACTGGGGTCCTCGGGGAAATCCCCGAGCAATGGAAGAACTGCGCGCTGCCGACGATGAAGTTCGTCGAGCGAGATCGTGACTTCGTCGAGCAATTGCTGCCACGACGGCGCAGTCGGTCTTGGTGGAGGACCAGCCGGCGGAGCGGCGATTTCCTCATCGGCGGGAATCCGGAATTCTTCAGAATTTGGCATCTTTTTAACGAGGCTTGTAATACGAGTTGTAAGAGTGAGAATGCCACGAATTCCGCCATGGTTCTTGCAGGAAGTTGCCTTTATTAATAACAAGGAAACACAGACGTAAGTCACGTCACTTCCAAGACTGCACGCAGCACAGGCGACAGGGTCGCAGTGCCCAGAGAACGTGCACGCAAGAACTAGCGTCCCGGTGCGACCAAGTCACACATATAGGTTGTTAGGGACGCGTCCAAGTAATCAGCTGCACTGTCACAGCCGAACTGTCAATCAATTGATTACACAGACTCTGGCACGCCTTTGGCGCGCAGATCTATCAATTGTCCATACGGCTAGTCCTGTGGACCTATCCGTACACTACTCAGCATCAATTGTCTCATAGGTCCTGGCGCGCTACAGCACGCCTACCTATCAATTGACCATCAAGTCCTGTACAAGTCCTGTCAACGTCCTGCGGACTATCAAAGTGACACTTGTACATCCTGTGTCCGTACGCGCCCACAGTGGCGCGCCGGGTACTGTTGGCACAGCCTAGGAAACGTCATAACTTTTACGCCCCTTAACCAAATGAGGCGTTCAAGGTGCCGTTGGAAAGAGCGTAACAATCTCTATCCATCAAACGTAAATCCTTTACGTTAACTCATCTTGCCTAACTGGCTTGCCGCAGGTTAGCTTGCCAGCTAGCCGCATATATTTGATTTATCTCTATTAATGCAATGTCATGTGCCCAACCTCTTAGTAGGGATTATTGGTGCTTTTCTAAGCTCAATTACATGCAATTGTGATTAATTGTAAGTAGTAGTAAACTAATGGAACATGGTAGTGTTGGATTTATGACTTCTTTCATGTAATGCTTGTGCCTCATTTGCAGGCTCACGCTTGGAATGATACACCGACCATGTTGGACATCATCGAGTGCACCATCAAGCCCTACGTGGAAGCGGTGGGCAACAAGGGCACGCAGTTTCTTCTCTTCCTCGATAACCTTGCATCCCACGTCGACAAGGAAGTGCTCGCGGCTTTCTGGAAGTTGAACATAGTTAGCATTTTGGGCAACCAATATGCTAAGTGGATGCAGTTTGGAAAGACCTTTCCAACGCCGTGCTGACCGCCTGAAACAGACAAGGGACGAGAAAGATATCAAGTCCCGAAGTCCTAGCCGTCCGTGGCCGACTAGGGTGCAGTCCTCTGGTGTAGTGGACAGGACACGTGGCAGGCCGTGCCTGCACAGGCTTAGCCTGTCTATCACGTGACTGTGGTCCACGTAGACCAGGAGGAGCAGCAGCCTGTGACTAGTAGGGTACTGGCACTGGCACAGGGCTGCAAGGATACTAGGCCTTGCAGGCTTGTGACAGGTCCTGTACTTCCTAGGTTGCAGAGTCTAGGCAAATCCAGTTCGTCCTGGCTCTGCACTGATGCCAGTGGACGTTGAGGATTTGCTTGCACGCCTGCACGTGCCTCGTCACGCCGATGGGAACGAGGAACAACGCAAAGGATATAGCTTGGTCATGGGGGATGACCAGCTATCTCGGAAAGCACGAACCGTGGGTGCCACCTTGGTCGTGGAAGTGCCCATTGTGGTCGTGGCCTGGTGAACAGATTTAAGGTTGCTGCCTTGCAACATTGGCTAAGACGCGCTGTGAAAGACCAAGAGCTCACATACGTTGGGAGCTCTTTCTAACTCGTATTATTGTCTCCTTACTTCTTCATGTCCAACGTGCCGAGGGAACAGGCCATTGAGCCTTCGCAAAGCCAGAGCTCGCAGCCGCAGCTTCGGGTAGGAGCCCCGGAGCGATCACGACCTTTTCATCCCTACGCTCATCCGAGCACCGCATCAACCTTCGTCCAGGCGGCGTACCTGGCAAGGGGGCTGGCGAAGAAAGGTTGGGTAGCAGTTTGCGGAACTGCAGCAGGGCCGGCGGCGAGCGACCCCATTGTGATGCAGATTGAGGCTTCGACAGCTCCCGGCGAATTGTCGCGAGAGGCCGTCGAAAAGTTTGTGTCAATACGGGACGAGCTGTCCTCGACCATTTACGGTCTGGAGGTGGCTCACCAGGGCGGGCACGTGACCGTGTCGCAGCTGGATTTGGCGCGGGAGGCACTGGGCCAGATCGTGGCCATTGGACTGGGAGCAGCGCGACTGTTCAACCATCAGGTGGCAACGTCTGTGCTGGGCGCGGGAGTTGAAGTCCCGGACGTGATCAGGCAAGCGCAGGCGCGCGAAGTCGACAACCCCTGGTCGACAACAGAGGTGGTTTCACAAACGTGCGAACACCTCGTGAACATTCTTTTGCAGGAGTCACGGGGTAACGCAGACCGGTGGGTGATAACCACACGACCATTTGGGATTTGGTCAACACTCGACACACCGCGGGCGGCGGAACCAGACGCACACGATCCAGTGGTCGAGGTCATCACGGGTCGGGAGGTAACGCCAGAAGACTTCCATTACCAATTCGTTGATCAGCCAGAGGGGATCATCGAACGTTCATCTCAGCAGATAGATCAAGGCGACGGTACCACAGAAGGGTACGCTGCACGACGTCGTGCTGAGCTGCACGTCCCGCAAGAGCCCGAACACGACTACGGTGGTCGTGGGGCTTGCAACGACAAGCGGGGTGGTGGAACGCGGTGGGTGAGGAACCTTGAGTGGGATCGCTCGAGTGGGAGCGAGCCCCGGATCCCAGTGGAGAAATCTGCAGACGGGCGACCCGTTAGCAGAGTGTTTGGACCCTACGCCGACGGGGAGGACGCCGCTGGCAGCGACGAGGAGCGGCCAGAGACGCCCATCGCAGCCACTGCTCAAGAGCGAGAGCTGGAGGCAGCGAACCAAGCAGGTGCTGAGTCAGTAGCTGGGACGGTGCCCACGGCATCCCCCAGCGACGCCAGTGCTTGAGTCAGTTCTTCCTTTTCCTTCGCCTTTATTGTTGTGTCCCCACTTGTATATAATGCCTCGTGGCAAACCGGGCGACGGCGACAAGGGCGAGGGGGGCACCGGCTGGGGAGAGCCAGGAGCCTGGGAAGGGCAAGGAGGCGCTGGTGGGAGAGGCGATCCCAGCCAGCGACGGCGATGGGGGAAAGCGACCAGGGAGCAAGAGGCGACACGAAGACTCGGTGGAGGAGGCGCGCAAGGCGCGGGCGCTGGGGCATCTGATGCAATAACGGTGGCGAATGGGCAACCTGCCGTGGAGAAGCGTAAGAGGGACCCCTCTGCTGACGGCAATGGTAAGAGGCCTCATGTGGATGTGCTCTCCCCTGTGCCTGCTGGACCAAGTGGTGCTGTTGTTGTGACACCCGCTGTGGTGGAGCCAGTGAAGGCGCTGCCAGGGTCGAGACCTCACATGAGTGCTGTCACTGTTATGAATGGACAAAAGCCTCTTAACCCACCACTAGCACAGGAAGCTTTGGACAAGTGGCTAGAGGACATGGAGCTTGTTGTGTTCTCCGTGGACCCCACTGTCAACCTAGTGCAAGTGTTTCACTCGTCCACGTGCAACAGGGACTCGTCAGAGCGTGTCAGGGAGAAGGCTAGGACTGCTGTCAAGGATAAGCTAACCTGGGCACAGTTCCTGGATGGGTTGAGGGAGGAGTTCTCTGACAAGGTTCTCAACCTCACCAACTACTACAAGCATCAGTATGACACCTTTGAGATAGTGGGCCCTGTGGCAGAGGAATGGGCTAGGCTCAACCGTATCAGGACAAGGGGGCCAAGTATGGCTTCCTGGTCACAGATAGGGCCTTGGCAGACTATTTCCTGGACCGTATGGGTTTGAGTGTGGATGGGAGGAACGGTGCCCGCATGTTTCTTAACCAGACTGATGGCTCCTTGCGTGCTCTGGAGCTTGTAATCCTCAGCATAAGGAAGCCAGATCCTGCCTGCAAGGCTATCCAGTCCCATGGCAGCAATGCCACCTCCGCTGTGCAGGGCCAAGGTGATGTCCCCGGGTACCCAGCCCGTGATGGGGCAAGGCCCAACAAGCGTAAGCGCTTCAGGCGCCAGAGGCAGGGGCTCAGGGTGGCAAGGGTGCAGGTCCCAAGGAGGGGTTGGGGCCAGCAAGCTGGTGGTCAGCAGGGTAAGGGTGGCCAAGGGCAAGGCAAGGGCCAAGCTCAAGGCAACCAGGGCAAGCAGGGTGGGCAGCCTCAGGGAGGCCAGGGGAAGCCTGGCAAGGGTGGGGCTGGGTCTGGGAAGAAGGGTGGAGCATGTTTTGTGTGTGGCAAGGAAGGTCACTGGCGTCGTGAGTGTCCTGACAGGAAGGCCAAGCCTGCTGGGGCAGGAGGCCAGTCTGGGCAGCAGTGACTAGCTACATCATCCCCTGTAAATAGTCAATCACCCCTTGGGGAAGGTGTGCTGGATGTACATAAGGACGGGGGTGTGCCCCTTGTGCAGCACCAAGGGTGTAAAGATGTTGTTCTTCCACTGGATTGCAATAACAATGCTGCAGCTGAATTCCCTATGCCTCATGCAGGTGGTGGGTCTCCAGCAGGTGCTGGCCTGGAGGGCCAAGGGACCTTGCTGGAAGGGCCTGGAGCGGTCCAGGGTGCAGGACCTGACTTGGGGCGTCAGGACGGCCTGCAGGGAAGCCCTGGAACCTCAGGAGTGGATCATGTGTCCCCACACACGGTTCAGACGTCTCGCCAGGTCAGTACTGAGAGTGCTGAGCTATGCTGAGGCTGGCCATAGGTTGCATCACATGTTTGGGCATTCTGGGCAGGCAGCAATGTTTGCTTGGAAGCTAGGTAGGGAGCCTTTGTGGGAGGCTTGCCAGGCTGCTGCTGAGAACTGTGGTTGCCAGGAGAATGCTGTTCACCCACCTCAGTCCCATGCTAGGGAGCCTGCTAGGGAGCGTGGCGACATCCAGATGGATATCCAGCATATCAGGGGCTTGTATATATTGGTGGGGGTGGACAGGTTCAGCAGATACAGGCTGATAGACGTTCTGCCTGGTATGCAGGAGCACCACTTGTTGTTGGGTATGAAGGCCCTGATCCCAGGCTTTGGGGTGTGCAAGAGTGTGCAGGCAGACTTGCAGTTTGACTGTTTGCTCAAGCATCAGGACCAGCTGCCTTGTAAGCTGGTAGTAGTCCCCAGGGAGAGTCATGGGCAGCAAGGGGCTGTAGAGAGATCCATACGTGAAGTGAAGACAGTGGTGCTAGCAGCAGAGTCAGTGCCACTTGTGGCATCTGCCTTAGAGAGGGCAGCCTGGTGTAAGGGGATAGAAGAGCAGCTGAACCACAGGGTTAACTATTACTTTGATGGTGTGGCTGTCTCTCCCCTGGCCCTGCAGTATAGCTTGTTGCCTGAGAACGTGGTGCAGGCCAGTCTTAGGAAGGCAGATAGGTTATTTGCCCAGCTGAGACGTAAGGACAAGAACTGGAATGTGCTGAGGCCTCAGGTGGGGCTGAAGGTCAGGATGTGGAAGGAACCATCTATTCCAGGCAAGCGGGGGAAGTGGCAGGATGGGGTTGTCACTCGTGTGGAGAAGCTAACAGATCTTGCCTGGTGGCTTTGGAAAAGGATCCAAGGCACGTGTACAGGTTGTCCTGGGCTCATGTCAAGGAAAGAAGGCCACATGCAATCTGGCCTGCAGACGGGCCAGGCCCTCCCAGCTGGGTTGAGGAGCCAGGCCAGAGCCAGGCAGCAGCAGCTAACAATCCTCTGGTGGTGGATGATGGTCTGTCCCTGCTGGAAGATGACGAGCAGGAGGAGGCTGCTGAAGCAACTGTCACAAGGCCAGAGGGGACGGGGCAGCCACCTAAGGCCCGGGGGCCTCTCATGGCGGACGTCATCCGAGCACTCATGCGCAGCAAACATGATCCCAAGGTATCCAAGCTCACGGGGTGGGGGTCGTGCTGGGCAGCTACAATGGAGGTAGATACCAACTCACAGGTGTCTGTCATCAGGGAAGAGGATGCTGTAGGCTTACAGATGTCCCATCCCAGTTGCCTTGCTGTGTCTGATTTCTCAGGAAAGGTGTCCATGAAGATCCTTGGGGAAGTGAGTGTGCCTATCTTAGGGGTGCCCACCACGTTCTGTGTGGTAGAGGGCTATCAGGGGCCTGCCATTCTGGGTCAGAACTTCTTGTGCATGCCAGGGGTTACTTTGACCTCTGATGAGTTGGCACTAGAAGGCAGGGGCAGCCTCCCCCTTGAAAGATATCACTATTCCCAGGGTCTTGCAGTGGCGGTGAAGGCTGTTAGGAGTCAGCCAGCTGAGGGTCCTCAAGGTCAGGAGCCCATAGCTGAGGACCTGTTGATAATCCCAACCACCTTTGATCCACGGCAGTTAGGGGTAAACAGGTACCAGATAGCTGCTCACAGTCCTATTCCCTGGCGCCAGCTAGTCGAGATGATGCAAGCCCCAAGATGGCTAAGGCATGGACTCTTGGCTTTGTTGCTTCTGGGCATGAGTGGATAGTTTCCAACTGTGCAGAACCTGTGGATGAGCTGCCAGAAGTTCACCAGCTGCTCAGATTGATGTTTGTCCTCAAGCTCAAGGAGGTAGATGGTGTCCAGGTGCCACATGTCAGACCAGTTGTAACCGAGTATCATGGCACTGGCCAGTTGTTAGATGAGGAGCTCTATACTCCAGGGATGCTGCATGACACGTGGAGGATTCTGCTGTGTATATTTCTGTCTTTTCTGGTTAAGGGTGTGCCCTATAGCTCTGTGCTGATTGATTTCAAGAGGGCTTTTCTCAAGGGTGACCAAGATCAGGCTAGGCAGACTTGGAGAGATATCCCTCCTTTCTTTGTGACTGTACCTGCTGTATGGAGAGCAGAGATAAAGGCCAGGTACCTGAGAATTCTGAAAGGGTTGGAAGGTCTCAGGTCCAGTCCCATTATCTGGAGAAAGAGCCTAGAGAAATTCTTGAAGAATACTTGTGGGTTTTCTGTGTCTCCAGTGGATCCCTGTTTGTTCCAAGGGTCCCACAATGGCCTTCCTGTCTTTGCCTCACTGCATGGTGATGACCTGCATCTCATAGGTCCACCAGACTGGGTTGAGGCTGTCTTGGCTAAGATCCAGAAGCGGTTTGAGCTGGGTAAGATACAGCACATGGTGGAGAATGAGCCTATGGTCTTCTGTGGCATGCAGGCTACGTTGTTCCAAGCCAAGGGCTCGTGGTTCATCAGGATGGAGGGTGGTAAGGACTACCCACAGCAGATTGTAGATGCATTGCAGGAGCCCATCACGCAGGCTAGGTGTGCTACCATCAGGGGCATGCTGGCATGGCTTGCAAGTATATGTGCCCCTGACTTGCTGGTTTTGAGTCGACTTACTGATTCCCAGCTGGTTGAGGTGGGTGCTGAGAGTGTGGTGCAGGCTGTCATGATGTCTCCCCCTCTCATACTGGGTCCTGTGGATTTGTACAAGCCCCTTGACATGGTTCTCTATGTGGACAGTTCTATGGATAATAGGAAGGTCACAGAGGTCAGGGGCAGGGCAGCAGCATTAGTTACCCTGGAGCAAGATCACACCTCACTTGTTACCTGGTACAGTCGGTTGCAGAACAGGGTTACACCCAGCAGTGATATTGCTGAGTGCAGGGCAATCTGTGAAGGGCTGCATACTGCTCTTTACTTGAGGGAGCTCTTCTACCAGCTATGTCAAGTGGCTTCCTGTAGGTTGCAGCTGCACACACTGGTGAGGACTGATAGCATGGGCATGGTGCAATTTGTGCACAGGCAGCTGGCCAGGAGCAGGGACCTTGACTACTTGTTGCTCAAGGAGATGTCCTACCTAGCTCACATTGAACATGTGCCTGGTGTGGACAACCCTGCAGATGCCCTCACCAAGCTGGAGGAGAAGGCGGAGAGGCAGTACCCCCTGCTCCGTGGGCTCATGGACCCCTTACACGGGCGGCCATAGAGACCAGGCCTTGCTTCAGCTTGGGTGTCCCCAGTGGGCTGCTTGACCAAAGTACCAAGTGGTGACTGGTGCTTACTGGTTGACAGCCGGTCCTTCAGGGTTAGGTACACCCTCCTGGACAGGAGTTGGTGTGGAATGTCACTCCTACCAGCTGAGAATCATGCCTGGCCCTCCCCATGGGGTTCAGAAGAGTCGCCAGGACTTAAGTCGACGCCTTTGGCCTCAAACAGTTAGGCCATGCAAGGGCAACCCGAATGCTGGTTCTTACAGGTTGCTGTATATATGTTTTCTAGTGCTTGTTTCCAACCTGTTGCTAATAAAGAACCTGGTTGTGTGACCATGTGGAACATGGTTGCCAGGGAGCCACATTCTGGGTTATATAATGCTTGAATAAAACATAATCATGTCTCTCTCATGTTGTTTCATGGTTGTAATGTTTCTCTTGTGTGAAGTTCCAGGTCACCTATAAACCTGGAGGTTGGGGTGGGGTTCAATTCCCCAGCAGAGCCACAGCCTGGCATGAGTGATTCCTGGGCTTAACACCCAGTGAAGACATGGGCTCCCCAATAAGGCAGTATTTGTATAGGTGCTACCTGAGTCTCTTTGAGCATAAAAGGGAAAGGCTGGCCAAGGCGGGCGCCATAAGAACGGGCGCCTGTGATAACTGTGAAAGATCAGGAACTCACAATAATACGTTCTTGGCATCCTTTAATCCCAGCCATTGGACTAGGTAATGTGCCTTGACTTTAATCTAACACCAAGTTCCCAAGGAAAGGTTGGGAGCTGACCAAGGGGTCAGGGGATAACCTGGGGTGACCTCTGATTCACTGGCCAGTACACCTAGCCTGGTCCAAGGGCGTATATGTTGTTACCCAAAAGGAGGCAGGACCCTGGGCCCTATCAGGTCTGATCAACCCCAAGGGACCAAGCGGTCTGTGGCTGAGTGGGCACAAGCAAGGTTAGGCTTGTTTCAAGCTGGTCCAGCTCCAAAAGAAGAAAGGGTTGGAGTTAGCATTTTGGGCAACCAATATGCTAAGTGGATGCAGTTTGGAAAGACCTTTCCAACGCCGTGCTGACCGCCTGAAACAGACAAGGGACGAGAAAGATATCAAGTCCCGAAGTCCTAGCCGTCCGTGGCCGACTAGGGTGCAGTCCTCTGGTGTAGTGGACAGGACACGTGGCAGGCCGTGCCTGCACAGGCTTAGCCTGTCTATCACGTGACTGTGGTCCACGTAGACCAGGAGGAGCAGCAGCCTGTGACTAGTAGGGTACTGGACTGGCACAGGGCTGCAAGGATACTAGGCCTTGCAGGCTTGTGACAGGTCCTGTACTTCCTAGGTTGCAGAGTCTAGGCAAATCCAGTTCGTCCTGGCTCTGCACTGATGCCAGTGGACGTTGAGGATTTGCTTGCACGCCTGCACGTGCCTCGTCACGCCGATGGGAACGAGGAACAACGCAAAGGATATAGCTTGGTCATGGGGGATGACCAGCTATCTCGGAAAGCACGAACCGTGGGCGCCACCTTGGTCGTGGAAGTGCCCATTGTGGTCGTGGCCTGGTGAACAGATTTAAGGTTGCTGCCTTGCAACATTGGCTAAGACGCGCTGTGAAAGACCAAGAGCTCACATACGTTGGGAGCTCTTTCTAACTAACATCCGGGTCGTCCTGGGCCCACCTGGGCTCACGGACGCCTGGCAGCCCGGTGACCTGCATGTTCAGAATGAGGTCAAGAAGGCCACCTACCGCAAGCAGGATGCCTGGCTGCAGGAGGGAGACAACATGGCAGCGTGAGTTTACTTAAGTTAGACCGAGGTCATACGTTTTTTCCTTCCCCATGTGGATGTCTTTGATTTTGCAGCATGCCCGCCGGCTGGCCTGCCTTTCAATTCCACGTGTGTGTGCATTAATTTTGCTACGACTGATGAGGTAGAATGACCACGCCTTTATTGTGTACTTGTCACAGTACTTACATCATTCTTTCGTTTGCCTTTGCCCCACGTATGGTGCTGCCATCCATGCATGCAATTGGGGGACATAGATGGACTGGTGCGGACGGGTTCAAGATGAGTGCGAGGACACGGCGGGTGTTGACGACACAATGGCTGGGGGAGGCCTGGAAAGAATACCAAGTCGAGCACCAGCAAGTGTTGTGGAGTTCTTTTTTGAAGACAGGCTGCCTCGTGACAGCCAATGGCCACGGCGACAGCGACATCAAGCCTCAGGGCATGCCGGGATTCACCTTCAAACGCATGGATGCGAGCAAGATCGTGTATGACAAGAGGCTGGTAAGCACTTTCAAGTCACATTATTATGGGACACGATAGCGGTTCATTGACAGTATAAAGCACGGAAGGGCAATTTGGTGACAATGCTATGTGCAGGTGTTGGTCTTTTGTGATCACCAACAACAGATGCTTTTATATTACTACGCCCCAGCAAGCTGACCCCATTCCGTAACATGAGTCTCTCTACTTGTATTTTGTTGTTGTCATAATAATGTAAAATATGAATGCAGATCAACAAGGCCTGCTTCGTGAACCTGGACGACGCACAGGCTGTGCCAGTGGCCGGGGACGGCCAAGATGACCACGACGATTTCACGCACAAGCTGGGGCACAACATGGACAGCGATGAGTGGTTTTTGAGCTCCGAAGCGCCGCCCCCTGAGCCTGAGCCCGAGCCTGAGCCGGGTGCTGCGGGCCGCTCCAAGATGCGCAAGTCTTTCAAACGCAATGTAAGTAATATCTGTCGAAGCCTGAGTTTTGACGAGTTCTTAGGGTCATGTGTAGTCACACAGTGGGCGCTGTCGCCATAATTTTTGCACGCATCATTGGGACAATGAGTGGCACGCAGTGCTGTGTACCAAGTCCAAGGTTAGGTCCACCTGTGTTGGGGGGGTCATATTATTACCCAAGTGCCGGCCCAGGTAATAACTATAATAATTTTTAAAAACAATAAAAAGAATTACATAGCATGGTACTTCCTTATCAAATAATAATAAACTTCATTAGTAATCATCTAAGTTAATAATAGTTATTGTTCTTGCCTGCTTGGCTGGCTATAAAGAAACTGACCATCAGGCTCATCTATGTACCTCTCAAGCAACCATATAAACTACATGCACATAGGTATCCGCAGCACCGTTGCAATTCTGGCCGAACCGTCGACCCTCATTTATTAATTGTTGGTTGGTTGCCTTCAACTTGCCCACACTTACAGGCTCCGGCCAAGCGTAAGGAACGCGCGACTGCCACGGGTGCCCCCCGCAAACACCCCAAGGGGAGTAAGCGGCCAGCCACGGGTGGCACGGCAGGATCGCGACGTGGCGGCAAGGGGAGGGCGTCCAAAGCTCCCAAGGCCAGCGGCCCAGCCTCTGAGGAGGAAGAAGAGAAGGGGTCTGAGTCCGAGGCGTTGGAGTATGCGCAGGAGCTGCAGGGCCGGCGCAAGAAGAGCGTGGTTGCCAAGGCCAAACAGGTGTACGCTGCCCAGAAGCGCGGCGATCCGCTACCGGAGATCTCCTCGGAGGAGGAAGAGGACTGGGTGCCAGGCAATTCCCCCCAAGGCAAGAAGAAGAAGAAGACGAAGCGCGATGAAGTATGGGCGGCAGTGATTGAGATGAGGCTGGCGGACGAGAGGCGCAAGAGGGATGAAGATGAGGCACGCGAAAAGAAAGCGTCGCGGAAGGGGGGGATTGGTGAGGCGGGGTCAGTGAAGGCACCCAACAAGGCGGGGGCAAGCAAGAAGGCTGGAGCAGTGAAGGCAACCTGGGACAAGGCCGGATGTGAGGCAGCTGACGTGGTGGGAAGGGGGGGGCAGCCGACCAGGTGGGGGCAGCAGGGGTCGGCAACCCAGCCGCGGGAGCACCACCACCAACGGATCAGGCCACCCGCCCAGCCAAGAAAAAGTCCAAGCCTTCTCTCCCTCCTCTCGAGCTTCCGCCACAGCGCACTGTGGCAAAGCATGCCGAGGTGCTGACAACGGCGGACTGGGCCAAATACCAGGTTTTCACCTTGTATGGTGACGGCCTGACGTACTACGGAAACCCTGACCCACAGGACCCGTATGCAAAGAAGTATGACAACCACTGGCGCATGGTGGTCAAGTAAGTATCGTTGCATGGGTTGGCTCCAAGATATACTGGACCATTTATGTGACAAGAATGTACACTCTGTATGTAACTCTGCAAACCCATGCCATGTGTGACTAGGTAGCATGCAGTACATATGTCTACCGCACACATGCGACAGGTCACGTCGGCATGATCAAATGGGCCAACATATTAGTAGGCGTATGAGCACACACACATCACACATCACACATCACACATCACCCATCACACATCGCACATCACAAATCACCCATCACACATCACGTGTACATCACACGTACATATGCACTGTCACACGCACACGCACCACAACACAGGGACGCACCCCCCCACACCCCCACACCCCACACCCCCACCCCACCGCAACCCCCACCCCCACCACCACCATGTACCGCCGCCGCCGCCGCCACCACCACCACCACCACAACCACCACCACCACCACCACCAACATTGTACTTCGCATTTGTAATGCATTATTATGGTGTGTGGTTGTGTGTCTTGGCACGTTTCTTATGTGCAGGTACCCTAAACAGCATGAGCAGAAGCGCACGGAAAGGGTGAAGCAAACGTTTGTGATCGCTGACTACGGAGTCGCATGGTGCCTTGTTGCGATGTAGACTTTTCCCTGTGGGCCCAACTGCCCTTCATGTTTTTAATATCTGGCCATCATGTTGTAAACGGAGGTATTAGGGTTGCGTCAATAATCGCACCCGCCTGCCGTATTTCTGGCACACCTTGAATAGGCTAGGTAGGGCTTGCCGTGACCTTTCCGGCACAGTTTATATAGCACTGAAACGAGTGCAGACAGTATAGCTGAAACTAGCGCATTATAGGTGTTACACATCCATGCCACACAACTCGGTGGGACATGTCCCACCAACCTGTGTTTTGTATGTGTATGAACATGTGTCCCACCTACATGTAATTGAAAATTTGCCTGTCCCACCGACCTGAATTTTGAACATGTAACTGTCCCACCACACTGAATTTTGAAAGCTACCCTGTCCCACTTACATGAATACCTGAAACATGGCTGTTCCACGTACCTGAACCTGGTGTCTCTCCTAGGTGAAAAGTGTTCCACTCGCGTCCCACCTACGTGAGCTGCCCCTGTATCTGGGATTAATGTAACTCACCGCCAGAAGGTCATTGTACTGGAGGCTCTACCGAGGTGATGGGATTAATTCCTGGAGAAGACCTCATAGAATTAACCTGTATGTATTTAATTTTGTGTGTTTCTAATATCTGGTGGTACTCTGTAATGCCACTTCCATAGGTTTTTATCCATTTCTCATGGAATGGTTTTCCCTGTGGCAGATCTGTTTCTTTTCCAGTTCCTTAAAAGAAAGGGCTGGGGGAATGGCACTGGCCATTAAAGACATGTGTTCAAGCTTCAAGCTGGAGTGAAGGACATTTCAAGCTACAGTACTTCAAGGGTCCCTGGCAGGGGATGTGATCCCTAAAGAAAAGAAGGGATTGGAGTTAACGTAAAGGATTTACGTTTGATGGATAGAGATTGTTACGCTCTTTCCAACGGCACCTTGAACGCCTCATTTGGTTAAGGGACGTAAAAGTTATGACGTTTCCTAGGCTGTGCCGACAGTACCCGGCGCGCCACTGTGGGCGCGTACGGACACAGGATGTACAAGTGTCACTATGGCAGTCCGCAGGACGTTGACAGGACTTGTACAGGACTTGATGGTCAATTGATAGGTAGGCGTGCTGTAGCGCGCCAGGACCTATGAGACAATTGATGCTGAGTAGTGTACGGATAGGTCCACAGGACTAGCCGTATGGACAATTGATAGATCTGCGCGCCAAAGGCGTGCCAGAGTCTGTGTAATCAATTGATTGACAGTTCAGCTGTGACAGTGCAGCTGAATACTTGGACGCGTCCCTAGCAACCTATATGTGTGACTTGGTAGCACCGGGACGCTAGTTCTTGCGTGCACGTTCTCTTGGCACTGCGACCCTGTCGCCTGTGCTGCGTGCAGTCTTGGAAGTGACGTGACTTACGTCTGTGTTTCCTTATTCATAATAAAGGCAACATTCCTGCAAGAACCATGGCGAACTTCGGCCTAACTCTCTCACAACTGCGTCCACATCTTGTGGCCGGTTGATCATCAGGTCCCCGCCCCTCCAGTACACCTTGGGCTTCTGGGGGTCCTGCTTATGGCGGCTCCAGGTATTCCGGCTGCACAGGTCGCGTCGCTGCTGTTGCTGAGCGGGGGTCAGGTCGTCGTCCAGTTAGCATATTGGTGATGCAATATGCTAAGCATATCATACTTGAAGTGGCCTTTCCAACGCCGTGCTAAACGCCTCATTTGGACAAGGAACTTGAGAGTTATCAAGTCCCGAAGTAATGCCGCCGGACGCTACAGCAGTACCAGGACTAAGGACACGTGAGGGACAGGGCACGTGGCAGTGTTGGGTGAACCATCACACGTTACGTGTCACAGGACCGACTGTCACTAGGAGGTACTGTGGTCAATATTGGTTGATGGTACCAAGAATGTCACAGGACTTCAGGACTGGCAGTCCTGCAGGCCTGGGATGGACGGGTACTTGTCATGACGGATAAATCCAGAGCGTTACTGTCATTCATGGAAGGACAGACGTCCTGGATTGATGCAACCAAGGAAATTGACAGTGGCGGACCTGCCAAGGCGTGCAAGGCCTGGCAGCAATGGTGAGACCTAGAAAGGCTCGGACACAGCAGTGGCCAAGCGTCTTTTCCCAACACCGTCCGTGGGTACTGCCGCCTCAGGCTAGTGACCACAGGGTAGTGAGGCAACTGTGGTAAAGGTTAAAAGCCGCTGGTTGAAACCATGGCTCCATTCATCACATCTTGGGAAGACCAGAAACTCACTGATCCGCGTTCATCTAAATCGTATTACAGTCTGGTCGACGGATATGTCGAATTCGGACTCTGAAGCTAGGACAAACACCTTTGCGCGTGCAGCAACGGTAGCGGCGTCCAGTCCAGTACCCGCAGGAGGGCACGAGGACTCGGAGGAAGTGCGCCGAAATATTCGAGCGGTGTCGGCGCCGGGCGAGTACGTCCGAGGAGCAGCCGAGCAGCTGCTGAGATTTCGCGAGGACCTCGCGGAAATCATCAGAAGGCTGCCAGCGTCTTGGCGGGCTGGCCACACAAACGCATTCGCGTTTGAGCAGGTGGTCACTCTGCTTTTGCAGATAATTGCCATAAGCCTCGGGGGTGCCCGAGAGATAAACGACCTTGTCGCCAATCTCCGCCTTGGGGACGACTACACCGGCGTGCCAAACGTGGTGCAGGTCGCCCGGGACAGGCGGGAGGCCATCGTTCGTGGCAGTACGCAGGCGTTGGTGGCAGAGTGCCAGAATCTGGCGCACTCTGTCTTAGAGTTGACCAGAGGCGCTGCTGATCGTGTCTTCATTACTCTTAATCCCTTCTCCATCTACACTAGTCGGGATACTCCACATTCTCGCCGAGAGTTAAACCAGCTAAGTTTGACTGTCGACGTGGTTGGCGGTCGAGAGGTCTCAGCCGACGACGCCTTCTACGACTTCGTAGATCAGCCAGCAGGGGCGGTAGTACAGCCGGCCCAGAGGCGTCACGAGGGCGACGGCTCTCAGGAGGGCCGTGAGCAGGCGCAGCGGGACGAGCTTAATCGCTACCACATTGACGACAACGTTGGTTTAGGTGAGGCCATTTGCTGAGGTGGGGGCGTTCTCGCTGGATACGTGATTACGCGTATGGTTTGAGGCTTCCGGTGGTTATTAGGCCTGTGCCTACTCACGACGACCAGGGGCAGCCATTGAATCCGGTGGAGGGACCGTTCCACGAGCCAGCACCTGCACCGGTTGCAGGAGAAGCTTCGTCTGAAAACGAGGCTTGAGGGGGTGGAGGATAGGTGGAGAGTTTGCTGTTTTCTTGTTGCAAAGTTGGTCGCAGCCATTGTATATAATGCCTAGGAGGGCAAGCCGGGGTGCGGCGACATTCGAGGAGCAACGGGAGCGAACGGCAGAGGAGGACATCGCCAGAGAGGAAGGGGAGGCGATGGAGGAGAGGGGCGTGGAGGCGCCAGCTGGGCAACCTATCCCAGAGATGGACCCCAGAGCCGGGAGAACACACAAGCGGTGGCGTGATGGGCAAGCTGAGGCGGAGAAAGTCAAGCGTGCCAGGCGACCTACGGAGGCAGTGGTGCTCACAACGCCTGGTGAGGAGGACGCCATCGTCACCCCAGGTGTGCGTGCTGCAAAGCAAGCTGCTGTTCACGATAGGGTGTCTGGTATGTTGCCCGAGCGTTTGGAGGCTAGGATTGACCCTCCCCAGGCACCACCAGTGCGTGTGGGGAGTGTGTTGCCTGGCACCCGTCCATTTTCTGATGCTGTGACAGTCATGAATGGGCAGAAAGCGCTCAACCCTCCCTGAAGCAAGACAACCTGGATAAATGGCTTGATGACATGAAGCTAGTCGTGGGCTCTGTCGCAGCAGGTGTGGATATTGTCAGGGTGTTTCACTCTTCCACCGCAAACAAGGGGTCGTCTGAAAGGGTCAATGACATGGCTAGGCATGCTCTGAAAGAGGGGCACACTTGGCTGCAGTTCCTGGATGACATCAAGGAGGAGTTTTCTGACAGGGTTCACAATCTCACCATGGAAAAGAAGAGAGAATTTGATGAGTTTGAGATCAAGGGTGAGGTGGCTGCTGAGCTGGCCAGGTTTGAGTTGATCGTGGAGGCAGGCAAGAAGCAGGGCTTCAGTGTGACAGTCAGGGCAGCAGCAGACCACTTCTTTGATAAGATGGGCTTGTCAGAGGAAGGTAGGGCTACTGCTAGGCAGCTCTGTGATCTCACTGATGGCACCTGGGGGGCTCTGAAGCGTGTGATACTAAACTTCAGGACCCGGGTCCCTACCTGCAAGGGTATCAGTTCTCAGGGAGGGTCAGCGTCTCAGGCTAGCCAGGGCAAGAACCGTACCCCATCTGGGACACGGTATGGTAGCAGGAGAAGGAAGCAGGCCCAGAAGGAGCAGAACCAGGGTGGTGGAGGAGGTCAGCAGGGGAACCAGAATCAGGGGAACCAGTCTGGCAACCGTAACAGCCATCAGCAGGGTAAGGGTGGTGGCCAGGGGCAGAATAACAATCAGGCCTCAGGCAACCAGAACAAGCAGGACAGCAAGGCCCCAGGGGGAGGGTCTGGCAAGAGCAAGTGTTTTGCTTGTGGCAAGGAAGGTCACTGGAAGAGGGATTGCCCAAACAAGAAGAAGGGGCAGTCTGATCAGAAGTGACTAGTGAAGCAGTCCCGTGTACATAGTGAGACACCCTGTGGGGACACAGCTTCACATGTAAATAAATCTGGGCAGGGTGCCACCTCTGATCAGCACCAGGGGTGTACTGATGTTCTCATTCCACAAGATTGCATGCATGCTGCAGCACAACAATCCCCTCAACTGTCAACAGGTGGAGGGTCCCCAGACAGGGTTGGCTCTGGGAGCCTAGATGCTCTGCTGGGAGGGTCTGCTGGGTCCTCTGGATCCAAGATGCAGAAGGTGGATGTTGCGTCCTCACACGCAGGGCCCGTCCAGGCGTCTTCCCAGGTGCGTAATCTGGCTAGGCAACTGAGCTACACGGATGCTGGACGCAGGCTGCACAATATCTTTGGTCACACAGCCATGGCTGAGATGTTTGGTTGGAAGATTGGAGATGAGCCACTGAGGGAAGCATGCAGGGCTGCAGCTGAGCAATGTGCTTGTAAGGAGAATGCTGCCAAGAAGCCAAGGTCCCATGCTAGGGAGCCTGCCAGGGAGAAGGGGGACATCCAGGTAGACGTCCAGCATATCAGGGGCTTATACATTTTGGTGGCAGTGGACAGATTTAGCAGGTACAGGCTGCTCCAGATTCTGCCAGATATGAAGGGGAATACCCTGCTGCTGGGCTTGCAGACTCTCTTACCAGGCTTTGGGGTGTACAAGACAGTACAGGCTGATATTCAGTTTGAGTGCCTACTGTCACAGCAGGAGCAACTGCCATGCAAGCTGCTGGTCACGCCCAGGGAGAGCCATGGACAGCAAGGTGCTGTGGAGAGATCCATCAGGGAGGTCAAGACCGTAGTGCTGGCAGAACCTAAGGTGCCACTGGTAGCATCTGCTTTGGAGAGGGCAGTGTGGACCAGGCAGGTGGAAGAACAGTTGAACCTCAGAATAAACTACTATTATGACGGGGTGGCTGTCAATCCTGTAGCACTGCAGTTTGGAATGCTAGCCCAGGAAGTGGTCCAGGCTTGCTTGAGGAAAGCAGACAGGGTGTTTGCTCAGTTGAGACGCAAGGATAGGGGCTGGAATGTGCTGAGGCCTCAGGTGGGGCTGAAGGTCAGAATGTGGAAGGAGCCATCAATGCAGGGCAAGAGGGGCAAGTGGCAGAACGGGGTGGTGACCTGTGTGGAAGATGCCAATCGTTCCTGCCTTGTGGCCTTGGAGAGTAATCCCAGGCATGTTTACAGGTTGAGCTGGGCCAACGTCAAGGAACGCAAGCCACATGCAATCTGGCCTGCAGACGGGCCTGGACCCCAGTGTTGGCTGGAGGGCCAGGTTAAGGACCAGGTAGTTGATGTGCCTGTCACTGACGTGGGAGGTGGCTATCCCTCTGATGATGATGAGGTGCAGGAGGCAACTGCATCACCTGTGGTGGAGCCAACGGGGGCTGGGCCTGCACCAGGGTCCAAGAGGCCACTCATGGCAGACATTGTCCGGTCGCTCATGTTCAACAAGCACAAGGATCCCAAGGTATCTAAGTTGACTGAATGGGGTTCTTGCTGGGCTGCTACCCTAGAAGTGGATACTAACTCAGAGGTGTCTATCATCAGGGTGGAGGATGCTCAGGGCCTGAAGGTGAATAAGGCTGGCTGCAGGGCAGTGAGTGACTTTACGGGCACTGTAACAATGAAGATCCTAGGGGAAGTGACTGTGCCTATCCTGGGTGTCCCCACTGCGTTCTGTGTGGTGGAAGGGTACCAGGGGCCTGCCATTTTGGGCCAGAATTTCTTGTGCATGCCAGGAGTGACTCTGTCAGCAGATGAGCTTGCACTAGAAGGTCATGGCAGTTTGCCCCTCCAGAGATATCACTACTCCAAGGGTCTAGCTGTGGCAGTCAAGGCTGTGAAGGGGCAGCAGAGTGTGGGGCCTGAAGGCAAGGAGCCCATTGCTGAGGACTTGTTGATCATCCCAACCACCCTAGATCCACGGGACTTGGGGGTGCACAAGTACCAGATTGCTGGTCACAGTCCTATTTCCTGGCACCAGTTGGTAGAGTTGATGCAAAGCCCCAAGATGGCTAAGGCATGGATTCTAGGGTTTGTCTCCAGTGGGCATGACTGGATAGTGTCTAACTGTGCTGAGCCTGTGGATGAGTTGCCCAGGGAGCATCAGTTGCTAAGGCTCTTGTTTGTGCTCAAGCTGAAGGAGATAGACGGTGTGCAGGTGCCACATGTGAGGCCAGTTGTGACTGAGTACCATGGCACGGGGGAGCTGACAGATGAGGAGTTGTATACGCCTGGGATGCTGCATGATACCTGGAGGATTGTTCTGTGTATATATCTGTCTTTCCTGGTCAAGGGCATTGCGTACAGCTCTGTGCTGATTGATTTCAAGAGGGCTTTTCTTAAGGTGATGTGGAGCAGGCCAAGGAGACGTGGCGTGATATCCCTCCCTTCTTTGTAACAGTGCCCAAGGTGTGGAGAGCAGAGATCAAGTCAAAATATCTCAGAATACTCAAGGGTTTGGAGGGTCTCAGGTCCAGCCCTATCATCTGGAGAAAGAGCCTGGAAAAGTTTCTGAAAACTCACTGTGGCTTTACTGTGTCTCCAGTTGATCCTTGCTTGTTCCAGAGTACTCATGAAGGGTTGCCTGTGTTTGCATCTCTGCATGGAGATGACCTGCACCTTTAGGGCCTCCTGAGTGGGTGGATTCAGTACTGTCCAAGATCCAGAAGAGGTTTGAGTTAGGAAAGGTCCAGCACATGAAGCAGGATGAGCCCATGGTGTTTTGTGGAATGCAGGCCACGCTGATCAAGAGGGCAGGTACTTGGTTTATCAAGATGGAGGGTGGCAACAACTATCCTCAGCAGATCATTGATGCCCTCCAGCAGCCCATTACCCAGGCCAGGTGTGCCACAATCAGGGGAATGTTGGCTTGGCTAGCTAGCATTTGTGCCCCAGATTTGTTGGTGCTGAGTAGGCTCACAGATGCTCAGCTGGTTGAGGTAGGGGCAGAGCAGGTGGTTGAGTCTGTCAGGAGCTCACCTCCACTCATACTGGCAGCTGTGGACTTGTACAAACCACTCAACATGGTGCTTTTTGTGGACAGTTCCATGGACAGCAGGAAGGTGACGGATGTCAGGGGTAGGGCAGCAGCACTCATTACACTACAACAGGAGCACACTTCTCTGGTCAGCTGGTACAGTAGGTTACAGAACAGGGTGACGCCCAGCAGTGACATTGCTGAGTGCAGGGCAATATGTGAGGGGCTACACACTGCTCTTTACCTCAGGGAGTTATTCTACCAGCTCTGTCAGGTAGCTTCCTGTAGCTTGCAGCTGCACACACTGGTCAAGACAGACAGCATGGGCATGGTGCAGTTTGTGCACAGACAGCTCGCCAGGAGCAGGGATCTGGATTATTTGTTGCTGAAGGAGATGTCTTACCTTGCTCATCTTGAACATGTGCCTGGTGTTGACAACCCAGCAGACGCCCTCACCAAGCTGGAGAGCAAGGCTGAGCTACAATACCCTGTGCTCAAAGGGCTCATGTACCCCTTTTCTGGTGGGACTTGAAGTCCAGCCTTTGCCAGTTGGTGGCTGACCAGTGCTGTTGTCCCCAGGGGGGAGGGCAACAGGTAGCCTACCTGTCACCAAGCAGGTAGAAGGCTCAACAGGAGCAAGCTCTTCCTGTAAAGGATTAGCACAGTGGGATGCCTTTGGCCTCGGGCAGTTAGGCCATGACAGGGCAGGCCATGTTGAGAGTTCTTCCAGGTTGTTTGTATATATCTCTCTTGTTTAGTTTTCTTTAGCTGTGAATAAGTGACAACCTTGGATATTATGGTGTTGTAACCTGACAGTTGGGCCTTGCTGGTGCAGGCTGGTCCACTGGGAACACTCAACATTGGTTTTGGTGGATATTCTATAATAAAACATAATCATGTTGTATGCCAATCTCTCTTGTTGTCTGTCATGTGACCAGGTTAAGTTTAACCTGGGGTTCTGGGGTAGGGTTCGATTCCCTAGTTGAGCCACAGCCTGGTATGTATGACTCCTGGGCTTTAACACCCAGTGATGACATGGGCTCCCCATCAAGCAGTGGCACAGTGGTGTTGAAGTGGTTTCCATTGGTGAACATTTGGATGGATGATGCCTGGAACGCTCGGGGCGGGCGCCATGAAACGGGCGCCAGTGATAACTGGGAAGACCAGGAACTCACTGTAATACGTTTCCTGTAGTCAGGGCCTCTCATTCAGATATCCAGGATATGTTGCCTAAGGAATATTCAATATCCTCCTTTAAGCCCAAGCCAAGGTACAGTTGCAAAAGAAAGGGTTGGGGATGACCTGCAGGTCAAGTTAATGATCAGATGGCAGGGTTGAACCATAGATCCCTAAGAAGGATACCATTAAGGTGGCAAAAGGGGTGCTCATGAGGCTTATTATAAGTCCAGGGTAACCAGGTGTCCATTTCACAAGGCAGCAAGGAATGGGTTGGTCATGGTGTGAAGCTTGCAGCTCCAAAACAAGAAAGGGTTGGAGTTAGCATATTGGTGATGCAATATGCTAAGCATATCATACTTGAAGTGGCCTTTCCAACGCCGTGCTAAACGCCTCATTTGGACAAGGAACTTGAGAGTTATCAAGTCCCGAAGTAATGCCGCCGGACGCTACAGCAGTACCAGGACTAAGGACACGTGAGGGACAGGGCACGTGGCAGTGTTGGGTGAACCATCACACGTTACGTGTCACAGGACCGACTGTCACTAGGAGGTACTGTGGTCAATATTGGTTGATGGTACCAAGAATGTCACAGGACTTCAGGACTGGCAGTCCTGCAGGCCTGGGATGGACGGGTACTTGTCATGACGGATAAATCCAGAGCGTTACTGTCATTCATGGAAGGACAGACGTCCTGGATTGATGCAACCAAGGAAATTGACAGTGGCGGACCTGCCAAGGCGTGCAAGGCCTGGCAGCAATGGTGAGACCTAGAAAGGCTCGGACACAGCAGTGGCCAAGCGTCTTTTCCCAACACCGTCCGTGGGTACTGCCGCCTCAGGCTAGTGACCACAGGGTAGTGAGGCAACTGTGGTAAAGGTTAAAAGCCGCTGGTTGAAACCATGGCTCCATTCATCACATCTTGGGAAGACCAGAAACTCACTGATCCGCGTTCATCTAAATCGTCCAGCGTCCAGGTGAGGTCGTGCAACCTCTTGCGACGAGAGAGGAACCGCTGCTTATCCTCAGGGGAGGGGAAGGTGAGCAGGACTGGTGGGGGAGCCGCCTTGTCCCGTGAGTGGGGAAGGCGGTGGCACCCACGCAGTTCTACCTCACCTACCAGGCCCACCATGAGGGTAAGAACTAGCTGGTTCTTGAGCTCGTCAGCAAGGGAGGCTGACGTCTCACCTGGCTTGTGGGGGAAGCGACGTATAGCACCACTCGGCACTCGCGGCGAGCGCGGTCGGTGACCTCCCGTTGCTGGGCCTGGCGGTGGTCCTCCAGCTCCTGGAGTTTCGTGGCGATATATATGGCGTCGGTGGTACGTTGAGGCGGTCGCTGACCGCAGCAGGTGACTCCGCATAGGATCTCGAGCGGCGGGAGGTCACCAGCATCCCGTGCCGGGGTGGCTGGGATGCAATGCCGCCCCCGCCGATGGTGGCCGTCTGCTCCGCTATCTTTGGGACCTGTGTGGCCAGGGCCTCGGTGTGGGCGGTGATGGCTTCAAGCTTCTTCATGAGCACGCCGCACTTCAATGCCCTCCACCTGGTTAAGGCGAGAGACAAGTGCAGCGTGCGTTTCCGAAGCCTGCGCCGCGGTGTGGAGTCCACTCGATACCAAAGGTAGCTAGGAGAAACGTACGTGAAACGTTTGACCACGGCTGGATCTGATCGAATGGATAGTCCGGTTCAGGGGGCATAGCCGAAGCTAGCTTTAAAATCAACCAATCGTATACTGTCGAAGCAATTAGCAACTTAGGTACACCGCCAGCTTGAGGTTTAAGAAGCCCAGGTTTAATCTGGCCTTGAGACCCTGGATTTTGGAATTTCTGGTTTAAGATCGCAGCCCTGGGCTGGTTTTGGGAAAAAAAGATCTTAAAGTAGGCACCACTAGTAGGCAAAGGCTGTTAAGGGGACATGGCACCTCAAAACACACATATAGGCCATTGTTTGCAAACTAACTCTAAATCAATGGTACAATGCAAAATCATGATTGGGGACCCTAATAAACATGTTTGGTGAATTTTCCATGCACTTGTTGGGGGTACTACCCCCATCTATACACCGCTACTGAGATGAATACAAGCAAAGACGCTACCTAGGGCTGGTTATGCCCCAGCCAATCCACGAAGTAGGTTGACCCAAAAAGCACAAGCCACGTAGTAACGTATGGGCACATCGCAAACAGCAACTTATATGGGGCATATGGACACCGCCGTTCAAAAAATAGCCCGCGGCGCCAAAAACGCGATTTTTTTCACTTTAAAACATAAAACAAATCATAAACTTGTCAAATCAAGCCAAAAGGCACTATTCAAATTCTGCACTAGCGGCCCAAGCCACGCGGTCCAAGTTTGAGGTCAATCGGACAACCCTATGTAGCTCAAGTTATTGCGTTTGGCAGATGCCACTCTCACGACCACTATAACATCATCAAGACACCTATTCTCAGCCCTGCCGTTCATGCGCGGGACAAAACCAGTTCCCGTTGGGCACTTTCTTCAGAGGAGGATTGCTGCAGCACTTCAGGCGCAGCCCGCCCTCGACCCGATCACGCTGCACAGCAAGAAATGGTCAGGGTCAGGCGCACCACCATGCACACCGCAAGCAAGGAATGAGGTCCTCATCCTCCCCTGCCTCCTCCTCCTCAATACAAGACTGATCCTCCTTCCCCTTTGCTGCATGGCCCCACCCCCCCATACTCCACGGCTGTTGAATAGGTGCTTTTGTCGGCAGCAATTGCTCTTCCCAAGGAGCCTTGGCGGACTTGGCCTTGCCCGCAACCCTGCGGCGCATGAACTCGGGGGTTTGCTTCAGCACAGATTGGCGTTGGCTCTTGGCCGTGAGCTCACTCAAGCTGGCCATAGTTAGGAAACGGGAACGTAGTATAATGCTTGAGAGCACTGAAGGTTGTGAGCAATGAATTGCTTGGTTTGACATTAGAAAATAGGTTTACCCTTTATCAACGTTGCTCTCACTGGCCGCGCGCCGCCAGTGACCGTTGGGTGCAGACCGTTGGCCCGAGGCCGCACGATGACAGGTAGCAGTCTAGTCACTGCATCGTGTGATCACAGATCAATGCACGCTGCAGTACGGTCCCTATCTAGGATACTCTAGTACCGTCCAATGATAGGACACTACGTATGCTGGGTACTGACATCTGTCACGTACCCCAGTACCCAAAGTACCTATCTAGGGAAACGTATGCGACTCGACTAGCATTCCTATCTGCATAGCCCACGTGGTATTTATATTCACATACCAACGTAGGTTTACAAGGCTTATTCATACGTTGTATTCACAATGCCTTTGAGATTTAGTCTGCAGCAAAGCATGGAGACTAACTGCCATTGCCTCCGGGCAGGTGTCTACACCCAGCTAGCTCTTTCGCTACCTTCTCCCACCACGTACCGCTCCCCCAACTGCTTGGGAAGGATGCCAACAGCCATGTAGCCAGCGTACTTGTTGCCAGCAAACCCTTGCTTACCACCTGGCGTGGACTTTACTTGCATGCATGCTGTGCAGGGATTCGTTGGCATTACTGCTGCTATTGTGACAACACCCACGCAAGACTGCCACTGTGCTGAACCTGCCCCTCACCTCTTTCAGCAGGTTATGTACCTAACGGCACCACCTCACCCTTAATTCTTGTTTTCAGGATTAGGAGGCAGCCATTGCCTTGGCCTAGCAGGATCATTCCCCACCCATCATTGGTGGCCGGTTCACCATTCTGGTTTCTGTGCAACAATATTGCTTCACCTGAATAGTGCCATCTTGTGACCGTATGTGGTTGGGCCATTCCCCGCACTTGCTGTGATTGCCATGGTAGTGCTCACGTGCATTGTCTAGTGCCCCGGCCAGCCATTCTACCCCCATGTGCCGATTGATCTTGAGGACTTTTTTAAACCCTCTGTGAATGTGGTCAAGATCTGGTTCTCTGTCAGCCACCAATCACGGTGCCTGGAGAGGTGTGCTTTCTTTGTAGCTACAAGGGCAGCAAAAAAATTATTGCCTATAGGTGGTTCAGGTCACTATCTTTCTCAGGAACACTCTCAGGGACCTGCTCCTTCACCTGTGCCATCCAACTTGTATCACCATCACTATAACCACCTTGGCAATGTACAAGCGCTGGCTGACAGGCTTGGCTGGCTTTTCCTCCTGCCGGCCCCACCTCTTCCTTGCCCACCCCAACATCAAGCACCTGGCCCGTGGACATGCCAGCATGCAGCGACATGATGTCCACAATCAATGCCACAGCGCCCGACCCCTCCATTCCACGGCTGCTTCCCACATGGTTGTTAAAGCATATATAGTTGGAATGCGTCTAGAGACGAAGGACAACTGACGAAAGCTGGAAATGGAATGACGATTGTATTAGCAATAATACAAGGAATGTAGTGAAAGCTTGAGGGCTCAGAATGGAACGTCTGGGCAAACTCGGGTGCTGCGGCACTCCCCAGTGCTACGCCTATATGCCTATGGCGGTGCTCACTGCAGCACCTGCCAGTGGACAACTGGACACTGCAATGCCATGCGACCACGTCACTAGCAACCAGCTAAGACTCGGCCCGTCAGACCCGGCTACACCGGATCTGGCGGGTCGAGCTAGCACCTAGGAACAGTCTGGCACTAACTGCACGTCAGTCCACCTGACGCCTCAGTACCGTACGCCCTGCCGTACAGTACTGAGGTGTCCCGCTCAGCCGCGGTAGGCAATACGCGGCTCGCAGGCCGGAAATCCGTGTGTCAGCCTAAGCATCTCATCTAACTCCCATTATGTTTTCCTTTCAGGTTGAAGGCTAGCGACTTCAAGCCTGATCCTGCCCAGCTAGGAGACTGACTCCAAGCTGACTGAGGTGCTGAGCAACTGACACCCATACTGCAACATCTGGACTGAAAAAGATGGGCCCCAGAACTCGTGCAATACTTGTGATGGCATCACGTTCGCCTCAGTACCGTACGCCCTGCCGTACAGTACTGAGGTGTCCCGCTCAGCCGCGGTAGGCAATACGCGGCTCGCAGGCCGGAAATCCGTGTGTCAGCCTAAGCATCTCATCTAACTTATATATGGGGCGGGACATTCTCCTTGCCAGCATGGCACTGAGCTGCAAAAGGACCACCACTTGCCCGAAACTTGGTGTGCCACAACCAGCTTGAGCACGTCGTGGATGAAGCACTGTTGACCCCACTTGCTCTTGTCGCCCTTATTAGCCCAGCTGCCATCAAACGTGACACGCGTGCCCTGCCGCCCATCATCGTCCACAGCTAGGGAACTGCCCTCCTTCTGCTTCCAGGCACGCACCGTTTCACGGTTGGCCATGATAATCGAGTGCAGGAAATCCACCACTGTCAATCCGCAACACACGCCGGCATGACATCGCGTGCCGGTCCATTACGTTCTTATTTACGCGCGGGTAAACTATTGTGACGTGACTTTTACGTCCGTGGAACCTTTGCGGTTTACTTTACCGCTTTGTCTTGGCGCCGCGCCGCGGAATCACGCGTCCGCTGAATCATCGGCGGATCTTCTGAATTTGTCCAAGTGCAAGTGCGTTCGCATTTGTGGCAGTGGGCTAGGGGGGGATTTGGGCTACCGGTGGTCACCGGGGCAGTCCAGGCGCTGGCGCGCGCCACTAAGGCAGGCCAGGCATGTTGGGCTGGCTGCCGGGCCAGTGATCACGTGCTCTGCCAGGACTACAGCGAGGGGCACCAGACTTTGTGGAGAACGACCAGGGCTACACGTGAAACGTCGCGAACGGTCAGCACGCTTTGAGCAGCGGTGCCTGAGATGGCCGGCAATTTAGCCTGGTTAATTTCTGATTGCGGCAGCGCTTTTTAGTGTTGCAAAATATCTACAAGTTGCTTAATAGCTTGTGCTTGGAAAGATTTGTTCATGAGATTTGGTTTGTATCATGCAGGCAAGCACCTGATCTAATGTTAAAAAAGCGCTGGCTAGATTTGCGGAACCTAATTGTTCAGCGTATTTTGGTCGTCACTGGCTGATGTCATGTTGAAAAGGTTAGCTTGCGCGGGTTAAAAGGATGAACAGTCGGCCATTGTGGTCGTTGTTCGTTCAGTTTTCACTTCACAACGACGCAGTTTGTCTTCATGTGTTTAACTAGTAGAACAACCCGGCCGCAACCTCCGTGATGGTTGCGAGATTGTTTTCATGGGTCGAGGCGAGATAGGCATACTGTACAAGTTAAGCCTAAGTTTTTGGATTTGTCTCGAGGACAGTCGCCGCAGGGACTACCAGTATGGTAGATTCGCCTGGGCGCTGTCGGTAGCTTAGGGTGAGAGCGGTTGGCTGGGTGTTGGCATACATCCGGACAAGGCCAACTTCCGTAAGGAGAGCGGGTAGCGGATGTTCATGGTATTGGACATGCCGGACTTGCTTGCTCGAAGCTAGGCAGGCCAGGGGCTGGAATTAGCCAGTCTTTCTTGTTGATGAACATTGGTTTTGGCTAAAATGTATTATCAATTTTATTTGTGAATAACAAAATCTTGTTAAGCGTTATGTCATAAAGGTCGGTAGGAAGTGCTCTTGCCAACCGGTGGCTGCCAGTGGGGCAGAGCCCATGTACACCATCTTCCGTAACTGAACGAACAACCTTGTTAGGAGTCAGGCCTACCGGCCTAGTGGTGGAAAGGGTTATTGCTTATCCTTGAAAAGCATGGTTTTCTTCTTGCACCCAGCTGAGGGCTGGGGGCGGGTATCACCCCAGTTTTTTTCCCTTTGGACAGCGCAGCCTGTGCGCTTGTTTCTTCATGGCCCCTCCCCTTTTTGTCGCTCGCGTTGAGGCTGCTCGCGAGGGGGGGTGCAAAGGGAGGCCTACTGAGCTTGGCTGATCTTGTTTGACTATGCTAGGGAGGCCTAGAGCCATGTTATTTGGTTCCCTGAATTTATAATTGGTCTTTGCCCGCATGGTAATTGCAGTGGATATGCATTTAGACCGCGCATGGGGCCAAGGGGGGAGGCTTCTGCGCGGTAGGCGACAGGCGATCTTTGCGCCACACGCTACCCTCCTTGGGGAAAGGCAGCCCATACAGCGAGAACACGCGCATCAAGTCTGGCCGTGTGACACCAAAGCAGGCGTGTGCGATGGCAAGCAAAGCCTGGGCACTAGCACACCCATCGCCCACCCTTCCACCTTGCGTGCATGGCTGACCAACGGCGGCCACCCGCACCACCACAATCTGGGTTGGGGCAGACTGTGACTAGCCGCAACTGCCCAGATGGCCCAGGCTCTAGCTGCCGACTCCTCCACGGTGAGCCCAACATGGCCACATTGCCGGCAGGCAGCCTGCTCAAACATGCCTTGCAGGCAGCGGGTGTCAAGCAAAACATGTGCCCTGCACAGCTTTTCGGCTTGCATGAAGAGGTGGCTCGGGCAGTGTGCTAATTGCCACACGCACAAGATGGTTGTACTTGTCACGCTGCAACGGGGATGGCTGGAATGCAACGGGAGGAGCTCTTGTGCGGCCACCTTCCAGCTGCGATTCTGAGGCACCGAGCTCCAACACGCTGTTGCTCGGTGCTTTCCCATCGCAACCACCATCTTTACGTGCGCCAGCTTCCAGCACAACATCCTCAACCCGCGCAGAAACCGGCCGCTTCTTGCCACGCGAGCCCTTCCGCCTGCCCGGACCCTTCTTTTTGCAGGAACCTTTCGGCCGACCTCGACCTCTCTTTGGGGCCTCGGGCTCCGCCGGCGGCTGTGCAGCATCCCTATATGCTTCGCGAACCTTGGCCACCAAAGCACGTTTGCTTTTGCGACCCATCACGCCATAACTGGGAGACTAACATGCGGCAGCACATTTTGCTAACGATCTGCACCGGTCGCGATGAAACCGGTGTATACTGCATTATGACTCGGGAAGCGGTCCTTGACAATGTCATAAAACTCGTGAGGCAGTTCCTTGGCAGTGCCATCTGCATTGATCCAGCCCGCACGTGCCGCAAAATGAGCGTAGGCTGCAGCGCGGAAAACATTTGGGGGTTCACCTACGTCGGCAAGGGGGGTGTGCTTTTTCGAAGCAGCTCCGAGCAATACCAGTTTTTCGCGAGATAAAAGATCATCTAGTACAATGTGCGCAAAATTTCCTGCCTGCTGCCATGCCAAAAGTGTAGCTTCGCAGCGTCGTTGACGAGCTTTATCGCTTCGCGTGATCGCCATGGCTCTCAGTTGCACGTGCTCGCACCCACCCCGTCACTTTCACTCGTTCCGACGGTACCGCGAATTTTTTGGCGCGGAAAAAATTCGGCGCGCCGTGTCCGTAGCGGTCAGTGGTACGCGAGGGGGAGTATGTGCAGAGTTGAGTTGCGGATGGTCAGCCCTGGATTTGATTTCAGGGCTAAGATCGCAGCCCTGGATCGGTTGGACCCCCTTCTTAAACCTCAAGCTGGCGGTGTAGTAAACTAAATGCTGCCGAGCGCCGGGACGCGAAAAATGCGAAAGTTAAAAAGTTCGAGTAGCTCCAACGCAGATTCGAACTAGGACCTCTGGCATGATTCCACGGCTATATGGGCCTCCTGATCTGAGGGCATCCCAAGCTATAGCCCAACTGCGAAAAAACTCTTTATGCAGCAGAGTGGTGCCAGCTATTCGGAAATTGAGCTAGAAATGCTACGTGAGCTAATTGTGCGTAGGAGTAAGTTACACACCTGTCCACTCGATACCAAAGCTAGGAGAAACGTACGACACAATATGTTTAGAAGTTGTTTACTTGTTCTCACAGCAACTGAGAACAAAATATTGATTCCAGCAATTCTGAATGCCATGAATAAAGAATAGCCTGAACACAAACACTTCCAAACTTCTAGAAACTCCATGGTCAGCCCTTGCCCACAGTCCATATTACGCAGCCCTTCTTGGGCAGCCATGCGCATGCCAGGCCAGGCAGCAGCACAGTGCACATGGACTACTGGATATTCCCTTCATGACAGCAGTGTGAAAGCGGCGTGGATCTAGGTCAGTTCTTCGCAGTCCCACCAACGGGCGCCAGTACGGCTGGCTGCTGTCCCGAGAAACCCTTTAAGAACGAGGCAAACCATGAGGCAGGCTTGCTAGCCGGCTCCACACTAGGTTTGGTGGGCGGCAGCTCGAAGACGCCTGGCTTCATCCTCACAGTCCCTGGAGGCAGCCGCAGCGCGCCATTCGCGGCCGGCAGTCGCAGGGTTCCCTGAGGGATCACCACAACGTTGCCCGTTGGCAGGCGGTAGCGCACCGCGGGCATCTTCAGGCTGCCATCTGGCATCCACTGGAACCCCTCAGGGAGGGGCCAGTCTGGGACAGGCACGGTCGGGCGGCACTCGGTCGGGATAGTGACGCACACGACATCGGCGGATCGCGCCGATGCCTTGGGAGGGGGGGGCAGCTCGACCACCCCCTTGGGGAGCTTGAGCAGGTCACCGGACGGCAGCTTAAGCACGCCCTTGCGGACGCGCGATGTTCCATTGGGCAGCGCCACCGTGCGATTCCACAGCATGCGGCAGCCAGCAGGCAGCACCAAGCAGGGCTTGGCCTCGCCTGCGCGGCGATACCGCAGGGCAGGGAGCAGGAGCGTCCCATCTTGCAGGGAGGAGAAGCCCATAGGGGCTTCCAGGTAGGCGTCGGAAAAGGTTCCGGTGGCCGCGAGGGCGGGCGGGCAGGGGACCACCTCCGACATGAAGCTGAAGGAGCCGTCGTGGTGCTCCTTGCAGTTGCGTGGCAGCGTCCATAACGTGCCGTCGGACAGCTTGTAGACGCTGTTCATGTAGCGCGAGGTGCCTGCGCGCACAAGTGTGCGTGGTGAAGGGAGAACAGAGGCGGCATTCTGTGGCAGGGTCACCTGGACGATGCAGACATACAAGGTGTGAACGGACCTAGAGAACTAGGTGTGTATGGGTAATCGATGAAGGCTTTAGGACCTACTTGCCCATGCCCACACATGACTAGAGAGCTGTGCGCAGGGGAGCTTGCTACTTGACCTGCCAAGGTGTGCTGAACATGGAAATGATGGCCACAGACGCATGGCACCCGCAGGAGTCATGATCCAGTGGATGCGCCGACACCGCTGAGAACATGCCATGAACGAGGCAGCAAAGAAGGCAGCCAAGCAGGCAGCTACGTGGGCAGCGAAGCAGGCAGCCAAGCAGGCAGCCAAACAGCCAGCCAAGCAGGCAGCGAAGCAGGCAGCAAAGCAGGCAGCAAAGCAGGCAGCAAAGCAGGCAGCAAAGCAGGCAGCCAAGCAGGCAGCAAAGCAGGCAGCAAAGCAGGCAGCAAAGCAGGCAGCAAAGCAGGCAGCCAAGCAGGCAGCCAAGCAGGCAGCCAAGCAGGCAGCCAAGCAGGCAGCCAAGCAGGGCAGCCAAGCAGGCAGCCAAGCTGGCAGCCAAGCAGGCAGCCAAGCAGGCAGCCAAACAGCCAGCCAAGCAGGTAGCCAAGCAAGCAGCAAAGCAGGCAGCCAAAGCATGCAGCCAAAGCATGCAGCCAAACCAGGCAGCCAAAAGCATGCAGCAAAGCATGCAGCCAAAAGCAGGCAGGAATGCAGGCAGCAATGCAGGCAGCAACGCAGGCAGCAACGCAGGCAGGAATGCAGGCAGCAACGCAGGCAGCAACGAAGGCAGCAATAAAGGCAGCAACGCAGGCAGCAACGCAGGCAGCAACGCAGGCAGCAAACGCAGGCAGCAGCGCAGGCAGCAACGCAGGCAGTAACGCAGGCAGCAAAGCAGGCGACGGCAGCAACAAGGGGGCGAAACGCCACAAATGGGGGAGGATTCTCCTGCGGACATCTAGGTTATGATAGAAAATTACAACCCCATGGGGTGCCCCTGGATACCAAGCTCACCCTCGGGTAGCCGGAAGTAGTTGTCAGGGTACTTGATCGAGCCCCTGGGCAGCACGACAGGGGGCCCGTCCGCCAGGCAGATGGTCGTGCGGGGCATCTTCACCGCGCCGCTGGCCAGCCGCTCAAACCCGTGCGGGAGCAGCGCCACCGGGAGGGTCACGTCACAGGGGGAAGACCCCCGCGGAAGCAGGAAGTCGTGGCAGCTGGTGTCTGCGCCCGGCGTGGCCACCTCCCTGCTGCCGCGTGGCAGGGTGAATGTCCCTCCCGCACGGCCCGCCCTGCGCGCCATGGCGTTGGTGAGGGCATGAGTGATTAAACCAACCAATGTGGCAGCGGAGGACGCGGCCACGAGTTGTAGTAGTATGCGCTCCCTTTGCAGCCAAGCACGCAGCAACCAGGGAGGGAGGTTGCGCAAATCTGGACCCTTGCCATCGCCATCACTGCCCCCGCCATCCCCCCCGCCACCCCCGCCGTTGTCCCCTCCCCCCCCCCCATTGGCCACCCCCTCCCCGATCCCCCGGCACATTCCCCCCCTCGTTGCCCCCACCGTCCCTATTGCTGGTGCCGTTCACGCCGCTGGATCGCGCCGCCATCATCCGCAGCTCGTCCACCACCGCCCCCACTTGGCCCATCAGTTGCCGCGAGTATTCCGAAGCAAACGACAGCAGCGCCGCAGGCGATGCCCCCGATGCCAGGCGGGTCTGCAGGGGGGGCAGGCCCAGGGGGAGCCACGTCCCTGAGGGGAATGCGGGCGTGGCCCCAAATGACCCGCTCCCTTGATCCAGCCGAGGAGAGGGCAGGGTCCCTGCCTGGCCGCCGCTATCGGCCCGGGTGCTAGCGGATGGTGGCGGTGACAGAGCTGCCGGCGGTGGCGTATGCGAGGCCAAGGCGGGGGATGCCTCGCGCGCCAGGGGTGAGCTAGGGGTCTCCCTCATGTGCCCGGCCTGCCTCAGCACACCAGCGCCTGCAAGGACGTCCCCAGGCCAGGCATTGGTGCTCACATAGCCTGCAGTCTGCCCGTCCTCGTCCCTGCTGGTGTGATACATCTCCCCGATGCTCGCCGCCGCAACCGTGCCGCTGGCGATGGCATCTGCAGGGCGCGTCACCCTCCTCCCCCCGCCCCCCGCCAGTCCATTGATGGCGTCACCTTTGTCCGGCGTGGCCGCGCCTCCCTGGGACCTCTCAGGTGGGCCCGTGGGCGCGGGCGCGGGTGCGGGCGCGCCGAACTTGATGCGCCCATCGGCCATGCGGCGCGCCACCGCCGCCACCGACTGAGGCACCACAAAGAGCGGGCGCAGGCCGGGGGGGAGCTGCATGCGGCCGTTGGGCGACTCTACGGTGCCGGCAGGAGGTTTAAACAGGGTGCCATCGGCCAGCTGGATGCCCCCTCGGCCCCAGCGCTTGCTCCAGCCTGTGATGCCAGGGGGTAGTGCAACAGGGGGGAGGGAGCATGAGAGCAAGGATAGGGAGGGTTGAAGGGCGGCCAGAGAGGGGCACGCCCACCAGTCAACCCCACCAGCCAAAAGGGCAAGCAACACGGCCGGTCATACTCAACCCCAACAAAGGGACATTTCCAATCAGACAGGAAGACGTTTCTCGTCGTGGCAGCCGTGAATCACAGGCTGCTCATGCCCCAAAAGACAAGGCCAGAACAGAGCACCTGATCGCGGAACGTACCTTCGGGGAGCTGAAATGCGCCATCAGGCCCCAGGATGCACCCTGCGGGCAGCTCAAACACGCTCTGGCCGTCCGCCAGCATAAACTGGACCGCGGGCAGACGCAGCTCACCGCTGAGGAGGACCTGGACGCCCGCCTGAGGGAGCGGTGGGGGCCGCCGTGGTGGCATGACAAACGCTCGGAGGGGGAGCGGGGTCCCTGCGACCGTGGCCAGGGTATCCTGGCCACTGGACGAGGGCGGCGCACCTGACAATGTGTCAAGAGTGCAGCCAGGGGGGAGGCGGAAGCGGCCACCTGGCAGCTGCTCGGTTCCCTTGAGCACGTTGTGCGGCAGCGCGAGTGATGGCCGCTTGCTCTGGGGGGCACGCTCCGGGGCCCTGGTGGGATGATGCCACGCAGAGGACAGGCGGCCAGGGGCGTGGCAGGGATGGGGGGATGGCACCCGGGGGGGTGGCAGGGAGACCGATTATCACCGAGTTTCTTTCTGGTCTTGAGAGTGCTATGTTGATGTCCAGACAACATCATAATGGAGTGACCATCTCTGCAAGCCAACCTTCCTTCCCCTGTCGTTGGTACCTATCATCTGGAGCAGGGACCACACATCGGGGGGAGCCGGAGACTTTTCTCTTGGCTCTTCTCTTCTCTTAGCTAAGAGAAGAGAAAGGCCGAAATCTGGTACGGGCGGCGCTTTCGGACCTGCTTCCGGACAAGACAGTTCGCGTACGACACCTCGGCGCGGCGACGGGTCGCTACCACTACGTGGCACTTTATCCTAGTCCCCCAACGAGATCAAAGCTAAGAGATTCTCCTATACAGGTCTTATCTCAAAAGGCAAGGGAAAGGGCCACTGTTCTGTTGTGCGTTGAGTCTGCCCTTAAGATTCCGACGGGCGGTACGGCGAGTCCTCGGATCCTCAAGAGAAGAGACAATCAGACACTTACCTTCTCCAGACCTTCCTGACTCCAAACAGCTTCTCCAAACAGAGACCAGGCGAATCCGCAGAGACAGAACCTACTCTTTCACGTTGATGGAGCACATGCAGCGAGGCCAAGGTCAAGGTAGTTACTAAATAAACCTGGTTAGAAGACAACCATGCTCAACAGACAAACATGCTCAACAGGCAACCGTGCTCCCGGACAACCACATACCGGAACGAGCCGTCCGCAAGCTGGCACGCTCCCTCTGGCAGCTCCCACGTGCGCCCGCGGGGCAACCGCACGCTCACGCGGGGCATGCGCAGCGTGCCGTCCGCCAGCACCGCAAACCCAGGGGGCAGGAGGCGGCCCACGTCAGGGAATGGAACACTGAACGTGGACGCAGGTGGGAAGCCAAACGAGCCGTCCGCGAATAGCATGCACGCAGAGGGAAGGCGGAGCCTCGCTGGCTGCTGGGTGGACGTGGGCGATGACGCCCCTTGCCTCCCTGGCAGCACAAACTCAATCGCGTCGGTGCCTATGACAGGGCCGGAAGGCGTTGATGGCGGAGAAGCTGACTCCGGAGCGGCACGGCCTGCGGCGGCCATGCCATCGGCCGGCACCTTGACCCGCTCCTGGAACACGCCAGTCAGCCACTCAGCATCGGGAGGCAGCAGGAACGTGCCTGGGGGAGGGACAGGAGCATGGATTGGTCAAGAAACGGGAAATGGGAGAGCAACACCACAAACAGTGGGCACCTTGCTGGTGGCGGTGTCAGCATCATGGGTATGCCTCCACTGCGGACCATGGTGTGACGCCACCAGGAGACACGCAGAGATACCGCCATGTATCGTACAAGTGACAGTAAGTGAAAGAAAGCGTATAGTGACAGTAGCTGACGAAGTCTGGGGTCATGTGCACGTTTGGGCAAGGGGTGGTAAATTGATGATGATGATGATGATGATGATGATGATGATGATGATGATGATGATGATGGTGGTGGTGGTGGTGGTGGTGGTGGTGGTGGTGGTGGTGGTGGTGGTGGTGGTGGTGGTGGTGGTGGTGGTGGTGGTGGTGGTGGTGGTGGTGGTGGTGGTGATGATGATGATGATGATGATGATGATGACATTAAGGTTGTCAGCCCCATGTGGAAGCCAAGCGGCAAAGGGGCATCCGAGCTCTCAAGAATACTCTCCAGCCTCTGGCAAAGCCAGGGCCCAGGAAATCACAGAGGCACACCGTGGTGCCGAGTTGCCATCACCTGTCACCCAGAGCGGACCTCGCCCCTGCTCATTCACCGTACGGGCATCATGGAGCGCATGGACGGCAAGCCATAGGAACTCCTCACACACCACCCTGCATGCCCGGGGGGAGCGCCCAGCACCCTTGGCGTCTGGTGCTCGGCATCACATGGCAACTTCCCAAGGCAGGGAACGCTGGAACGCATCCTGACAAAAGACAGGTGGCATGCGCCCACAACACTCACCGTTCAGCCGCCGGATGCACCCTTCCGGCATCGCAAACGCCTCCACCTTGCCGTCCGCATCCACCAAGTTCACCGTGACGGCAGGCAGCCGCAGCGCGCCCCATCCATCCTCGGCGACCCGAAACCCGGTCGGGAGGGCGGGGAAGCAAATGGCCCTGGGTACAGCCGCCTGCGGGCGCCAGCCGTAAGGCAGCTGGAAGCTGCCATCGGGGAACACGGATGTGCCGGGTGGCAGCGCCAGCTCCTGCGAGGTGAGCCGGGAGCGGAAGCGCACAGGGCCACTGCCACTTGGTGGGGCAGGGGGCGCCGCAACCTGCCACCCAAAGATGCCGCGGCCAGCCGTCGAGCTACCGACGCGCTCCCAGTCCATGGGCATGCGCAGCGATTGGTTTGTCAGCATCTCAACTCCAGCAGGAAGCAGCACACTCCCGACACCGGCAGAGCCAGCAATGCCTGCAGCAACACCTCCATCTACACCTCCAATAATGCCTTTCCTGGTTGGTGCAGCCACGCCAGGCTGCAAAGGCCGGGTATCAGGTGACGCGGCGACTGCATGGGTCGACCCCTGTGGGACAGCAGGGGCCTCTACGCCCCCAGGTGACGGCAGACAGCGGCGCCATTGTGTGGCCGGCAGGAGAATGGTGCCCCGTCGGCCGGGCCGCAGCACGTACATGCCCCGTCGCACCGCGGTCACCGCCAGCTCGTCGGCCATGGGGGAGATGCCCTCCACTAGCTGCACTGCCAGCTGGGCGCCCTCTGGCAGGGAGAAGGCAAGCGGCGCCAGGGACTCGCCCGTGCTGCTGCCCAACCCGCCACCCAGCAGGTCCACGGCCTCACAGGCTGCAGGGAGCGGGATGGGCTGTCCCCCCTGCTCGCCCTCGTGATGTGCGGTGCCATTCATGGAAGGGCTCGGTGGTGGCACCGCAGGCACCATCACGAGCACGCGGTCTTGGCCGGGGGCAGGAGGGGACGCGTGCGCGCTCGCCCCTGGCTCCATTCTCAGCTGGTAGCCCTTTGGTGGCATCATCCACATGGGTAAACTCGCATCCCCCACTTCCCAGCTGTCGCTTGGCGGCGCCTCATCGGCAGCCGCCGGTGATGCATCGGCAGCCACCGGCCGCACCAGCCGGCAGTGCTTGGGCAGCGCCACGCAGGAGCCGTCGGGTAGGCACAGGAGCACGGCAGGAAGTTGCAGCGTGCGTACGGCGGGGGTGCCGGCAACTGCCACACGGCCATCTCCCTTGCTGGCAGCTCTTTTGCTGGCATCTCGCCTGCTGGCATTTGTCACCTGCCCTCCCGGCACCGGTGCGGATGGCAGAGACACGTCAGCACCGGGTGGCCATGTCAGCACCTCCTCCACAAAGGCACCCCACCACCAGATCTGGTCATCGCGGGGACTTGGGGCCTCCCAGCTGGGCCACGAGGGGACCACCTGGGCTCTCTGGGTGGGTGGAGGCTCCACGGGTTCTGCCGAGGGGATATGTGCTTGGGGCACGGCAGGCCGCTCCTCCCCCTGCCTGCCCCACCGCAGCGCTGCCAGAAGCCACTCCTTGTCCTTGCTAAACACCCTGCAGGGGGGAAGCGGGTCGTGGGGGGGGCGAGCAGTATACAGGGTGTCGGGCAGCGCAAATTCGTAAGGGCACGGGGAAGAGGGCAAGGTGACAGATGGCGCGAGGTGGGTGCACCGAACTGGGATCCGTTTTCCAGTGGTTTTGGTGCACTGCCATGAAGGCCGTGTACACGACAACACTGGTTTGCGGGCGCAACAATCGCAGGAATGTGGTTGCCCTCATGAAGACGCCAAGGCCACAGAATGTTTCTGTGGCCTTGGCGTCTTCATGAGGGCAACCACATTCCTCCCATTACGGTAGTGACACTTTTGCATCCATGACAAGGCAAGAAGTTCTTGCTGGCGGCCCTGCCTGTTGCCTATGGCAACTGGTAGCACTGGATGAGGGGGCCAGGTGGCGCAGGATCAGCACGCCAGCAGGGCTTGAGTGAAGTGTTGTGGCATGAGCAGGTTGACCCCATGACGGAAGCAGTGGGTGAAATTCGGGGTGGGCAGGGACGTTCCCTGCCACACTCTGCCAAACGCCTAACAGTAAAGGAAGGACAAGGTCGTAAGGACACGCCAACAAGCGGCCGTGCACTATCCACATTCTCTTCGGGCTGGAAACAGGCACAAACGGTTTTTCTGCAGGTGCCGCAGTGCCTCTGCGGCTGCTAGATAAAACTGGGTGCGCAGTGCGGGGGGAACACACATTGCACAGTTTGAGTAGCACGTGCGCTAGCGACGCCCCAGTGCCATGCCATTCGCCGACAATGGCTTAATTTGAAGTTACCCCTTGCGTCATCCTCCCTTCGCGCTGCTGACCATCTTTCTTGGCTATACGCTGTGCAAGATAACAAATTGCTGCAGGGGCAACCGCCTCTTGCCAAGTGTGGACACTTGTGTACGGTACCGGGACATAGATGGCGACCAGGAACTAGGCACACCTTGCCAAGGCGACAGCCGCATACCTGGTGGGATACAGGGTCCCCAGGGCCCAAAGAGGAAAAGGAATGTGGTAACACAAGCCTGGGTGCAGATAACGATAAGCTAGTAGTAGCTGCGTGAAACATATCGGGCGCTGGGGGGGTGGGGGGGGGCCGGGGGGGGGTGGGGGGCAGGGCGCTGCATACCCCAACCCCACCGGTTTATGCCTTGACATGCAAATTCGTGCTATCGTGATGCTGATACCAACCATAAGGCATGTTAGAGCCAAGGATGTGGATGGATGGTCCAACCCCATGTCGACACCACAACGACAGGGCGAGTACTGGCGTGCATGCCGCGGAAATCCTAGCGACCTGCCGCGTGCAAGCACAAGTCACTGTCGACATGGGCCTCTCGAGTACACGTGTGTGCCAACCCGCAACCAGCACGCACTACAGTGCATCGATCCAGCAGTTGCTGACAGCGAAGGCGACATGGTACCACGACCAAAAAGTGAGCATCGGCGTGTGGGACGTAGGACTGCGCTTCCGGAGAGCGCCGACATGCAAATTGTCATAAAGACCTGTATCTGCGACCGCCTGTTAGGGCAGACAAAAGACTTACGATGCGGGCCCGGAGTTACTCAGTTGGCCTGTTTCCTCTGCGCCCTCCCGTGCGGTGCTGGTGGATCGTGAACCGGATCCGCCCACCGCACACATTATCTGTGGGAGACAACGTAGCGCGCTGCCAGATCGAGTAAGCTTACCGGGCAAAAGGACAGCGACGAGACTCTTAAAACATGCCTACCGTACCTCCTGCATTTTTGCGGCCACTGGCTAAGGTTATTGCGGTTACATTATCGAGCGATCACGTGATCAATGGAGCTAATATGTGGGTCAGTCAAAAGCGGGTCAGTTAACAGAGAGCTGACCTTTAAGGTGAAATGATGATATTCTTTCCAAATCTGTGCAATACACAACGCACCGGATAATGGGTCACATTATTCCTGGGGAAAGGAATTTTTAGAGATTGCCGCCGTTTTCCTTTGCGACGCCGCCCCCCCGCAATCTGGGAAGCTGGGTGCTTATTTGTAACATCCTGAACTGCACATAAAATTGACAGGCTATGCTGCGACGGTAATTCTTGAAGTTTCTCCATTTTTTGGCACGAAACTATGGTTTCATCACACCGTCTACGCCATCGCGGTGCTAATGCGGCGTTTAAGAGCCACCATTGTGATTTTAAAAGGCTGCCTGGACATTGCGCGAGCCGGGCTCGGAATCCAAATCAACGAGCAGCTAGGTGTGCTCGGCATCATTGAACGAGCAGGTCACGCGCGAGCGGTACTCCCCCCCCAGTTGCCAGAATGCCAGGTCCCGGTGAGAAGGGCCAAGATCGCGCGGGAATTCCTGCGCCAAAAGGCGTTATGTAACGTCCTCATCGATGCTCGCTTACTGTACTGTACAGCCCGGATGTCGTAACCTGGACGTCCCTCTGGGTACTGGACTTAACTATGTCTCCGGGGATCCTTGGGCTATAATTTGGTCCCAGCATCTGGCGATAGCGATGCCGAGCATCGTTGGGTGCATTCTACAGTCTAACAGTAGTACAGTACTGTACGGGCAGAGTTTTGGGGAGCGCTGGGGAAGATGCCACGCGCACCGGGGTACTCGCCGCTCGGTGCGCTGGCATTGCTTGCCCTGTTCGTCACAAACTGGAAGACGGTGTTTGTATGCCAAAGCAACCTCGGGTCAGTCGGGGATGCCAGTTCGTGCAACCTTGTACTGTATTAGCGGCTGCCAAATGTCCGAAGCCTGCAGGGCATAATAGCTAGTGCACGAAATTCCTCCCATTAGCACACGCACCGACCAGAACCATACATCACGGCTAGGGTGGCGTTTTTCCTTGCCAAGTGCATGGCTGCACAAATTCTAGCTGCATTGCGGGAAACTTGCTGGCGCTTTTGCTACTTCCGCATGCACTGACCTCTTGGGTTGTATCACAGCACGCCCAGCAGAGCACATAATGCACACAGGCTAGTGGCTCCTGTTCTGAAGGCTGAGCGGGAATATTATGGCGTCATTATTGCGAACTGCTTTTAGGTCGCCGGTTAGGCAACTCTCCGGCGGGCTGCGATTGGTTGGCAGAGATCCGGCTTGGCGGGGGTTTTATTGTCGATCGGAAATCAATAACCCGTTTGACACCCGTGTGACAAGGCAGTTCAGTGATAATGCGAAAGATGAGAAGAAATTGTAAGAGCATACTTGAGTTGTATCGAATGTGCCCGTGTGTTTCTGACGAAATATCTTGTCTGCACACTTCCCTTATTCAGGTTGGTTGTATACTATAACAAAGCTTTTCTAACCACTTCGGCCCCTGTTTTGCCATGTTTCCCCCGTCATTCAGGATTACGGTAACTTTCATAGATAAGAATGGCGAGGAGACAACCGTTAAAGCCCCAGTCGGCACGAACATGCTGGAGGTGGCGCATCAGAACGATGTCGAGCTAGAAGGTCCGTCGATGCCTTCGGTAGCAAACTTCCTTGGTTGTAATGCAATGGCATCTCGCGATGCCGCTTTTTCCTTCCGCGATATTACAACACTGCTCTTGCGCCTTGTGTTTCAATATCTGGTAAAGGATGCTAATGACTTTTATGTACCTGTTCAAAGTCTCTCTCCCCCCCCTCCCCCCCCCCCCCCCCCCCCGCCCCCCCTTTCTTGCCAGTGGTGCCTCTTAAGGCGGCATGCGACTCGAACTGCCTCTCGGCCTGCCTTCTGGTTAGCTGGTTGTGCTGGGACTGATGGGGTGCCATGTGCTGTGTGGATGTTGCATGGCACGGACCTGGGATCGGTGTACTGTGGGTGATCTGGTTGCCTTTGTAACGGCGGGCCCCTGCTCTCAGGTGCATGCGAGGGGTCCCTGGCGTGCTCGACGTGCCACGTCATCGTGGAGGTATGCGACATCAGCGTAGCAGCTCTGTGTTTGGTAGCGACTGGCATGACTTAGCTACCCATGTTTTTATTTGGAAATCCTCGCATCGTTCTGCCCATCTGCGGCTTGGTGATCCGTTATAATTTGAATACTGCGTAGTATGATTACCGTAGTGGCCCTTACCAGTACGCATAACTATGTACGAATCGCCCTCGAACATGCCCAAAAACACCCTCCTTCTGGCCTCGTACAACCCAAGATATCTCCTTCAGATAGTCAATATATATATTAGCCCCTCCCAGAGGGTCTACCTGTAGAGGACCCTCAAGTATAAACCCTGACAATATACCTACGTACTGTAAAAAAAAATCCCAAAGTTTACGTGCTTGAACAAAAATTCCTAAAACTCTTCGTACGATAATTAAGCGTACACATATAAGGGCCACTATGGTATAAATTTGAACACATAAGAGAATTACAGAAATTCTCACTCTTGCCGTGCTACACTGTCACCATGGTCGTGATGTGTCGCTCGCATGGCCGTGGCTTGCGCTGGGTGCGTTGCAGTTTGCACGCATGGCCGTTGCTTGCGCATGATGCGTTGCAGTTTGCAAGGATGGCCGTTGCTTACGCCTGATGCGTTGCAGTTTGCACACATGGCCGTTGCTTGTGCTTGATGTGTTGCAGTTTGCAGGGATGGCCGTTGCTTACGCCTGATGCGTTGCAGTTTGCACACATGGCCGTTGCTTGTGCTTGATGTGTTGCAGTTTGCAGGGATGGGCATTGCTCGTGCCTTATGCGTCACAGTTTGCACGCATGGTCGTTCCTTGCGCCTGATGCGTCACAGTTTGCATGCATGGTCGTTGCTTGCGCCTGATGCGTCACAGTTTGCACGCATGGTCGTTGCTTGCGCCTGATGCGTTGCAGTTTGCACACATGGTCGAAGCTTGCGCCTGATGCGTTGCAGACTTGCAGTCTGCACGCATGGCCGTAGCTTGCGCCTCATGCGTCCCGGTTATCGCTGGTTGTTGTGGATGTCGTGGTTGAACATATTATGCTGTGCAATTGTTCATGGTGATTGTCGCCTGCGCGCGATGTCGCCAGTACCCTAATTTCTATTATTGTAGTGCGAAGTTAATGAATGTGTGTAATACTGTGTTCTGATTGTTTGCGGCGTGACCTCGCCAGGACCCAAAGTTCTACGAGAAGCTTCCGGAGCCATCGGACGACGAGAACGACATGCTGGACCTGGCGTTTGGTCTGACCGAGCAGTGAGTGCCGGGTGGACAGGAGGCATCCTGGACCTAACGTATGGCCTCACGCAGCTGTGAGGGAGGGGTGGACACGAGGCGTGCTGGGCCTGGGTGTGGCCTCACGCAGCTGTGAGGGAGGGGTGGACAGGAGGCGTGCTGGACCTGGGTGTGGCCTCACGCAGCTGTGAGGGAGGGGTGGACAGGAGGCGTGCTGGACCTGGGTGTGGCCTCACGCAGCTGTGAGGGAGGGGTGGACAGGAGGCGTGCTGGCCCTGGGTGTGACCTCACGCAGCTGTGAGGGAGGGGTGGACAGGAGGCGTGCTGGACCTGGGTGTGGCCCCACGCAGCCGTGACGGAGGGGTGGACAGGAGGTGTGCTGAACTTGGCGTGTGGCCTCACGCAGCCGTGACGGAGGGGTGGACAGGAGGCGTACTGGACCTGGGTGTGGCCTCACGCAGCCGTGAGGGAGGGGTGGACAGGAGGCGTGCTGAACTTGGCGTGTGGCCTCACGCAGCCGTGAGGGAGGGGTGGACAGGAAGCGTGTTGGACCTGGGTGTGGCCCCACGCAGCCGTGAGGGAGGGGTGGACAGGAGGCGTGCTGGACCTGGCGTGTGGCCTCACGCAGCCGTGAGGGAGGGGTGGACAGGAGGTGTGCTGGACCTGGCATGTGGCCTCACTCATCCGTGAGGGAGGGGTGGAAGATGGGCACAGCGAGTGACTGATGGCAGCACGTGGCCATGCAACAGGGTGGCATGCGTCGTGGTGGTATGGGTGGGGGATTGGGTGCGCATGATGGCTGCAAGTGTAATGATAGCGACTGGGGACATGGCTGTGTTTTGAGTGATCAACAACAATCTTATGGCTGCTAATCTAGAATCCCGACGGGGTAGTATTTCACCGGGTCATCTGTGGAGAAATGATTATTGTGCGTTGCATGTATCAGCACAACGTAGCGTGTATAACTGCCCCGTCCATTCCACATGCGTACGAGGGCTGGCCAGCACATTGTTCGTATCTTGCCCATTGTTCTCCCAGCCTGCACTCTTGGACCTGATTAATGATACACCTTATGGAACATCAACCGGACGCATGGTGAATCAAAATTATAATGGACTGATGCGATCTTGTTGCTGTGCGTGCTTGCCTTCCTGTGCTTGTCGCCCTCTTGTGCTTGTATGTCCTCTTGTCCTTGCGTCCGCAGGTCCCGACTCGGCTGCCAGATCGTGGCCACCCCGGAGCTGGACGGCATCCGTCTGCAGCTGCCTGCCGCCACCCGCAACTTTGCGGTGGATGGCCACGTGCCCAAGCCGCACTAGGGGCCGTGCGTGCATGAACACAAGGACAGTGCTGCGTATATATAACGGCTCACATGTAGACAGAGCAGTGCGCACCGCTACAGGGCTGTCCTCATATCCATGAGACAAGACACTTCATTCTACAGGGCAGTACACCCAGCGCGCACACATGTTTGACAGTGCAGCGTGCACGTTGGGGCATGTGGACACCGACGGCCCTGCCTCATGAATGGGTGTCTGGAATATCTGGGATCGAGGGGGACCAGCGAGAAAATATCCCGCGTCCATGATTTTGGGCATTATGGGGGAGATGTCCACGCGGCCCGGATACACGGCATATTGTCTGGCTAACAGATAGCCTGGGGCCCAGTTACTGATAGGGACAACAGTGGCAGGCTAAGGAGGCTGCACCCTGGCCAGTGTGTGTGCATATGTCGAGCAGCAAGAGCCGGTGGCTTTCTTAATTGGTGTTCTCTGACATTCACGCCGCCTGCTGCTGTGGTCGCTGTCGCCAGACCTGGCAGCTGCCATATGTTATGGTTTGCAGCCCATTCCATTCAGTGGTATACTCTCGTGATGCAGTCTATCAAGGAGACAACCAGTCTATATCAAGGAGACAACCAGCGCAGGCCAGAAATCGGGAGAATCCGGACCATGGTAGCTCGAGCCTGCTGTTATCTGACCCGCGTTTGTCGCCGAGTCGTTCAGGATGATGGAAATTTACGGAGGGATATGTGAAGCCGGCCGGATGGACATTAACATTGATTCAAGTGCGGCAACTATCCCTGGACGCATGGCGATCCAACGCCGTGTAAGGATTACGGCAGTTGTCTGAGAGGAAAGACGCAAAGACCGCGGGAGCCGCGTGGCTGTCTGTAGGAAGACCCACATGGAGGGAGACAGATGGTAACAAACCAAAAAGGTTCACAGCATGTACGCTCTAGTTATAGCAGCTAATTCCGCTGAATTGTTTTTGGGGGCTCGCCCAGATATCCTGTGCGTTTTGGGAGTGACGCGAGAGCGACCCGCGTCGGCCCATGCAGGGTCGCCAAATTTCCCTGATAAGGATCGGCGCGGCGCGGCAACAGTAGACCGTACCATACCGCTGGCATTTGCAACACATTCATTGTGCAGACTGTACTAATGTTCAGAAGACAACCAGCGCAGGCCAGAAATCGGGAGAATCTGGACCATGGTAGCTCGAGCCTGCCATTATCTTGTCCGCGTTTTCAAGTCGTGCAGGATGATGAATATGAATGGAGATGGAAATGTGTAGCCTTGTGCATGCATTGAAATTATGGCTGGCTTACGTGTAGAGCGAGAAGTCTCATTGACGACGACTTGACCCTGGCGCAGCAACAAAGGCGATGGGAGCTATGGCCGACCTACCTCCAGCTCCGGCAGACCAAGGCGCGGCAGCCGGTGTACTGGAAGGGGGCGACCATCTACGTCGGCCACAAGCCCTAGCATGCGACCCCCGCGGCCCCAGCGACTCCAGACGCCCCAGCTTAGGGGAATACAGTAGTAGTGTAGAATAGATAGACCGTGGCCATGTACATGTACGCCTGCTACAGGCACTATACCAGCTGATTCACGCGCCCCATCGGCAAGCACTATATCCTCCAACACCGCACCAAGCTACCACGAGGCTTGGGTTGGAGTCTCGACGACGATCTGACCCCGGCGCAGCTTCGCGCCCGCAGGGACCGGCTGGCACAAGAGGACGCGAAGAAGGCCCTCGCTGACCGCACGAAGAAGGTGCGGCTGCGGTGGAACGACGACGCATGGCACATGGAGGATACCTCGCGGGAGGTTACCACGCCGAGGGGAGACGCGCGGGGGGGTAGGGAGTAGGCCCTCCCCGCCCCCTTGACACCGCGAGCAGCTACCGGGGGGTTAGCTAGAACCCACCCCCCACACCCGTCGTCCGATGGCCGAGCGTGTCTTGGATAGTCCAATCTCACGGACGACGCAACGGAGTCAAAGCCGCGACCTTCATCGCCAACTTCGCAACAAGGAGCGCCTAGTGCTGGCGCAACCTGGCACTCCCAAGGGTATGCTGGATTCTTTGACCCCAAGACCAGGCGAGCAAGTCGCGCCGCCCGCCTGGAGGGTGCTCTATGCGCGTTGAAAAGTACTATGTTATCTCACGCCGCACACACGTCCCCGCCAGCCTCTCCCCAACCCCGGCCCTGCCGACACGTACCGCGGGTCCCCGGCGCCCCCTGCTGGGCCAACGCCGGCACCACTCGCTGCGCATCGCTACCTACAATGTCCGCACCCTGCCCGCCCGGGGAGATGCCCCCCCGCGGGCCAACGAGCTTGTCTAGACACTACTGCCGCCTATATGGCATTGATGTGCTTGGGGTCCACCAAGATCACCGACGCTCCTTTGAGGGCCCCGTTCAGCGCACGTGTCACCCTCGCACCACAATGGCAACTGCTGTGCGGCCCGGCGCATGCACCGGGTCCTGGGAGGAGTGGGCCTGCTGTGCTCCCCCACCGCTGCCGCCCAGCTCGTGGACCACAAACTTGGCTCTAATCGGATCCTTCAGTGCACTTTACGCTCCCTTCAAGGACGGACCCCCATTATGCTCTCGGTAATTGTCGGATATGCCCCACATGCTGGGCACCCGGCCGAGGACCGTGCAGCGTTCTTCATGCAACCAGTTGCTCGACATTGAGAAACAGATCCCACGTCAATACATCGTTGACATCTTGGTGGATGCCAACGCGACCCTGCCCGTGGGCCGCGGGGGCTGCATGTATGCGCCGCGCCTATAACCGATAGCAATGCCAACACCCCCCTACTTGAGCAACTACTCACTGAGGGGGACTTGACTGCTGCCAATATACGCTGTTTGCTAAACCGCCTGATGCACTAGTGACCTTTGTGGGCCCCATGCGCAGGGCGGCTGGCTCGATGCTCCCTCGGCGGCGATGTGTATGCTTGGACTACATACTTGTGCGCAAGCTAGTGCTGGCGCTCTTCCGTTATCGATGCCCGTATACGCTGACCACCCCCAGTGTCGCATCGGATCACCGCATGGTCACCGCAACCTTGCGCCTACGTCTTTGAACAGGCCCCTGCGTGCCGCCCCCCCCGAACCCGCGGCTGATTGGACCTGCTTACGCCCCGTCCGGGGGCGCAGCAGGGAGAAGTGGTCAGAGGATGACATACGCCGCGATGCAATCAGGTCTGCCTTCGTGGACGCGCAATTACCTTTGATGTACCTGGATGCAGGTCGCGGTGTAGATCTCACGCCACCCTACAAACTGTTCATGCGATCGGTGGAGCTTGGCTCTAAGCTTCTCCCCGGCGGCCGAGCAACCCCGCGCCCGATCGCCAGCCCCGCTCTACCTGCACGATGCCCGGGTGGTCGCTGCCCGGCTGGCGCTAGCGCAGGCCCGCCGCCGCGGGGAGGACCTGTACCCGTACCAGAAACGGCTTACTCAAGCATATACCGCCGCGCACATGCGAAGGATCGAGGTGGAGACACTTGCCGCAGAAATCAATCGCCGGCACACGGCCGCCAACCTGGCCGGCATGCAGTGCTCACAAGGCGGCCTGGCGCTCTCTCGACCATCTCAGCGGATGGCGGGAAACGCAACGGGCTGACATCCCAAACACCCCCAGTGAACGCCTTGAGATTTGGTTCAGCTCCCAGGCCAAACTATCGGGGGGCCCTAGCCCGCCCCGGCCCCCGCTTGACCACGCTGCAGCTGCATGCCCTGCGGCCAGCCGAGGCAGTGGCCCCATTCAGAGCCCCCGCAGGCGCCCACCAGTGAGATCGATCGCGGACTACCTGCATGCATGGTCCCACCGCTCTCCGCCCCCCCATGGTGGACGGCCCCCACGACGAGTGGACTCCCCAGGAATGGGCTGCTGCCATCTCCACCAGGCTCCGCAATGATGCTAGCTGCCATGGGAGTGGACGAAAATTCACCGGAGGTGGTTAAGATGCCTGAGCTTGAGCCTTTCCTCCGGGGTGTTTGCAACCGGATTCTACGAGATGGCCTCCCCCAGCCGACGTATTGCATGGAAGACCGCTGTCCGGGTCATGCTCTATACAAGGGCAAGGGGTCCGCCGCGGATACCGGCAACTACCGCGGCTTATGCCTCCAATTAAGCTGCGTGCTGAAAGTCTTCCTGCGTCTCCTGCTGAACCGCATGCGCGCCAGCCTCGATCCCCACCTAGGCGAGTCCCAGATGGGCTACCGTGTTAATTGGTCGCAATTGTGTTATGGTCACCATTACCGCGCGCCGCCTGATCGAGGAAGTGCATGGGCCGCCTGGCCCCCGGCCTCTTGCCATTGCTATTGATCTTCGTGGATTACACCAATGCATTCGCTACGGTTATATGGGACGCCCTGTGGGTGGTCCTTCACCTGTAACTTCCGTGTCCCATCGTACATCGTTGAGATCATCCGCCAGTTGAATCTATGAAGGGTCCCAAGCCCAGCTAGGTCCGTATACCACCGACGGCGTCACTCCGGCGTTCCCCCTGCACACCGAGGTGCCATGGCAGGGCTGTGTGCTCTCCCCATATATCTATTCATCATTATGGTGGACTATATTATGCGCACAAGCCCGGTTCGCCCGGGTGGAGGGGCGCCCGCCGGGGATCGAGGTTGATCACGGAGGAGTATGCCAGCTACGGCGGGGTTGACCCACCCTACCGCCTGAGCGATCTGATCTACGCTGATATGACACGACGCTTGTGGAAACCCCGGAGTCAGCCCAACTCTGGCTAGATCGACAGCTTATCACTGGAAGCGCGGGCGGTGTATGGGGCTTATGATCAGCATGAAAACGGAGGTCATGGCCATCCGGGCTTCCCTGCTGGGATAGCCCCACCCACCCTCCTCTTGCTGGACGGCAGCGCGGCCCGTCCCCCCGGCGACTCGCTAGCTTCAAGCTCCTTGGCAGCTGGCTTCCCTCCACGGCCGCGACGACATCAACACCCGCATTGGCCAGGCCTGGGCGGCGCTCGATCCGCCGCCTCGACAGGTTCTGGACCTGCCGCTACCTGAGTGAGCGACGCAAGCGCACTAGAACTGTTCAAGGCCCTTGTCCTCAGCATCCTCCTTTACGGCAGCCGCGAGGCGTGAACCCGGCCTGGACCAGGCGCTGAGCCAGCAGCTTGAGGGCACCGTCACTAGAATGCTCCGTCATATCCTCGGGGTCCGCTACCAAGAACGCCGCACCCGGGCCGAGCTCTACTGCGAGCTCCCTCTTGTCACCCATACCATCCGACAGCGCCGCCTCCTCTTTGCCGGCCATCGTGCCCGCACAGACCAGGCCGAATACCGATGTGGGCCGGCCCTGCCGGGGGGCTTAAGACGGGTCAACCATGCAGGTAGACACCTCCTCCTATGGCAGGGTCCCCTTGTCCCATCGCAACCCTGCACCAGTTGGCAAACTTGCGCGCGCCCGGCACCGGCGCGACCCGGACCTATGTGACACAACTGCTTGAAGCTAGATGCAGGGCTTCTGGGACTATCCGTATACTCCGCGCCCGCATGATTGACAAGGAAAAATGGGCTGCCATCTGCGATAAGCACCTTCCGGAGGGGTATGCTCCTGACATTATCTCCCCACGGGCCCCGCGGCCCGTTGCTAGCCAGGGTAGAAGTCCGCAGGTGGAGGTTATTGGCCCTGAGGATAGCCGCTACACTACCGCCTCCTCTGCCATTAATACAGTAGATCGAGGACAGCTCGGATGAGTGAGGATTACATCCCCATGCATCTAGTGCTTAATGGTTGGGGAATGATGCAGACGATATTTGTTAAAACTTTTGTGACAGTCATTATTTTTTCTAATGAGATTAGCATAGTACTCCGTGGCACATGCCTTTGCGCATGACTCGCAAGTATTTACTTACTTTAATAGCTGATTCAAGAGCATTATTTAGCCATGTACATGTGTGCCTATGATGTGCCACACCCCAGATGATGCCTAGCTTTATCTAGTTATGTGCTGTGCCCACGCCGGCAGAGAGCTGCTCTCTGCTGAGATGCCACGCTCTAGCTCTTGTATAGCCATGATGATCTTCCCCCCCCATGACAGGCTCCCCTTAGTTGGCTTGAGCTTGAGACTCGATCTGGGGGGTGCAGGTGCCCTTGGTGCACCTAGAGCAAGTGTCGTTTACATTCCCACCCTTGCAGGAAGTAGCCCTTGCAGGTACATTCCCACCCTTGCAGGAAAAGCCACATGCCCCTTCTCTGGGATATGTGCTACATATATACTCCCAACGGAGTTTGTTCCTAATTAATATTACGTGTAGAGCGACTATAGATGACCTAGACGTACGGTGGGGCCGGAAACAACTTGCTTGATCAGGGCGTGTGTTTCGAGCCTATAACTGGCGGGGAGTTCATGTCTAGTGGTGAGCACCATTGCTGCGATCGCTCTCCCACCATTTACGAGGAGATTATTACCCGCATTAATGGAAAACCATTGAAAAGGTCTAGCTAGTCATCAGTCAGTCATTACGTTAGCCATGCCATGTTTCCAAACGTCCAAGAACTGCACACGTGCAAAGGCAAAAATCCGGAGAACAGCACATTCAAATGTGCGGCAGGAACCAAAAGCCCGCGTATGCCAGAAAATTTCGTGTTGCTGCAACGACGCGACGGTGTGGACAACGAATCCACTGCCAAGCTCGGAACGACCGCAAAGGAGATCTGGCATCACAGGGTTCAGATGTGTGAGGTATACCCTGCACAGATAGTTACTTATTATGCAGAAGTCACTACGTCAAAAGGGAACAGCAACTTCAGTCGATCATTTGAAAGGGGATGCATGGGAAGCTAGGACTGACGCGCATGTGCGTCACCAACATATGCGGGAGGTAGGAATTTTGGGGCGCCGGCTGGCCAGGGAACATCATGGCCTTGGCTCTATAAAGATAGTCCCATGCATGCATGCGCAGCTGGGTGGGGCGCATGTCAAGTTGTTTGAGCAAAGTACTTTTTAAAAATGTCATGCCATGATCCTGGTGCTATTTTTGCCTCGAAGCTATGCATAATCACGGAAGAACATGGGTTGCACAAATTGTGTTCAGCACCTCCGGCGCAGATAGGTTTACCCGGCGCGCCTAAAGGCAAAAATTTAAAAATGCAATTTATTATTCAGTCGAATTTTGATATCTTATTATTGATTGCCCAATGAAAAATGATTTGTACATAAGAAACCTGCCAAGTTTCTCTAGAATCCAGGTCAGAATCTAACCGGGCCTTCATAAATTATTTAACTAAACTCGTGTGTCTGCCCCACCCTGTAGCTTAATCTATCTATCTTATAGAGACTATACAAACTATACTACATCTATCCTACTACAAACTATACATCTATCCTCTGGACACTGAGACCTACTAAGGCATAAGACACGTAGTGCCAGGCCCTAGCAGTCTCGCATGGCATTCTTCCCATACCGGGCCTCGGCTCAACGAAAGTAGACTGTTGACGCGATGAACATTCATGCAATGATGTGTGCAGGATGAACGAAACAACCTGCGTCCCATCGGCCATCTTGTCTTCCTTGTATGTTGTATGATGTTCAGTTATATGCGTGTGTCGGCTACACTTTGTCCACTACTACCCATGCATCCATGGCTATATGCACGGACGTAAGGAAGGCGGCCAGCCATCGGGGGAGGGTGGGGGGGGGCAGCCAGTTCAAACGCCATGCAACCGGCTCCCCCTTCTTGCTGACTTCGGGGGCGCCCGGCACCACTCACAGCCGGCGCCATCAGTCGCTTGGTTGCCAAGTGCAATCTAGCCAAGTCTGCATGGACATGATGAGCTGCAGTGTCCTTGATGAGCGTGGCATTGTCAACGTTGTCTCCTTCAGTGATCCTCGCGACCGGCCGAATTGGCCCCGGCCCTCCCCCCTCCCATGCCGACTACTCACGTAGGTCATACAAAGCAGAGCACAGCACATACAAAGATGTAGAGTACTCTGAACAATAAACCAAACTGCATCGCCTTGTGCGATGCAGCGCATCTTGCGTTCGATCAGTCAACTTGGGTGCACGTAAACCAGTACGTGCGTGTGAATAGTAGGCCAAAACTGTTGGTACCATCACAGCGCCATGGTGGGCAGCTGAGAACACGGCATGATGCACCGGCGCTGGTCATGACACAATCATGCACTAGATAACATTTTCAAAATCCATATCTTTATCTTTCTTATATTTTAAATATACTAGCTTGAGTGGATTAATGAATTTCCAATTACCATCAAGTCTATCTTAATTCTTCGACTGGTCATAAGACGGATGGAACGTGCCAGCTCATGGAACTCGTCAATGCAATCACTACGATCATGAGCTTACAAAAAGGAAAAGTAAGAGCCGTGGGTATTTTTTGAGTCGGACTTAGGCACCCATATTTAGGTCGGGTGGCCGGCGAGGATGAGGAAACGGGAAACCATGGGGGCCGGGGGTTTCTACGTTTCTACCTCCGGCTCGGTCTCGACCGGACGGGGTGAGGGCCACGTGTGCACGTTTCTGCTAGATAGTGTGTACCTGATCAGCCGGAAGGGCTATAAAGACCATTTTACTGTAAGGTACAGAATCCCGTTGGGGACGGCATGTGTGGGGATAAAGGACAAAGCCCTGGCACTGGGTGACCAGTGCTGCCCATCGCTTTCGGCAAGACGGAGGTCAACGAGCCCTACATTGCCGCCTAGGCAATGTTAGAGATTTGCGGCTCATAGATGTACATAGTTATTTGACGTTAGCCTTTTGGTGCGCGGGTATAAATAAGCCTCCGTGGGGACGCAACTGATATAGAGACCATTAATAAGTGAGACAACTGTGACAACATGTCAGTTCCCGCATGTTACAAGTGAATTGTACCGGCCGCGGGCGACTAATGTAGTCTGTAGTCGGTAACTCTGTATATAGATAGCTACCTTCCTGAATCCTGGGAGCTTCCCATTTAATTGGTCATGCATGAACAAATTGAACATTGAGGTTAAAGCTAAGCCTCTCAGCTAGTAAAGTAGTAAACAGCTAGTAATCAAAATACATACACGGTTAGTTATTGCTGGCTGGAACGTAGCTTTCTGCTGCCTGCGGTCAACGCCTTGCAGGCGGTGGCAGCCACTAGCCATATATATGTAATTATTATTCTCAGTTTGTCCTGGTTTGTCAGCTGTTGTCACGGTGGTTCACGTCAGCCAGTTTATTCCCACGCCGGTTACCCGAAATGTGAAGTTATGGTGGTTTACGACTCTATCCTCGAGTTTAAGAAACGAGCTAGCGTGGAAAGCCGTGGGAGAGCAATATTCATAAGCGCCCCCATTTGACGCACCAAGTTTGCGATGGATGTGTGTGCCGAGCACATAACGTATTGATGCATACAACATTTCTAAGCCGATGAGACACCGCAATCTCGGAAGTGGGAGCACTAGAAGGGACCGGTGCTGTTCCAGAATACCATCCGCACGTCGGCTGCTTCTGCTAGGTTTGGTGTTTTGTGCTTCTCTTACGTTGCTACGGTCTTTTGACGTTTCCAAGCTTCTCTCCCGAGAAAAATTCCAGAATACGGATGGTGACAACCAAGCTGCAGCTCATATAACCGCGGCACGGAAGAGCCGTCACAGCAATGTTAAGAAGCATCATAGGAGGCATAGATGTAACCAGCGAGTTAAAGTCACGTCGCTTACCGGCATCGCAGCGCTAGCAGTCGCAGAGAATGAGTGGAGTGAAGAAGAAGGAGAAATTTGCATCGACGACGTAATGCGAGGTACTGGTTACCAACTACCGTGTTGCTTTGCCATGGACGCTGCAGCGGCTCAATTTGCTCTGTGCATGCTTCGCTGCATGCAAACTAGGTGGCAGGGAATGCCTGCGGTGAGCTATAGGTGGGCCACGGAATATCGCCCAGATGAATTACGATCAATGAAGATCAGGCCAAACCACACATGGCAGTTTGTCCTTATTCCTGATCTTGCTCTCGTAAAATGCACGAATGTGCTAGGCTCTCGTACGGCTGCTCGCAGTGAGAAATGATGAGGCATTGAAGGCTTCTGTTTTGCTTTCTCTTGTGTATGTCTCTGCACACCTATTTCTAAGCAGTGACTGTTTTTGTCTGTCCATGGTCTATAGCCATGCACGAGGCGGCCTTATTCATCTTTGCTTCTTTGGTCAGCGACGAACGGTCTTATCTGCACGCTGTTGTAAACAAGCTTCCCAAGCTCAGAGTTCTGGCCTAGGTTTTGCGTCTGGAAAGCGTGCACGTGGCTCCGCGCGCCGCCTAGATGCACACAAGATAGGTGACGTTGCTGGCACACATTACTCCACGCACCGTTCATCAACCTCTTGAAAATGTAACTGCATCATCCCCCCCAACCTCCACTTCCTCCCCCCAACTCCCCTACCAATGTCCCCGGTCGCTCTCCTCCTGTATGCCCTTTGTTCCTTGTAACACTCCCTTCTATCAATGTAGCATCCTCTATTGCGTTTAACGTAACCATCCTCCCGTTTTCTCTCCCTTCAACCTCCCACAGATGACGCCTGGATCCTCAGCTACCCCAAGCCGACGCAGCTGCTGGGACCCAGCATCGCCCGCATTCTGGAGAAGCCAGGGTCCTCGCCGCCCCCTGAGGCCGCTTCCTCCGCACCCCCCCTGAACAACAACGCCGTCCCAAACTCCAACACCGCCCTCCCCATGGGCAGCAACGACAGCTCGCTGGCCTCCCTCGCGCTCGATGGCAACGGGACCTCCACGGCCACAGCGCCACCGCCCGTGGCGCCGCAAACGAAGTCCGGCCGGCACGGCTCCAAGCACGGCTCGTCCAAGAGTAATTCTGGCAGCGGCAGCAGCAGTAGCCCGCCCGTGTCAGTCGATAGCAGCGATGGCTTGCCGGAGTTTGTGGAGTTCTTCGACTACGACGAGGACGCGGACGAGGAGGGGGGCGAGGAGGATGTGGTCTCCTCGGTGGCCGTTGCCATGGAGATGGCCCTGCGCGCCCGCAACGCCGACCTGTCCGGGATCGCGCAGGCGGCCGCCGTGAGCGCGTCCGGGGGCAACGACAGTGTGACGTCCTCCAGCGCGCCCGTGGACGTGTTCATCAGCAAGGCCACGTGGCACAACGTCAAGAAGGCCACGTCGTTCCGACCGACGCACGAGGACCGTGCCGCGGCCTCGAGGGCGTTTGCGGCCCTCGCCCAGCTGCCCAAGCCCAGCTTCCCCCCTGGGGAGACTGGCCCCGCTGGCCCCCACTGGAGCACGTTGCTGGGTGCAAAGGCGGGAGCGGGGGGTAGCTCGGGTGGCAAGAAGACGGGGGGGAAGGGCGGGCTGTTGGCGTTCGCGAAGATCATTGGTGGGGGCGGACAAGAAGAGGAAGAGGAGAGTCCCGTCCCCCCTGAGGGCGACTCACCCAGGGAGGACTATTTCTCTCAGCCCACTTCGGAGCTGCTGGAGAAGCTCGAGGGCAGCGGATATCCCCATCTGTTTGCCCCCTTCTTGGTGCAGGCGAACGTCACGGCCATCAACCTGCCGTCGCTGAGTGACCTGCGGGCGGCGCCCCGGGAGCAAGTGGTGGCGGTGCTGGAATTATTGGCGTCGGGCGAGTTCCGCGCCAACGTGACCAAGCGGGTCACCCCCGTGTTTGCGTACGGCGACAAGTACCTGCCGGTGTCCAGCCATGAGGCGGAGCGACCATGGGAAGGGCTCAGCTGTGCCGCGGTGGGCAACTCGGGCAGCCTCGTGCGCTCGGGGTTTGGCCCCGCCATCGACAGCCACGACATCGTCGCGCGCATCAACCAGGGACCCATGGCGGGGTATGACGCGGACGTGGGACGGGCGGTCGGCATGCGGCTGATGAACCACAAGGTTGGTTGATGGACCATCCGGTGCACGCATCAACCCCAAGGTGGATGCTCTCGTGACCGGCCTGGATGAGGGGGGAGGAGGCCACACCAGGGATTCTTTCTTGGATTATGGTGGAAGGCATGTGGGTTCTGTTGCGCCCAGAGAGCACCAGTTGTTGGGCAATACCCTTACTGCTGGGCACTTGTTTTCACACCTGCAGGCATGCAGCCGAAAATGTGCACCACGGCCTCTTTCTCTCCCTCCCTCCCTCCCTCCTCCTCCCTCCCTCCCTCCCTCCCTCCCTCCCTCCCTCCTCCCTCCCTCCCTCCCTCCCTCCCTCCCTCCTCCTCCCTCCCTCCCTCCCTCCTCCCTCCCTCCCTCCCTCCCTCTCCCTCCCTCCCTCCCTCCCTCCCTCCCTCCTCCCTCCCTCCCTCCTCCCTCCCTCCCTCCCTCCCTCCCTCCCTCCCTCCCTCCCTCCCTCCCTCCCTCCCTCCTCCTCCCTCCCTCCCTCCCTCCCTCCCTCCCTCCCTCCTCCCTCCTCCCTCCCTCCTCCTCCCTCCCTCCCTCCCTCCCTCCCTCCCTCCCTCCCTCCTCCCTCCCTCCCTCCCTCCCTCCCTCCCTCCCTCCCTCCCCTCCCTCCCTCCCTCCCCCCCCCCCCCCCCCCCCCCCCCCCCCCCCCTCTCTCTCTCTCTCTCTCTCTCTCTCTCTCTCTCTCTCTCTCTCTCTCTCTCCCCCTCCCCCCACCCCCTTCCCTCTCTTGTGTGTTTGTTCGTGTCTGTCTCTGGCTCGCTTGATTCCTCTCACATGCTGCCTGTCTCGCCCTCCCTCCCGCCCTCCCCTTGCCCCCGTCCGCCCCCCCCCTCCTTCCTCCAGTGGGCCAAGGACTACCGCACCAAGGAGCACCTGCGCCTGGAGGCCGGCGTGATCGCCACATTATCCCGCGTTGACGCCCGCGAGTTCATGCAGTTTGCCATCGACACCGAGCGCCGGCGCCGCAAGCTGCACATCCAGCTGCGGCTGCTCTCCTCACGCTTCGTGTCCCTGGTCACGCGCGCGCTCAGGGAGTTCCGTGCCGCGGTCGCTGCAGGGGGGGGAGGATTGTACCCGGGCGGCCGCGTGGTAGGTCGCCTTTGTGTCGCCTTAACGTCGTCTCTGAAACGCATGCGGGTCGCCTTTGGTCACCTCTGGGTCGCCTTAGGGTTGCTTTTGGCGACTGTCTAGAGATGCTGTTGGAGGTGGACAGAAATTTTTTGTTTTGCAAGAATATGGGAACGTTCATTATATACTGGATCACTGTAGATGTGCTGAGGTTCACTTTGCTGCATCCATATGTCTTGCTGCCTTTCCTTTTTGCAGTAGCCCATGCCCCCCCCTCCCCCCCTTTATCACCCATGTGGTCATGCATGTGTTTGTATCTGCATGCGTAGGGGTTGCCTGGCGTGTCGGGCGCATGCAGAAACTTCCGTTAGCCTATCCTGAGCAGGGTGGCATCAAATTGCATGTCTCCTTCCACTCTTTCAGAGCAAAGTTGGGACGATATCATAATGCTGCCGCACCCACTTGTGCATGCCCCCTGGTTCTGGGAAATGTATTGCATCGTTTTCTGTCATGTCCATATGTCATGTCCATGTCTGGGCACCCACCCATTGCATGCTCTGTTGCGCCCCACACCCCCCGCCGTGCCACCTGGCATTGACAGCCGTCCTCGGGCGCAGTGCTGGTGTGCATGCTAATGCGGCTGTGCTCCAAAGTGACTGTGTATGGGATCGGGGGCCACCCGTCCCACCCCTGGGGGCTGAGGCCGGGCCACGTGTGGCGATACCATTATTTCTCGGTATGTGTCCATGCAAATTTTATGTGTGTGCCCAGTTTCTCTTGGGTACAATCCCAGGTCCTAGGCTTGTGCAAGGCCTACCTTTTAGGCAAAGGAAGTTGGATTCCATACTTTCATACCTTTCATTCAAGGGGCTGGATTGAATTTTTTTTTCGTATTTTTCATTCAAAGGGTTTGGGTCCCGTATTTCCATAACGTTTTAATAAAGGGGCAGGAGTCTATACTTCCATACCTTTCATTTCGAAGGGTTGGGTTCCACATTTCCAGTCACCAACTCTCTGCCTACCGGCCCGCCTTTTCCTGCATAATCCATGCCAAGATGCCTCTACAGCTGCAATGTCAGCGTGGCAGTTTGGGTTTTGGCTAGGCATTGTGAGTTTGAAAGTAGTGCCTGGGTAGATAGTGAAATGCTGTGATTTTATTTGCCATAAATTGTATGTCATTTTTTAAGCCGACTCCCATCAACCGAGGGGTTATATGTCCTCCTTTGCTGTCCATACTTGCCTAGGTAGCATCCTACGTACTTGTGTGCATGCTCCAAAAGGGTAGCATCTTGCCCGTTTGCTTCCCCTTTTTGTGGGCTTGTTTGTAAACTTCTGCTTGGAACGTCTCTATTTAAGCCTGTTTCTTCTGCTATAAATATCATTCATCCTGAAGCGGCTGTTGGCGAGCTGCTGCGCCTGCTTGTTGCACTCGCTTTGTTGGCTACGGCATCGAGATCATACCTGTAGTTGGAAGAGCGCACCTGGCCTTGAGTCAGCATTTCCCCGCTAGATGCGTAGTGTGGTCCTTTCAGTTAATTCACCGTGGCAGTTAACTGTGTTTATGGATCATTATCATTAGAGCTGAGACGGCTGCCAGGTGGCGGTCAATCTACTGCTGTTACTAATGCACCCATCATGATGCACACATGGATAGTTACAGGTGCTCCTTGTCCTTGTTGTCATGCGTCGGCCTCAAGTTTTGGGTTTGTGAGAGGTTTGTGCCCCCCCCCCCCCCCCCCCCCGCCCCCCCTCCCCCATCCCGTCCTTCCCGCAACCTGGTGCTCAATCGACTGTGCCGAATGCTTTTGGGTGGTGCTGCGGTACATGGTGTTCTGGCCTCGTCTGGGCAACACATGGCAGGGCACCGACGATGCCCATTACAAGGAGGCGCACTATCACCACTCTTTCTCATTGGAGCGCGATTTCCTGTGGGCGCTCGACGCGGCGGGCCACATAGAGCTCTGCCACCCGTTCCGCAATGCGACATGTGGCATGAAGACGCAGTCCGGCTTCATACGCACATAAAGGCGTCCAGGCCTGCACTGCTTGTAGCCTTGGTAGTACGAATGTGGCCATGCATATGATGAGAGTGGGCGTTGGAAGGCCCCGTCCCAGTCTTTGTGGAGACCATGGGCTGCGGCCATCGTTGCATATCATGTGGCCTTATCAATCAGACAACCAGCGCAGGTCTGACTTTGGAAGATCCGGACCACGGTAGCCGAGCCTGCCTTCATCTTTGATGACCGTAAACACGGTTGTCTGCGAGTGGGTCGCCATCCTGGTTTGGGCGTTGCCTGCACGGAGAAGAGTCAGGAGACACTGTCCATAGCGAGTGGTAATGGTCAACCACACAGCGATATGGTGGGGCTGACAAAGGGACCCACGGTGCCAGCTCAGTGCCCTTTGTCCACAAACTAGGATGGCAGGTGATCCCTTTACGAGGTCATCTGTGCCTGTAAACTTGGTGGTAGCCCAACTTGATGGTATGGGTAATTGGAACGTGAGGTGGCTCGCAGCAGAGTTTGGCCAATGGGTGCGGCGCCCTTGGTGTCCCAGACGCCCAGGACGTGGCGGAGCATTCTAATGACAGTACCGCCAAGCTCAGCGCTGTGTCCAGCGTCTATGCCTCACGGATCGAGGCCCTATTTAGGTCTCCATGAGTAAGTAAGTACTTGCGTGTCATGCGCACGGGCATGACACGGAGTGCTATGCTAATCTCATTAGAAAAAAATAATTACACGAAAGTTACAAATATCGTCTGCATCATTGAATTGAATTGAATTGTAACATAACTCCGTTGGGAGTATATGTAGCACATAGCCCTTGAGAGGGGGCACATGGCCTATCATACATCCTAAGCTACTTCCTGCAAGGGTGGGGATGTAAAGGACCCTTGCTCTAGGTGCACCAGGGCACTTGCATCCCCATGATCTTCAAGCTATGCCCAGCGAAGGGGGAGCCTGTCATGGGGGGGAAGATCAGCATAGCTATACAAAAAGCTAGGGCATGGCGTCTCAGCAGAGAGTTACTCCCTGCATGGGCACTGCATAATTACATAAAGCTAGGCATCATCTGGAGGGTGGCTCATCATAGGCACACATGTACATGACTAAAAAGGCTAGGCCTAAGCTGGTATAGTGCCTGTAGTAGGCGGGCATGTACAAGGCCACTGTCTAACTATTCTACACTACTGCTGCTGTATTCCCCTAAGCTGGGGCTGGAGTTGCTGGGGCCGCGGTGGTCGAGGGGGTCGCTTGCCAGGGCTTGTGGCCGACGTAGATGGCCGCCCCCTTCCAGTACACCGGCTGGCCCGCCTTGGTCTGCCGGAGCTGGAGGTAGGTCGGCCATAGCTCCCGTCGCCGTTGTTGCTGTGCCAGGGTCAAGTCGTCGTCCACGGTGAAGTGAGTCTTCTCGAGCCGCTTGCGGCGTCTGAGAAACGAAATCTTGTCCGCTGGGCTCTCAAAGATGAGAAGAAGCGGAGGCGCCCCTGCCTTACCCCGCGCGCGGGGGAGGCGGTGGGCGGTCAGCTTGATCTCACCAAGAAGGCCCATGCGCGCAAGGATTTTGCTCTCAAACGCACGTGCAAGCTTCTCGGAATTCTCACCTTCTTCCATGTCGAAGTTCTTGAGTATGGCGTTGAGGCTGCGCTTGGCGAGCTCGGCCTCCTCGCGGAGGTCAAGCGTCTGCCGCTGGAGCTGGGCTGCGACAGCGGAGGTGGTGGAGGTGGTATGTTGCTTAAGCATGTCCGCCCAGGTCGTGATGGGAGGAGCATCGCCGGCCAGGCCAGCCGGGGCTGGCTTGGCAGCAATGTCCTTCACTGCCTGGGCGGTGAGGCCTGCTGTGTTCTGCAAGACCTCGATAGCGATTGCATTATCCTTGAGGCGCTGGTCGATGTCGCGGAGCTGGGCGGTGATGGAGTCGGTGGAGGCGGAGGGGGGGGGGGGGGTGGAGGCGAGGAGGGTGGCGGTGGCGGTGGGGATGGTGGGAAGCTCAGCAGCCAGCGTGCCGCCAATTGCCGCCACATCTGCGGCAAGAGGGGTCACGTGCTGCTCGAAAGCGTCCTTGAGGAGGGTGTGGATGGTGGCTTCGGTGGGGAAGGTGGGGGGGGGCGGTTGGGAAGCCCAGATCGCGGATTCGGAGCGTCCAACAAGGGAGCAGAGGGCGAAGCGTTGGAGCTTGGGGCGACTCATGCGGTGAATGATTGGGAGAGCCTCGGCAGGGTCGACAAGCTTGCCGTCACCAGGCCAGCGGCCACGGTTGTGGGACGTGAGGTACACGCACAGGGCTAGAAGTGAGGCGTGATTGCCGTAAAACACGTCTTCTATTAACCACACTCTAACTCCTCCCGCACCCCGGCCCACAGCACCCAGGATCGCTGCCCCCACCCTTGCAGGCTGATGAATTTGAAACATTGCTGCCAAATGGACAAGCAGCTGCGGCTTAACATCTGCAGCCACAACCACCGCCCCAAGACGGCAGCCAGCCCCTCGGCCGTAGCTCGACCTCGAGTGAGTATAGCCTGCGTGTGGGCGATCACAAGGTTGAGCTGCTTGACCGTTGGTTCCAGCACGCCGTTCCGTCGGTGCACCACCCCTAGGGCTTCTAGCTCGTCCCCTTCCAGGCTCGCCATCTTAGTCTTCTCCTTAGACGGCACAAGGTTGTTAGGGAGGTAGCCTACCTCAATAGCGCGCGTGATGAGCCATGGTTCACCGCCTCGCAGGTCCGCCCGTTGCTGGCCACCATTGAAGTCATCAATGGTGATGGACAGCATGGGGGCAGGGGGGTTTTCCAGGTCAATCTGAAGCTCCCCGGCGCGCTCCTCCTTGTACTCGATGGCCAAGCGCAGTGGCTGGCCACACTCGTCGCGCACCAAGGTGAGCTCACCTGCGCTTGAGAGGTAGTTGACCTGGCGCCTCGGATCCAGGGCACAGGTCATGTAGAGCACCATCTCATGGATGGCCTCCCCCAGCGCCACCGCATGGGAATGTCCCATGGCCAGCACCTTGAGCACGGGCCACACCTTCCGCCTCGGCCCTGCTAGCCCTACGCTAGTCGACCACACAGTAGGAAGCCCTTAATTGGTAGTCCCACCACCACTCGGGCACCTCGATGGAGTAGTAGTATGACACGAGGTCGCTCTTGGCGCAGTAGCACAGTTGTGAGAGTGAGAATGCCACGAATTCCGCCATGGTTCTTGCAGGAAGTTGCCTTTATTATTAACAAGGAAACACAGACGTAAGTCACGTCACTTCCAAGACTGCACGCAGCACAGGCGACAGGGTCGCAGTGCCCAGAGAACGTGCACGCAAGAACTAGCGTCCCAGTGTGACCAAGTCACTCATATAGCTTGCTAGGGACGCGTCCAAGTATTCAGCTGCACTGTCACAGCTGAACTGTCAATCAATTGATTACACAGACTCTGGCACGCCTTTGGCGCGCAGATCTATCAATTGTCCATACGGCTAGTCCTGTGGACCTATCCGTACACTAGTCAGCATCAATTGTCTCATAGGTCCTGGCGCGCTACAGCGCCTACCTATCAATTGACCATCAAGTCCTGTACAAGTCCTGTCAACGTCCTGCGGACTATCAAAGTGACACTTGTACATCCTGTGTCCGTACGCGCCCACAGTGGCGCGCCGGGTACTGTCGGCACAGCCTAGGAAACGTCATAACTTTTACGTTCCTTAACCAAATGAGGCGTTCAAGGTGCCGTTGGAAAGAGCGTAACAATCTCTATCCATCTAACGTAAATCCTTTACGTTAACTCCAATCCCTTCTTTTCTTTAGGGATCACATCCCCTGCCAGGGACCCTTGAAGTAGCTTGAAATGTCCTTCACTCCAGCTTGAAGCTTGAACAGATGTCTTTAATGGCCAATGCCATTCCCCCAGCCCTTTCTTTTAAGGAACTGGAAAAGAAACAGATCTGCCACAGGGAAAACCATTTCATGAGAAATGGAAAAACCTATGGAAGTGGCATTACAGAGTACCACCAGATATTAGAAGCACACAAAATTAAATACATACAGGTTAATTCTATGAGGTCTTCTCCAGGAATTAATCCCATCACCTCGGTAGAGCCTCCAGTACAATGACCTTCTGGCGGTGAGTTACATTAATCCCAGATACTAATCCCATAAAACCCAGTACATATTCAATATAAGTACAATAAATCCATGACAATTAAAATACCACTTGACAAAGTAAGGCGTATTACAATAGTTTGCCTGTCATTCTCTCAACAGGGGTCTATTGGCGCCCGTCTTACGGCGCCCGTCTACTTGCCAGATGGTAAACTGCCACAGCAAACAAATGACAAAATGAAACACATAGGCAACAATTAAATCCTGCCCTGGGGAACTAGGGAAGTCTGAACAGGCAAACACCTGAACAGGCCAGCTTGTAGAAACATAATACCAGGGAATCGAACCCCGCCCTATAAACCCCAGAATAAAGGTTCCCAGACCATTGTGAGAAGTATGTACAAATATACATTTCTTTTAAAATAGAATACATGGTCTGTAATGGACCTGTCAACCTTGTGTAGTCAACAGCATGAACCCCAGCCAAAACCTGGCTGTATCCTGATTAAAATCAGAGTGAGTGTACCATGGTCCATGAGCCTTAGTACAGACTAAAATACAGGTATTATGCCAGTCACAATGCTGACACTACCACACAATCTGCTCTCCAATGCCCTATAACCATGCACCAGCTTAGACAGCTTGCTGAGATGGGTCCATCAGAGACTGAAGAACCTTGTATTGCACTGCTGCCTTCTGCACTAGCTTGGTCAAAGCATCAGCAGGATTGTCAACCCCAGGGATATGCTCAATATTGGCCAAGGAGGACAACTCCTTAAGAAGGAGATAATCCAAGTCCCTACTTCTGGCCATCTGCCTGTGCACAAACTGCACCATCCCCATGGAGTCTGTTTTTAGAAGAGTGGTAACCTGAAGTGGCCAAGGAGTGTTAGAAGTCATCTGATGAAGCAACTCCTTCAGATAAAGGCTTGTGTGAATGCCTTCACAAATAGCCCTGCATTCTGCCACATCACTGCTGACAGCCACCCGTTTGTGCAGGCGACTAAACCAGCTCACCAAACTCCCCAGGCCTTCCTGTCTGAGCACAAAGAGCCCTGCAGCCCTGCCCCTGACCTTGGAGACCTGCCTGCTGTCCATTGAGCTATCCACATACAGCTCCATGCAAATGGGTTGTGATAAATCCACTGCAGACAACAGAATGCCAGATGAAGCCCTGACCTGATCAGCCACCTTGGCAGACCCTAGCTCCACCAGCATGTCATCAGGCAACCTGGCTATGACCATAAGGTCTGGCCTGGAAATGCCTGCCACCCAAGCAACCATGCCCCTCACCATGGGACACAGTGCCTGTGTGATGGTTGGAGGAAGCTTGCTAATGAGGGTCTCTTGATAATCATTGCCCCCCACCAGCAGCATACGCCACTCCCCCCTTCTTCACCAGTGTGGCCTCCATGCCCACAAACAGCAGAGGCTCATTCTCCACCTGCCATTGCTCCCTACCCAGAGGAAACTTGGACTTAATGATGGAGATCAGCTCCTTAAGCCACGACGTGGGAGCTATCAGATGTAGGTCATCCCCGTGCAGCGAAGCATACACTGGCAGGCCTTCCCATTGCCCCAGAAACAGACAGGGGTCTACAGGAGAGACCTTCAAGTTGCAATGCTCCTTCAGGAAACGGTTGAGAGTCTCCCTCCAGATTATTGGACTTGACCTCAGGCCCTCCAGGCCCTTGAGGATTTTAAGGAACTCCGTGTGGATGTCCCTTTTCCATACAGCAGGCACCCTAACATAGAAAGGCGTCTTGCCCTCCCACTTTTCCTGTGCCACATCTGCATCACCCTCCAGAAATGCCCTCTTGAAGTCTACCACCACTGAGCCATAGTCCAAGCCCTTGTTGAGAAGGCCTAGAAATACACACAGCAGCAGCCTCCAAGTATCATGCAGCATGCCAGGGGTATACAACTCCTCAGCAGTGCACTCACCAGTACCCTTGAACTCATTCAGCACTGGCCTGACATGTGGTACCTTGACCCCGTCCACCTCCTTCATCTTGATGACAAACTTGAGCTTGAGTAGACGTCGTGCAGGAGGCAGGTCATTGACAGGTTCCACGCATTTCTTGGAGATCCAGTCCTCCCCAGATTTAATCAGACCCAGTGTGACCTGGGGACACATAATGGGAGAGGACATGAGCTTCACCAGGCCTTGGTAGTTGATAGGGCTGTGTCCAGCAAGTGAGTGAGGACCAATGCCCAAACTGCTTGGATGACTAGCAGCTGGCAGTATGAGGTCATCAACCAAGGGCTCCTGCCCCTGGCACACTTGCACACGCTTAACCGTCCTGGTTACTGCACGTGATAGGTGAGTGGTCCTGAAATTAATCAGTGGGACCTGACCAGCCCCTTCCTTAGTCAGGAGAGAGGACGTGATCACTACCCCATCCTGGCATAGGAAATTCTGCCCCAGAAGAGCAGGTCCTTGATAGCCCTCCAAGACACAAAAAGCAGTGTCCTGTCCAAGGATAGGAATGAATACCTCACCCAGTACCTTCACGTGTACCCCGCCACTGAAGTCAGACACAAACTGATAGCTGGGTTCAGACATGCTGTACCCTGCTGCAGCCCTGGTCCCAATGATGGAAACCTGAGAATTAGTGTCTACCTCTAAGGCAGTGTCCAGCCCCAGATTGCCATGCCACCTGAGCTTGGCTACCTTGGGCTGCTTCTTGGCCCTTTGTAGAGCCCCAATCAATCCAGCCAAACTTGTCCCCCTGGGCTTGGTTAGTGCCTTGGGCTTGACAGTTGACTCCCCAGCTGTTGACCTTGCAGCCTGTTCAACAAGTACCTCTGCAACCTGGCCAGGGCTGACAGATTCCCCTGCAACAGATGTGGTCGTTGCGTCAGTGATGTCACCTGGGACCTGAAAATCCTGCAGATCCTGTGAGCCTTGTGCCTGACTGCCCTCATTCATCAGGTTAGGCTTGACATATGACCAACTCAGCCGGTGTACATGCTTTGGTTCGTCCTCCATGCTGACCAAGCATGCGTGGCTAGCTTCATCAACCTGGGTAACCACCCCAGGACTCCAGCTACCACGTTTGCCATAAAGGCTAGGTTCCTTCCAAGCTAGGACCTTCTGACCCACTTGTGGCTCCAGCATCTTCCAACCCCGGTCCTTCTCCCTCAGCTTGGCAAAGGTGACATGTGCAGCATGTTTCCAGCCCTCCAGCACATGTGGTGGGCACAGGCCATGATATAGACCCATTGGGCTGACAGCAACTCCATCATAGTAGAAGTTAACCCTGCTGTTCAGCTGCTGCTCCACGTTCCTCAGCCATGCACTCCTGACAAGTGCAGGTGCAGACAAGGGTACCCAGTCTTCAGAGATGATCAATTTCTTGACCTCCTGGATTGCCCTCTCGATAGCACCCTGCTGCCCATGAGCCTCCCTAGGTGTAACCAGCAACTCAGGAAGGGTAGGATCACCCTTGAGATGCTGAAACTGCATGTCCACCTGGATCCTTGTGGTAGGAAACTTGGCTCTTACATTCTGCAGGGCAGCCAGCAAGTACCTGTTCTTCATAGAAGGTAAATGCTCCAGCACCTTGTATTTCGTGTACCTGTCCACGCACACCAACAGTTGCATGCCCCTGATGTGTTGGATATCACACTGCAGATCACCAATGCTCTGAGGTAGAGCTTTGGCATGTGATTTCCTGGGCTTGTTGGAGGACAACTGGCACTTACACCGTGAGGCAGCTTGCTGACACGCCTTAAGAAGGGGTGCCCTGCCCATACGGAAGGCAAAGTTGTTTGACAGAGAAGTGGCATGCCCAAACATGTTGTGGATTCGGGCACCCAACTCCTGGTACACAGAGGAAGCAGTCCCTGGCACAGTCAGGACTGTGCTGTCAGGTTGTCCAGCATCACCATGCTGACTTCCATCCTGTTCTGACTCAGAGCCTGAGTCACCCTGCTCATGCCCAACACCTGGACCGCCAGCAGGGACCACATGCATACCACCAGAGGCCTTCACACCCCTCTGTGGTTGTACATTGGTTTCTCTCAAAATGAGAGGTCCACCCTCGTGCCCAGCACGAGGATGCATGGGGTCAGACATTCTTACAGCTGCACCAGCTGTCAAGGACGTCTTCATAGGAACCTGTACCTCTCCAGGTGACCTGGGGCCACACTGAACCTGGAGATCACCCTCTTGTTGCCCAGATATAAAATCTGCATTGGAGCACCTGGCCTCCCCCTTGGGTGAATTAAGGTGTGTAGGGGTTGCCTCAGACAGTCACTGCTCCTTGTTGTCTTCTTGCTGACTGCCCTTTGAAGGCTGGCCTGCCTGGGACTTGTTGTTGTTCTTCTTGTTGTTGTTGTTATTCTTGTTGCTGCCCTGGCCCTGGGACTTCTTGAAGCTGGGACACTCCTTCTTGATGTGCCCCCACCCCTTGCACAGGTAGCATTGTATCTTGGACTTGCCCTGGCCACTGCCCCCGTTGTCAGACGCGTTGCCCTGCTTGGGCTGACCACCCACCCGCCTGAACACCGACTTGGAGTGTGACCTCCTGTCAGAATCAGGTGAATGATCTCCCTTGCGCTTGTTATGGTTGCCCCTACGCCCTCCTTGGCTTCGGTCAGCCTCAGACGTCTTGGAGCCACCCTGGGTACGCCCACCTGCCTGGGTAGCCTTCACTGCTGGCACTCCACCCTCAAACAGCTCCTCTGCCTCGAGTGCTTGTTTGATTATGACCTTGTAGGCCTTGAGGGTTGAGTGTGGGGCACACATGACTTTTAAGGAGCCACGTGTAGCCTTATCCAGCCCAGAAACCTTGAGCCAGTTGGTTAGGGCTATGTTATCAGCGACATTAAAGCCGTGAGCCCTGCCCTCCTCAACCATCTTACAATAGTTGAGAAGTTCTGGATCAGGTCCCCCTTGACCTCCCACCCTTGATACTTGTCCTGCCAATGGATGCCGACCTTCTTGCGTTGGTCTTCCAGCAGCTCCTTCAGCTCAGCCACGTACAGTGCCCAGGCCTTATTGGCCTTTTGCACTCCCTGGTTAGGTCCTTAATCTGGTCAGTACACTTGCCAAAAGTGCTACTTCCTATCCAGATTTGATAGTAATTTGTACCACCGTACAAGCTAGGGAACCCTTCCAATCCTCCACAAACTCTTCAGCCTGCTTAGGCTTGGAGTCTGAGGTTACAGGCTGCAGCTGATTGACAATTAAAAGACCCTGTGTGGTAAGATCAAAGCCATGAACAGCTTGTGCATTATTATTATTGTGAGGAAGGTTGGTAATCTCTCCGGTAAGCCCCACGTCATCTACGTGAGCGGTTCCACTACCAGCACCCCCATTATTATTCCCACTGGCTGGGCCCTTGCTACGGCGTCCCTCAGCCATCCTGCACTACAAGCTATTCAAAGAACACCTTAGCAAAGCAGCAGAAAATATGTACAAAATTTTTGTGTCGCCACTGCCGCCTGCGCCGGTGTCGCTGCCGCCCCCGCGAATTGCCGCCGAAAATTCGACAAAAAATGTCGACGAGCACTGGAAAAAAATTAGGCCGACTAGTAGTCAAGGCCCCGGAAGTCGCAGTACTCGTAGATAACTCAGGATCCTCCATATCCAGCTCCGGACCTGCACCGGTATGTATTAAAACCGGTGTGCTCCCCGTCGCGAAGTTGCGACGCGCCGACGCGCGACGAGGCGCAGAGGATGAGTAAAGATCGTAATAATTCCCACCCCGCGGGAATCCACTCTCGCAGAGACGCGAGAAAAGCCACCAGGTTAATAAAACCTGGCGCTCGCGACTGCGTACGCCGCGTGTGAGCAGCGACAGCAACGCGAGATCCTGAAACAAATTTGTCGACACCGCCGGCGCGCCCCCTGTGCGTAGCGATGCCCAGTTTTGCAGGTTTCTCTGGTAACCGGTGAGTGAAGAGAGGCGTTGTCCAACTCCTCAATGGCAGTCGTGACTTCGGTCACCGACCGCAAACCTCCCCGCACCTGGACCGTAAATGTCGATAAAATGTTCGAATCTGGTCCAACAATGCGCGATAGCCGGCACCAGTGCTGGCAAATCGGGGTCCTCGGGGTTATCCCCGAGCAATGAATGAGCTGCGCGCTGCCGACGATGAAGTTCGTCGAGCGAGATCGTGACTTCGTCGAGCAATTGCTGCCACGACGGCGCAGTCGGTCTTGACGAAGGACCAGCCGGCGGAGCGGCTATTTCCTCGTCGGCGGGAATCCGGAATTCTTCAGAATTTGGCATCTTTTTGACGAGCGTGTAATACGAGTTGTGAGAGTGAGAATGCCACGAATTCCGCCATGGTTCTTGCAGGAAGTTGCCTTTATTAAACAAGGAAACACAGACGTAAGTCACGTCACTTCCAAGACTGCACGCAGCACAGGCGACAGGGTCGCAGTGCCAAGAGAACGTGCACGCAAGAACTAGCGTCCCGGTGTGACCAAGTCACTCATATAGCTTGCTAGGGACGCGTCCAAGTATTCAGCTGCACTGTCACAGCTGAACTGTCAATCAATTGATTACACAGACTCTGGCACGCCTTTGGCGCGCAGATCTATCAATTGTCCATACGGCTAGTCCTGTGGACCTATCCGTACACTAGTCAGCATCAATTGCCTCATAGGTCCTGGCGCGCTACAGCACGCCTACCTATCAATTGACCATCAAGTCCTGTACAAGTCCTGTCAACGTCCTGCGGACTATCAAAGTGACACTTGTACATCCTGTGTCCGTACGCGCCCACAGTGGCGCGCCGGGTACTGTCGGCACAGCCTAGGAAACGTCATAACTTTTACGTTCCTTAACCAAATGAGGCGTTCAAGGTGCCGTTGGAAAGAGCGTAACAATCTCTATCCATCTAACGTAAATCCTTTACGTTAACTAGCACCAGCCCTTGATGTAGACCTCCACGGGGATGCCTAGGTGGGGTAGCAGGATCTTGGGGGGGTCCACCCACAGCAGGTTGCCCAGCTTCCTGTTGACGATGAACCGAAGCTCGCCCACCCCCTTGGCCACTCCAAAGCAGCCATCCACCCACTTGGGCCGCCTCTCCCGGAACGCCAGGTCATGCCCACGCCCGCTGCCCGGCTCATGAGCTTGCCCCATTCATCCATGGAGCATCCCCGGCTGGGCTTGGGCACATTCCAATACTTTGCGCTCGCCACGACCGCTGGCTTGATGCAGTTCTCTTCGCTGGCATATATCTCCCGCCAGCTCGGCCGCATAGCCAACAGGTCGAGCAGCCGTGCCTTCCCCGCCACCTCCGCCTTTGGTAGACTCACCGCGTCCGCGCGCAGTTGTTCATACTTATTCTGCTTCCCATATATTGCATCAGCACCTTCTTGCTCCTGGCCTGTCGCAACGCCCCCTACGCGGCGACTGTGCCAGGTGCAGTGCCTCTTGACCCTCGCAAGGGCCTCCTCCCTCGATCCCCTTAGAGCACGCCCCTCTAGGGTTGGGAGGAGGGTCTTGCCCCCCTCCCCACAGCCAATTAAGCCAACGCACTACCTTGCATTGCAGTGTGTACTCGCGGTGGCGGCGCGTGGCACGCTGTCGCCGGCGTGCCGATCTCACCCTGCCCCACGCGGTGTACGCTGGCCTAAGTGGGTATGGCAGCGGGAAAAGGGAGCGGTCGATCCCGCTGGGATTCTATTTCCCTACTTGTTGAGCCTTGCTGAGCTTGTCCAAGAGGATCGCAGTTTGGAGAGCTGCCTTGACAGCCGGGGTGGCTGACAGTGCAGCCTCCTCCCCCAATGGCAGGAGGTGGCTGGCCACCTTCCACCCCCCCCCTCCTTGCCCCTCCACCTGCAGCACGGCCGCCACCACCCTCATTAGGTACTCCATGCCCACAAGCTCCCCGGCTGCTGAGCCCAGCTCCTTGAGAAGGGTGTCCATGGCCAATGCAATGTTCATGACAATTTTCCTGTTCTCCATGTTCCGCCAATTTCCAGGCTTGACCGTCATGACCCACGACCGGATTCCCATCCCATTGTCGCTGGCGTCCTCCAACACCCCCGGCAGCACCCGCTCCGAAATCCGATATTTCACGCTCTTGGCTCGGCTTGGCAGCGCCACCCCTTTCGAGGCCTTGAAGTGGCTTCCCGCCCCCTCCATTTCTCCCAGCGCTGCCTTCAAACCTTGCATGAATTTCTCGGCTGCGACCTCCCCCTCCTCGTCCTCCTCGTCGTCCTGATTTTCGGTTTCCGGAGGTGCCCCAACGAATGTCGCCAACCTCGCCCTCATTTCCTTTCCGACAGCCCCCCCACCTGCCGAAACCTTGGCCGCGCCTTTCGGCTTGGCCATTTTTCGTTGCGCAGGTGTCGTTGGTGGCAGCGCCTGATCCTCCTCCTCGTCCGCCGCGAGATCTGCCACGGCCAGCAGTTTTGCCACCAACGTTCCGTTTGGGTCACGTGCGTCCAACACGTCGCCAACATCAACGTGATCGGCCAGCAACTGCACGACAGACTTCAGCTGGCTCGAGCTCCACGAGCTGGCGTCCGTCACCCAGTCCTCGGCACCGAAGACCTGCTCGATTGCCCCCACCGCCTCTGCGGGGCTGATGCACTTGGCGAGCAGAGTGGCGAGCTGCTTCTTTTTGGCGCTGAAGGCGACTGGCGCGTGACTGGCGGCAGCAGCCCGCGGTGTGGGCGTCCCGTCCTCCCCGCGCGCTGCCTGCCCTCCTGTAGCTTTGCGCCCCTTCGGCATTGCTGCTCAGGGCCAAAAATGGCTCCGACGGTACAGGTTCGTCAAACCAGAGGTTCGTTTCCCCTGGCTTGCTGTCGCCGCCCTCGTGAAAAGAAAAGAGGCCGACCTTAGCTAGGTGGGTTTGTTTTTGTCCTTTTTTGCGTGTCATGCGGCCTTGGCCCGGACGGCATTTTTTCGCCACGCAAATGTTGCGTCTGAACAAATGACGCAATGTGGCGTTCTAATTGCCGGCAGCTTACGTAAGGCTGCCGGGGCTATTAGGTCACATATTGCGTGAGAGAAAGAATCTAGATCTAGTTAATCACTTCGCCATGAGCCAAGAAACCTAGACAGTGGCAGGTTTATATCTCAACGTAGCTCCTGCCACCTGGCCAAGAAAAACTGGCCAAAATTTTGGCCACGACTGATCCGGATCAGGCCGCACAAGCCTCAAAAGGTAAGTCACGTGAACCCAATAACCTAGCTATAGCGGCTACCCTTCCATCTCACTATAAAGAAACTATGTTCAGAGAACCACGATTCCATGAACCATGCAACTGGGGCTGCGTTGCCAGAAGCCGGAGCTGTTGACGTCAAAGGAGGTCTCTTCCCAGGGCGGCTCAGCAGAGCGACTGCGCTTAGGTTCAGGCGATGCAGATGGCGAGGCGAGCCCGGGAGGCTGGGCGAGCACCAGTGCACGACTAGTGTCACCGTTGCCATCTGGGCCGGTGGGCGAAGCTGCAGCCGAAGCTGCATGCGTATTTTCATTGCCGAGCGCAGCCGCCAGGCTGCGTTGCGTCGAGAGGCGTTTGCTCATCGTATATTGCGTAATAGCTTTGGAAAATTATATCAGCATGTGCGTCGTAGAAAGACGCATCGATTGTGATATTCACGGCTAAATTCGGTGCTCAAACGTGAAAGTTATGAGCTCCGCCGTCAGCCATGGCTATCTCGTGGTCTGCATCATGCCCCAACCATATATATAGTCACTAGAGGGGTATATAATGCTCATCTGAGCTGTCCTCTACTGTCAGTAATGGCAGACGAGGCAGTAGTGTAGCGGCTATCCTCAGGGGCAATACCCTCCACCTGCGGACTTATACCCTGCATTCTACCATGCCAATGGGCCGCGGGGTCTGTGCATGGGGAGAATTAATTAATTAATTAATTAGACTCGTGCTCCCGTTGGGGAGTCACGGAGCATTAACCCCGATGGATGGATGGATGTGTGCAAACAGTCCTACCGGTCTAATCTATCTACATGCATGGGGAGAAAACAGGAGCATGCCCCACAGGAAGATGCTTATCGTGCGCAAACGGCAGACCATTCCTCCTTGTCTATCATACGGTCTCCATCAAATTAAATTAACATTAAATTGGAGCATATCTCCGCAGTACATGTAGCACATATCCCTGAGAAGGGGCATTAAATTATTACATGACTCCGTTGGGAGATCATGTGGCACATATTCCTTGCAGGATGTTTGGAGGTGGGCGAAGCCGCGGAACCGAACTAAGCTAACTCTAAGCTAATATATAGTCTAGAAAACCCTAACTACTCGACTCAGCAAAGCGCCCCTTCCGCTTGGGGGGAGGGGGCTTGCCCACATGCAGGGGCTGGTGTGTGATCCTGGACAATCTTCTGCCTGGCACCTCTTCTTGTTCTGCATAGCAGTCCAAGCAAGAAAGAGGGAGTGAATGCTGTGTTCAAACTGAGCTGGGGCCACTAGGTCGGCCAGCAACATCTGGATGTAGTTCACGGCAGGTTTACCCAGCTTTCTATGAATGTCCTTGGGGCCAGGCCAGGTCAGGATGTGCCGCCCTGGTTGGCCAAGCCGCTTGGGGCCGGCCAGACCAAGGGCGGTGTCTACCTGACTGGTGCGACTGAGCAAGATGTCCTACAAATGCTATCCTAGCTACGCTGCTTAATCTGGTCCGAAATGCGAGGCATACCCTGATACAGAGACTCTAATGACAGGTCTATGTGTGGAAAACCCTACATTCAGGACGTACCTGTCGAAGCATCCTGTAAACCGCGCCGTCCAGCTTGGCGGCCAGTGTGTCCGTGAGTGTCACATGCCTCGGCGCCATACATAAGCACCGTGAGGACTAGGACCTTGAAGAGCATTCGCTTGCGGTGCTCGCCCAGGTCCTTCGAGTGCCAGTAGGTTTTGAGCGAACGAATTAGCCTAGCCCAGGCCAGGCCGATGCGGATGTCCACATCGTGGGCGGTGTCGGGGAGCATGCTCCCCAGCAGTTTGAAGCGATCACGGAACGGGACCTCCGTCCCGTCTAGCAGCGGCGGCAGTGGCGGGCGACTGGTAGCCCCAATCACCATTGCCTCAGCTTTGACACTAATCTCCAACCCCACCGCCTGCGCCTCCAAGCCCAGACAGTCCAGCCAGGTCTGAATGTGCTCGGGGCGCTGGATGAGGGTGGTAGTCGGTCGGACAGGCGGTAGCCAGGGCCACCGCCGCCATATTCGCGCTCGTTAAGAATGTCCACGCCGGGCTCGAATCCCTTAACCCATGGGTTAAGAGCAGTAAAGCGCGCATGCACGTGCCCGGCGCATGACGTGATCCACGGCAATAATGAACAGATATCGGGGGACAGGACACAACCTTGCCACGCCCCGTGGTGAAGGGGGAATGGTGGGGTGGTGCCTTCCGCAGTCCGCACTGGCTGCCTGTGAGCCCTCATACAGTCGACGATCAATGGTCCCGCGGGAAAAAAATCCAGAGCTAGGATGACCCAATTTACCCAAAGAGCCTCCCAGAGGACCGTGTCAAAAAAGGCCTTGATATAGTCAACAAAAATGAAGACCAGCGGCAAGCCGTCAGGGCGCAAAGGCGACGCACCTCCTCCATCAACCGGCGCGCGACAAATACAGCCATGACAGTGCATGTGACGACCAGGGTAAGGCTGGCCCGGCCTCGACCCTTCTCCTCACCTTTAAGTACATGGCGGATATAAGCTGTTGTTTATTAACTACCGCAATAAGATCTCGAGGACTTCCTACACGCTGGACGACGACTTGACCCTGACACAGCAACAGCGGCGACGGGAGCTATGGCCCGGACTGTAGCCTCCAGCTAGTCCGGCAGAACGCAGGGGGGAAACCGGTATACTGCTGGTGGGGGGCGGTCATGTACACGTTGACCACAAGCACTGGCAGGCGCACCCTGCCACCCCAGCAACCCCAGTCTAGGGAGTATATAGTGTAGATTAGCCAGGCTTAGCCTAGCACGTGGCTCATGCCTACGCGCATATGTGCTCTTATAGTGGGACTCCCCACGCGGGATGATGCATTGAGAATTCAGCCAAGCTTTGCCTATGCAGAGAGCTCCTCTCTGCTGAGAAGGCCATGCCCTAGCGATTGTTTAGCCATGATGATCTTCTACCCTATGTCGGCGCCTTAGGTGCTGGAATACAGTGTGGTGCAGGTGCACACTTTGTGCACCCAGCTAGAGCAGGTGTAGTTTACACCCTACCCTTGCAGGAAGTAGCCCAGGCCCCAGAATAGCCATATGCGCTGGTTGTCTCCTTGATATGCCCCTTCTCAGGGATATGTGCTACATGTACTCCCAACCGAGATATGTTACAATTTATTAAATTTTCGGCATAAATATTTTGATGTATACATTTATGAAAAATCAGTATGACTTACATCAGAGTGAAGGCACAATATTATTATATTTATTAAAAATATAATTACTTACAGCAGAGTGAAATCACTCAAACCAAAGCAAACGCCCAGCTATAAACCTATATACAGAGCCATGTCAAAGCTCTATACTACGATAAGACCAATGGAAACGCCTAACGGGAGGAACACACGATGGTGCCCGACGTCGCCGTAGGCCAGGAGCTTGGCCCGCTCCGCCCGGTCCGCCGTGTAACCTGCCGTGAGGGAGGCCCCAGCCACGTGGCTAAGAGCCAAGGGCCGCGCCACCAAAACGTCAAGAAGCAGATGCCGGCCACCCCCCTCAAAGTCCAGCACCACGATGTCAGGCCGGTGGTTGGGGGAATAGAAGGCAGCGCCATCCGCATCCTCGGACCGGATGTTCGCGTGGGGGAAAACCGACCGAATCATGGCGAGCACCACCGTCAGGAGGACAGTGTGCAAATACAAATACCAATTCTGATTCTGTTGGCCCCCCATGCAGGCAAGGTAGTGAGTCCCCGTGGGATCCAGCGGCTGCCCACAGCTACCACAAGGCCGCCCGGCCGGAACAAGAGGCGGCGGGGCAAATAGCTGGGGCCGGAGCGCCACCGAGGGTCATGGCCCGGGGAGTATATTTATAGTAATTAGTCATAGTTGTCTCAGTGGTATTTTCTTCCCTTTGTATTAATCTTTTCTTATTTTAAATTAAGAAAAAGAAGAAGAGTTGTCTCACTTAATGTGAACCTGGTTGTTGTTCGTTTCATCTGTCTCCCTCCATGCAGGTCTTCCTACAGACAGCCACGCGCGGCTCCCGTGGTCTTCGCGTCTTTAACGATCCTCTCAGACAACTACCCCAGTCCTTACACTGCGTTGGAGTGCCATGCCTCCAGGAATAGCTGTCTCCCTTAATATAACATCAAGCTGCCTCATCAAATGATGTATTACATGAAGTAGACTTCCAGCGCTTGCTAATCTTACTAATGATGAGATATGTATTGCGGCAAACAGCCAATGTTGGCAGTACATGCCATGATTAGGTACCTGTCCATCGACAGAGGTGCAACAGGCGCACTCCGCGCGAGTGAAACGGTGGCACTTTATCATGCTCCATGAGACACGAAACGCTGATGACGCCAGTAGCATTGTTGCTAAGCAGCCCCATGTACAATTTCGAATATCCACTCGTTGAAATCCGATCATCTGCTAAGTGTCTTCACCCAGCAGCCAAATGCCAGCAGACTCCCAGTGCTACCCAGAATTATGGCGCAGCCTGAGGCTCTTCATCAACTTTTGCAATGTGAAGCTGGCTATCGACTTGGTAGACCTTGATATCAATCTTCAAATTCGCGCCCGACCTCTGCAAGCCGACAAGATGCGCACGCAGGCCAGCCAGAACACGACAGCAAGAATTAGAGCACCAACCAGGCCGGGCACGTGGCATGCGTTGATTACTTAATAAAGAACCAATTCTTCATTCAGACAACGCGATGGGGTTGAAAAAGCCATCATCAACGGATATGATTAGCTGAGAATATTATTACTGTGTTGTCATCCAAACGAAGAGTTACCTACTCAGGGTCTCATGCGCAAAGCCATGACATTTGAGATGCTCGGTAAGTTACGATGCTTGGGCATGTCAAACACAGAGCACATCACAAGGCCGGGTCAATTTGACTTGATGCATGTTCAACCCATACTTGTGCTCACCTCTATCAGTTCCCGGAAAGCAGCGGCCGAGTTTTGGCCGAACGAATTCCCCCACAGGTATATTGTGGTAACCTGCGGACGCAGGGAGCCGGTGGAAAGGAGCAGAAAGATATGACTGGTTGTACGGACAGAAAGAGCTGTACACCTAGAAAACTCGCAACACAACGGTACACCTTCTGGCGAGGTTGTGACTTAGTTATTGCCAGATACCAGGGGCAGGGTGGAGGGAAGCTAGCCACCAGCTGCACACAGGATGCGAGAAGCTCATATTTGCAGGCACTGGTACCTCTCCTAGAGTCAGCAAAACAGGTGCTGGCCCTTGACAGCCTTTCAGCCACACATTGACCCTCGATTGTACTCTTGTGGCATGTCATGTGCAAGGAAGGACAAACCTGCGGTGTGCAAGCAGTCCATGTCCAGTCATGAAACAACAGGGCCACGCTTGCGCACGTACTTAGGACGGTCTCAAACCGGCCGTGCGTTGGCCACAGGCAACGCAACACTTGCACAGCCGCCTCACTGTTTGTTCCTGGAACCTTGAAAGAGGCCACAATTCTGCATCGCCAGTGTCCAATCGGTGAGCTTTGAAAACAAGACTTGCTTGTCCAGGAAAAAGAGACCTAATGAAAGCTTTTCTGTCACTACCAGCCCTGATCAAGGTCAGACCACCGCCAATTGGTACTAAATTCACCAACTCGCGACTTACCGATGCGTTTTCCATCAGGCCTTCTGCTAGCGACACGAGGCCTCTGTCTCCGATCTTGTTGAAGGAGAGGTCCAGGCTGTGTGTGACCGGTGCGATCAAGGTAAATGCAAACAAGGTGCGATCAAGGTAAAAGCGAGCAAGGTTCAAGCAAGGTAGAGACACCTGCAGGGGCCGGCATGTGGACAGTTTTCCTTTCCATACCATCCACACTAAAAAGGTAGCTAGCATGACAAGAACCCCTTTTGGTACCCAGGTCGTCAGGCGCTGGCTGGACAGGGCGAAGCTGGCGGGGCGATCCGGCACAGGAGGGTAGTTACAGGAAACCTTGAGACAAGGTGACTGGTTAGAAGGTGACAGGCATTCACTCATGCTCCCATGACGGGGGCAGCAAGGTTGAGCGGCCAAAGAGCCAGCAAGTCACAAGGACTGCCATGTGTACAATTTGCAGCTATCGGTGTGGCCTCTTCATGCTGAGACAGCAAGAATGCTGACGGAGGCCTCTAGAGCGCCATGGACGAGCACCATCGCGGCGTGCGATGAAGGGAGCGCCCCAGGGAACGGCGCAGATCGTGGCCAGACACAACAGCCACATACGATACTGGCACGCCACGCGGCACCTTGCTGCCCACCACTAAGGAAATGAACAGCCATGAGTGGATGCGTTCTCCTTTGAATGGAAAAGGTTTCCACAGGCTCTGAGGCGGCCAGGCTAGGCCAACCTTTTTTTCTTGCCATGGCACCAACCATGATCGCATTCAGGGCAACGTCACAAAAACGCTGGCGAGATATACACACGCCGGAACCTTGTTGGACAAGTCCATGCAACCCTTACAACACAACCAACCGAAGCGCACCAACTTATGCGCCATCCCATGCACCATCCCATGCATGCAGACCATCCATGGGGCGCATGTAGCGTGAAACCACTGCGTGGGGTCAGCGTGCACACCCCTACAGCCTTGCACGGCAACTCCTTGAGCTCACCGCCGTAGGCTGTTGTTCTCCGCAAGCGCCAACGCGATCTCGTGCGCGCCATTGTCGCTCATCGTGTTGGACGCCAGGTTTAGCACCTCTAGCAGAGGGCACTCGCGCAAGATGCGGCCGATCGACTCGCCCGCCACCTCCGTCAGCTCGTTGCTGGTGCACGTGACGTTGATGATTGTTTGCCACAGAGTGGTGGGCATCCGCCACAATGTGTGGCCACCATACGTGTTTGTGGTGGTGGTGGTTGGGTAAGATTGCCAGTCAGGGCAGTCAACAGGGTGCACCGGGAAAGTAGGATTCACGCACAAGGCATGGTGACATGGCGCCGACACTGTCGTCAAGGTGGCAAGCTTTGCGCCTCATACCATGCCAGGCGGTTTGCCACTTGCGTTATGGTGTTTGCCTGCTGTAGCGAGATGGCGTGGAGAATATATTATTACTAGTATGGTATGTGTGCTCTCCCAACCTTGCGGGCTGCCTTGGCGCCCGTAGGGGTGCAGATGTCAGCATACAATGAATGCTAGAGCTGCCTCCATCAGGGACCAACCGCGGCGGGAAGACAGTGGGCATCGCAAAGTCGCAAAGCTCGCCTCACATGAACCTGTGACTGGTCCTCTGCAGCAGTGTCCGCGTGACCGTGCACGCCAAACCAGGTGTGGCTGTCCTACAGCAAAGCTACCTGTCCTTTCTTATTAGCCGGCGGGGGAAGGTCCCCCAACTGGCACCCCCATAAGTAGCCCACCATGCTCCACCACACCCTGCCCACATTCGTCGATGGTGTATGCCACAGCTGCCCCACCCCCCCACCCGCCCGCATGGCAGCTTTTTTTCCTCTCCGTTTCCTAATGAGGGCACCACCCCGTTGCTTGCCTTCTTGTCTCCTTGCCAGCCAGGCGTCGGCACACAGCCTGCCCATGCCACCACCCCCACTCAGCAGCGCGGGTTTATGTGCAGCGATGCACCTGGCAAGTGAGGCGCCCCCCCTTCCATCCCCTCCACTTGCCCCCCTGCCATTACACACTGGGGCAACTGGCCACTATGCGCTTGCACACCAGCAACAGATAACTCCCGACTACTTCCCCCCTTCCTGGCCCCCGTTACTGGCCCCGTTTACTGGGCCCTCGTCTATTCCTCCCTACCACTCCCCCCACCTCACCCACCAGCGCAGGTCCAGCACCCAATGCACCGTACCCTCACGCTTTCTTCCCTGCATGATTCCTCCCCTTCCAACCCACCAGCGCAGGTCCAGCTCGACGAGCGACCGGTTGCGCGACAACCCGTACGCGATGAGCGTCTCCACGCCAAAGTCCCGCATGCGGTGCTTGCCCATCTGGACAAGTGACAGGTGGTGGTGGTGGTGGTGGTGGTGGTGGTGGTGGTGGTGGTGGTGGTGGTGGTGGTGGTGGTGGTGGTGGTGGTGGTGGTGGTGGTGGTGGTGGTGGTGGTGGTGGTGGTGGTGGTGGTGGTGGTGGTGGTGGTGGTGGTGGTGGTGGTGGTGGTGGTGGTGGTGATGTGAGGAGGGAGAGATACCGTAGGACATGCCATGGGGTCAATGAGGCGCCAGCATAAACAGACGTGGGCACGCAATGGGTGGGAGGGCGAAGGATGGGAGGGCAAGTGGCAGGGTGGAATGGCACATCGCCTCGTTATGGTGCCGGGTGCGACTTACTGGGTGGCCGCGGCGGATTAGTAGACCTAGCAGGTGCATACTAGCATGGTGGTTGCAGAGTAGACGTACCATATGAATCATGGGTAGAACTAGTGGATGGGCAAGAGGATGGAGGCTGCTTGCTAGGCAGACATGAACGATACCGTGCTGCACAACGTGCGCAGGCTCTTTTGCAACCGTGGTGTGCGGGTGGCAGCATGATTTGCCAGGACTGCAGCATTCTTATCTATAGACGGTTGGTTGGTTGGGGGGGGTCTTTGTGCACCATGGGGAAGATGCTGCCAGCGCATTTTCATGCAGTTTTGCTAACAGTTCATGAAAACTGGCAGTCGATGAGCAAAACACTGCAAAATCCATGAACAACTACCGTATGAACTGTAAAAAAATTACGATTCACTATTTTTATGAGCCCAAAACAGGCTAAAAAATGAAGTTTACGAGGCAGATTGAAGCAGGGGTGTAGGGTTTATTACCTGGCGCTTCTAATATTGCACCACTAATCGACATACTACTACCCAAACATATCAGTCAGCACTATTTGTACCAACAAATGGTGATTGCGAGCCCAAATGAACCCCCGGTTCAGCAATTTCCGGGGGTCCATTTGTAAACAGTTAATTGTAGTTTGTTTTTAGCCACTACAGTACCAGAGTTCCTGGATTGTTCAAGCACGAATAAAACGCATACTTAAGGCACACCAGCTCAGGCGGCCGGTCCATCAGCAAGAGCCGTGGATGCGAGGTGCAGTGCACCCTGGTCCCTGGACACTCATGTCGCAAGCGCAGGGAACAAGCCACATGGAAGCGAGCCCAATCTTGAACAATTAGAGCCTGCATTGGGGTACTTGCATCGTGCCACACGGCATGGTGTGTTCCGACACGGAAACTTTCGTTGGATGTCATGTGCTACATAACAGGCAATGATTTTTTCTGACTGGCCCGCACGGCCATGACTGCCAGTCATGCAAGAAGGGCAACGCCATGGCCATAGTGGGGCAAGAGCAAGAACACAGGAAGATGCCCGTATGCTTACAGTTAGTACGCGAACGGTTGGGTTGACGGCTAGCATCCGTGCAATGTGGCTGGTGGTCTCCTCCTGCAGTGTCCAACGTCCACCGGTGGGTGGAAGCACAGTATCAAGAGCCACATGCCATCAGCCGATTGCCTGGCAAGGAACAGCATGTGCGTACGCCTTGCATGGTCAGCGGGAAAGGATGAGATTGCAAACCGTGTACTTGTGATGCCACGCCATGCAGGCGTGGGCAACCGGTCCCTGCTCATCCAGCCCTAAATTTCTTACTTGGCCCACTATCTGCCCAGTACCCCTCTGACCTCCTACACTGCAGTGCCAGCTGTCTAACCCTCATGCTTTGGGCACCCAAGTGGAATACCCACGACCGCAATGTCATGCGACCTGACTATACCCTGAAGCAAACCCCTGGCAAGCTGGGCAATTCGAAACAAGTGACTAGGCAGCATCAACCACAAAGCAGGGAGTGGAGACAAAGCCATTGATGTCCTTACTTGATGGCATTTCGCCGTTGCATGCCAACCCAGCGGCTTCATACACTGTAGCAGCAATGATTACATCAGACACATTATTGAGAGGGCCTGCTGTTTCCTCGTACCTGTAGGCTGAACAGCCGCGGGTTGTCTATTTTAAGAACACTCAGCGTCCGGTTTTTCTTGTTGAGAGCCTCCGCAATTGCCACCAGGCTCTGCATGTCGTGGGGCAACAGCTTGCACAAACCATGAGAGAACTGAAAGGCACAAGGGACAATCACATTCCAGGCGTTCGTGGCACTGGCAGTTGTGGAGGGGGAATGGAAGGAAGAATGGCTGTTGCTGCCACAGCGGCCAACAGCCGTTGCAAGCATAATCCGCAAAGCTATGCTATTCAGGAGAAAAGCTATAACAATAAGCCACAAATGACAGATCCCTGTACAAAAGAGGCAGCCAATAGTGAGACGGCGATGCAACGTGACGCATCCCCAATCCCCATGCCGTGCTAGTTCATCTCAAAGCTCGGCGGAGTCCCCCTCGAAGAACACCCACCCACCTGCGTGCCGATCTGAGTGTCCCCGATATCCAGCTCGTGAAGAGTCGTGTTTTTCTGCAGGTGCGCGGGCGCACGCGCACGCATGGTTACGACACCAATAGCAGCCGTACGGCATTATTATCAGGAAGAGGGACACGGGACGGCACGGTGGGTGAGGGTAGTGAGGGGGGCAGCTATGAGGTCATGCATGCCAGTGGTGGGTGCAAGCAGAATGCGCGTGCCAGGAATTGCAGCTGACAGCACCATGTGGTGTGCTCAGGACGACGTGCCATCCCCACGGGTGGTAATATCCTCACTAAGCCTACCACGCTCATGCTTAGTCAGCTACGTTCATGTTTAGGTCTTTCATGCTCATGTTTAGGTTGTTCATGTTTGTTTTGGTTTTTGTGTTTGCTTAGGTTGTTCGCGTATGTTCTTGAGCGTATATGATCCTGATTCTATAACTTCCTAGGCTTGCCAGCCAAGGATGCATGAGTGGCTGTCATAGCGGCCAGCCACCCTAATCAAATCACCACCTTACCCTGCACTAACCGCCCCAACCGAGGCAAACACGGGACGAAGGTGCAAGAAAAAGGTGGCAGACTGCCACCGCTCCGCACCCCCCAAAGCACGTATGCGTCTCCTTCCCTCCCTCCCCCTCCCTCCCTCCCTCCCTCCCTCCCTCCCTCCCTCCCTCCCTCCCTCCCTCCCTCCCTCCCTCCTCCCTCCCTCCCTCCCTCCCTCCCTCCCTCCCTCCCTCCCTCCCTCCCTCCCTCCCTCCCTCCTCCCTCCCTCCCTCCCTCCCTCCCTCCCTCCCTCCCTCCCTCCCTCCCTCCCTCCCTCCCTCCCTCCCTCCTCCCTCCCTCCCTCCCTCCCTCTCTCTCCCTCTCTCTCTGTCTCTCTCTCTCTCTCTCTCTCTCTCTCTCTCTCTGTCTGTCTGTCTGTCTGTCTGTCTGTCTGTCTCTCTCTCTCTCTCTGTCTGTCTGTCTGTCTGTCTGTCTGTCTGTCTGTCTGTCTGTCTGTCTGTCTGTCTGTCTGTCTGTCTGTCTGTCTGTCTGTCTGTCTGTCTGTCTGTCTGTCTGTCTGTCTGTCTGTCTCTCTCTCTGTGTGTGTCTGTCTGTCTGTCTGTCTCTCTCTCTCTCTCTCTCTCTCTCTCTCTCTCTCTCACACACACACACACACACACACACACACACACACACACACACACACACACACACACACACACACACACACACACACACACACACACACACACACACACTTGCGCACAATGGTGTAGCTGCATGACAGTCCCCTCATCTCCAGCATGGCACCCCGCTCACCTCCAGCATGGCCGCCATGGCCAGCCCCCCCTTGTCCCCCAGGGGGTTCCCACGCAGGTTCATGACCGTGACGCCCCCCCCCGCGCCCCCCTCCATGCTGAGGACGTCTGCCAGCTGCTTGGCCCCCTCGAGGCAGATATTGTTGCCCATCAGGTTGACCTCCACCATGCTCTTGTTGTACTGGCGCACGCAGACACCGCACGGGAGGCAGGGCATGCGACACGTGGCATGCTCGCCAGGCTTGGTGTCAAACGTGTACTTTAGAACCAACGATTTTGGGGGTGGGGTGGGGAAGGGTGTTATGGTGTGCGAAACAGCAGTGGAACTCTGTACGGTAGACCGCAGGGTGGTCCAGGGATGTTTCCAGGACACTCATGCAAACGGCACGTGGCGGATGTCTTGCAGGGCCTTGCGTGCATCTGTGCTGCTGTCATCTTCAAGACTGAGGTGGAAGAAAAACTCGCATATGAGAGAGCCGCTGCGGCGGAGGTGGTTTTGTCTCCCGCCCAGCGATGCAAGGTGGACCAACAAGGGCACGCGTACATGGGGGCACCAAGAGGCGGGGACGCTGAAAAAGCACTCAAGTGATGGCATGGTAATGCATGAAAGAGGGGACACTCCAATCGCACTGAAGCGGGGACCACAGCCAGCCAGCAGATTATGAGGGCAGCCGACCATGCGGACGCAGCCAGCAAGCACACGATGAGGGCTAACGACATGCTCCGCGCACGTGACGACGTACAGGAATAAAAAGTCATCAAAGGCTCCCACTGTGTTGATGCTGAGTTGGTTTCAGTTCCCGCACTGCAGTTCTATAACAAAACACAGGAATTCAACCAGTCTATAAAGTGCTTGTCATGTGAGGTCATGGCACTTGCCTCGTGGCAGCGCACGACTCACCTTGAGCAGCGTGGCCACCGTGGCACACCCCGCGTCGTCAATGTTGTTGTAGGATAGGTCGATGCCGTTGAAGGTGGTGTTGTCACGCAGGGCTTCGGTGAGGGCGAACACCTGCGCAGGTACCGGGCAAGGGGGAGCACAGGAAGAGGGGGCACAGAGGGTACGCGTGACCCATGGGATGTGGGCGCACGATGGGCATGAGCAGGCCATCGCACGGGGGCCCCAACATGCCCACGGGGGCACATGTAGCACAACGCCGACAAGAAACAAACACAGAGAAAATAGATAGATAAATACATCAATAGATAGCCAGGCAAATAAACAAACATAGAATTACTCAGATAGACAAACATATAACGATTGTTTCTGTTGGACAAGCGGGCGGCGGGTGGCAGGGGTGGCAGCGCAGGCAGTCAGGCACCAAGGGATGGCCTGCCCGCCCTGCAGGGATGTCATCACAGGGCACGCCGGGTGTGGCGGGGTGGTGGCAGTGGGCAACCAAAAGGGGTTTGCGGACAGGGCCTGCTACCACGCTGAGGCAAGGCGTGCCAGCTAACCGCTGTCAGCCCATGGTGCACCATACTATCACATGACTTAGCGACTATACGACATGGCTTGTGATATAGTCTTCGCTGGGTGCATCCTCGTATGGTACAATACGTAGGTGAGCGCTGCTGGAGGTATTGATATCTATTAATATCTATTATAACATACTACTATGATTGACCTGATGTGAATGATACCATATGGTTGATACCTATCAATATCTATTGTTACAACAGTTTTATGAGTGTTATGGAGTTGGGCATCGGGGACTATCCATGCAGGCCATGCCCAGCGTATCGGGACATATGTTCGGCATCGGGGACTATCCATGCAGGCCATGCCCAGCGTATCGGGACATATGTTCGGCATCGGGGACTATCCATGCAGGCCATGCCCAGCGTATCGGGACATATGTTGGGCATCGGGGACTATCCATGCAGGCCATGCCCAGCGTATCGGGACATATGTTCGGCATCGGGGACTATCCATGCAGGCCATGCCCAGCGTATCGGGACATATGTTCGGCATCGGGGACTATCCATGCAGGCCATGCCCAGCGTATCGGGACATATGTGCATGGCAAGGGGTCCGTTGCAAGCGGTGTGGTGCTGGCAGTGCACGCTGTGGGGCACCGGTGGATGGCACCACACTAGGCAAGGCATGCCCTGCAGTGCCATGCTTCGTCCCCAACATGCCTCGGGACGGCCGTAAAAGCACGGGCATGCAGCTTGAGGAAAATCAACCAGCACGGAATTATACCGGTGGGCATGACCCCACAAGGACCTAGGGTAGAGGCAGGCCGCACACAGCCCGACGCAATGCTGGCAGCCGCGGCGAGAGGAGCCAAGTGCTTCTGCAGTGCGTTACCTGGATGTAGTCCAGGCGCTTGTTGAACAGCTCTTTGGAGTTGCCGTTCAGCTTGATGGTGGTGAAGCCACTGCGCTCAACCACGACATGTGGGCGCGCCACGGTCGGCGCCAGCACATAACAAGGGCATCGGGAGGAATCCACCAAGCCAAGCGATGATGGGGGAGCCGTCTATGGGTTAGAGCGAGGAAGCACAGAACTGCTCTCTTGGTAAAAAAATTGCACTTTATTTGTCCAAAAAATGCATACGCAGCAGTGCTTTCCTTGATGTTACCGGCCCGCCAATCCTGACACAGTGATGTTTACACAAAGGCGGGAAAGACTGAGGCGCAGAGAAAGCTGGCAAGGAGGTATAAAAATCCCATCACTGCAGATCCTAAACAGTTGGGTGTGCTGACAGATCACCAAAAGTGGACGTATTGGAAACTGGTCTCACACTACAGAATTCTGAATGCACGTAAGTGGGTATAGCGGGACAGGCTGACAGCAACGCAGTTCTATTGCCAGTCTGACCCTGGGAACTGAATCGCAGAAAGATGGTTATGGGAGCAGGGGTTGCTAAAAAGGGGGCACCGGCATATTTTATAGCGCTTGGGATGTGGTGATAGGTCAAAACGCAGTGCCTTCTGCAGAGGAAATATAACATGCTCAGCTATATACCATTTCAATAGGCCATTTCTGCTGTAGCGACAAAATATCGCAATCAACGCTGCAGAAAACTGCGCTTTAGAGAGTTTGGAAGAGCCTTGCCATTACACATAGGAAACCATGAGCAGGAAAGCGGCATTCCGTGGCTGTGCGTCCAATAAATTTAGAATTCAATGAAGATGCGCTGACGTATAGGCCTACCCCACCAGACGGGTGCGTGACAAGCTGCTTGACTGTATAATGTGGGCGTATAGTCGATACTAAGTTGCTCACCTGCCATCCCCGGCAGCATCCAGCATTTTGAGGAGACTTGGAATAGGCTCGCACAAGAAATCCCTGCATTTCTTCTTATATTCCTCTTTAAAGGCTTGCATTCTCCCTTCCCCCTACTGTACTGTCGACAATCAGTCTCTTCCTAGAAAATACTTGAAATAGTTTGCATGGATTACGGAAATCGTCAGGTATTAAAAGAATATACCTGGAATGCCTGCTGTTCCATATCCCCCAAGCTTTGCGTCGTCTGAAGCAGGCTTTGGCTAGCAGCTAGCAGTGGGATCGTATTGCAGACGTAAGCGATGCCACCACGAGAAGGCTGCCAAATACGATTTCCCTGGCCTATTCCAGTCGCAGTCAGTCGGTTGCAGGCCTAAAAAAACATTTCTCCATGAATTTACGTTCGGTGGGGCTTTGCCAAATAACCTCAATAACCTATTTATTGCTAGCATCGTGCTGGCACGAAGAACGGAGAACCAAAATAAGTCGGTTGCCTGGCACAGCGGGCGTACGTTCGTACGTTCGTACCGTACCCGGAGCGCTACTATACCAAATTTAACTTGAAAAGAATGTGATTTGTCGAAAATCGCTAGAAATCTGGGAATCTAGTTTTGGCACCGGAAGTTAGGTACGGCAATCCTAAGAATCTCTGCCACGTTTACCGCCATAATCCACAGAATGCCCGCATAAAACAACGATGAGCCACGTCGTCACGTGCTGGATGACGAGCTCATCCAAACACGCAGTGAACAAGCCGGCGATTTTCGGAATCAATTCCATGGTGCACCAGCTATTATGGCAAGGAAGTGAAGGAACCAACAGGTAAGCAAAGTGACGACCGCACAGCTTAAAAAGTATACTCAACTTCGCAGCCTTTAAAAAATAGTTAATGTACAGGAAGATGACGCCATGAAACTTGGTCGACGAAGTCAGTTGGTAACGCTGGTACCTGCATTTACGGAACAGTGGACAACCAAGGGCAAATAAATTTTCTCTGGCCATCCATAGTAATAAAGTAAATTAATGTCGAGTATGCTGCTGTGCATAAACCAATCCTCCCGGATGACGCTTGGCAGCGAGGTTGACTCTGCCCAAGTTTTCGCCTCACCTTTAACGGGACTGCAAAAGAAACAACAGCCTCGAAAATCTGTACAATCTGACGCTCGCAGGAGAAATGTAGATGTTGTCGCAAGCCGGGGCGTATCATACGTACCCGAAGAAGCACATAGTACCATTCCCGCTTTTTTCAATAAACGGGAGCCCGGTCATTTATCAACCAAGATCATCGCGGCAATGGCGGCTGCGGCTATCGTAGTGGCTCCTGGCTGCACCGCTGACGCCCTTGCTGGCGACTTTTTTGGGCTAGGTGGAGGCCCGGTAATCGAGAAGGACTTCCAAGAGCCCTTCACCGTCTATGGAACAATAGAGTAAGTGGCAACCGCGGTGTAGTGAATCCCTTCCTCCCCCCCCCCCCCCCCTTCCCCCCCCCTCCCGCCCGTTCCCCCCCTCCCTTCCCCCCCCCCCCCCCCTCAACAGCATGCAATTTAATCTCTTAGGATTGCTGTTCCGGTCCCTTTGTTGACCCCATGCAATCCCCTTGAGGGTTACGTGGCGGTGCAGGAGGAAGTACCTGATCGAGGTGATCCGGAACGGCCGCATCGTGGGACGCAAGCGAGGCTTCACGGCATCGGTGTGGTGCGTGTGCCCTCGCTCCACTCATGGCCTGCACCGCTCACCTATTGCCCCTCCTGGGGTAGTCCTTGTGGTATGCGGTCCGCCCCACACACCTGCAAGTAACCCCGGCTGCGCATGAGGACGGCAATTCCCGGCTGTCTGTCTGCCCATGAGTAGGCAGCTGCATACATCATCATGGGGTTGCTCATGGGTTGTGAGCATCAGGGCTGGCTTGCCTACTTGGTTCATACGTCAGCCCACCTATGTCCACAAACTGTCGTCGGTTGGTGGGCACGAGACATGAGAGATGTGCGCCAGCCGCCACGCCCCACGCTCCCCATGTCGTCTCTCACTCATCCACCATGCACTCTCTCCCTTGGCGGTGCACCATGCACTGCCCTGTTGGAGACAACAATCTACTGTTGGAGAACGAGCGCATGCATAACTGTTGGGGACAGCGCGTATTTCCGGGTGCCATGGGAAATGCCTTGAATTCCTTTTTTAGAACAGCGCCACATGATCAGGTGAGATGGAACCGTGGGGTCCCTGCCCCCGATTGATTGGTCGAGTCAGTGCAGAGCATGATATGCACCCCGGTCATCCTCAAGGTGGTGTGCTGGCCTGCCTTGGAGGGCCCTCTGGTAGGCGAGGCTCCTAGCTGGGCAATCATGCTACTAAGGGTCCAGCCCACGAATCACTCGACCCTGACATGAGCCACGGGTTTAGCCATGGAGATGGCTGAGGATGGCATAGTCAATGGGAGGGACATGTGTCGGTGTGCCCTTCAAAGATGGGAGACGCCAGCATCTTGGCGTTGCATGAGCAAACACGTTTGGTCATTGTGCCCACGCATGAGGAAATGGGATGTTGGGTGCTTGGCACGTCAGACGTGGGCAGTCTGACGGCATGCGTAGGAAACAATCTCAGACTATGGATGTCCTGGCAAAGAGTCGGTCGAGCGCGTTCGTAATAGGAATCTCAGCTCGTGTTTCAAACAATAGGAATCTCAGCGCGTGTTTCAAACAATAGGAATCTCAGCGCGTGTTTCAAACAATAGGAATCTCAGCGCGTGTTTCAAACAATAGGAATCTCAGCGCGTGTTCCAAACAATAGGAATCTCAGCGCGTGTTTCAAACAATAGGAATCTCAGCGCGTGTTTCAAACAACAGGAATCTCAGCGCGTGTTTCAAACAATAGGAATCTCAGCGCGTGTTTCAAACAATAGGAATCTCAGCGCGTGTTTCAAACAACAGGAATCTCAGCGCGTGTTTCAAACAGTAGGAATCTCAGCGCGTGTTTCAAACAATAGGAATCTCAGCGCGTGTTTCAAACAATAGGAATCTCAGCGCGTGTTTCAAACAATAGGAATCTCAGCGCGTGTTTCAAACAATAGGAATCTCAGCGCGTGTTTCAAACAATAGGAATCTCAGCGCGTGTTTCAAACAATAGGAATCTCAGCGCGTGTTTCAAACAATAGGAATCTCAGCGCGTGTTTCAAACAATAGGAATCTCAGCGCGTGTTTCAAACAATAGGAATCTCAGCGCGTGTTTCAAACAATAGGAATCTCAGCGCGTGTTTCAAACAATAGGAATCTCAGCGCGTGTTTCAAACAATAGGAATCTCAGCGCGTGTTTCAAACAATAGGAATCTCAGCGCGTGTTTCAAACAATAGGAATCTCAGCGCGTGTTTCAAACAATAGGAATCTCAGCTCGTGTTTCAAACAATAGGAATCTCAGCGCGTGTTTCAAACAATAGGAATCTCAGCTCGTGTTTCAAACAATAGGAATCTCAGCGCGTGTTTCAAACAATAGGAATCTCAGCGCATGTTTCAAACAATAGGAATCTCAGCGCGTGTTTCAAACAACAGGAATCTCAGCGCGTGTTTCAAACAATAGGAATCTCAGCGCGTGTTTCAAACAATAGGAATCTCAGCGCGTGTTTCAAACAATAGGAATCTCAGCTCGTGTTTCAAACAATAGGAATCTCAGCGCGTGTTTCAAACAATAGGAATCTCAGCGCGTGTTTCAAACAATAGGAATCTCAGCGCGTGTTTCAAACAACAGGAATCTCAGCGCGTGTTTCAAACAATAGGAATCTCAGCGCGTGTTTCAAACAATAGGAATCTCAGCGCGTGTTTCAAACAATAGGAATCTCAGCGCGTGTTTCAAACAATAGGAATCTCAGCGCGTGTTTCAAACAATAGGAATCTCAGCGCGCGTTTCAAAGGGATAAGGTCCGGTATGTAGCGCCCCCACATTGGCGCGGATGCCTCTGCCAGGTGGCACACGTGCATCGCTGGTAACCATTCCCTTCCTGTTGACAACTTTTCCACGCCTTGCCAAGTTCCTGGTCCCCAACAGGAGTCCTGGGCTGGTACACCATGCAGCGTAGGGACTGCTGATGGTGGTTGACATGCGCGCGCCCCCTGTCCCATGGCATACCGGGCTAGAAGCACGCAGCATGCCCATCGTCCTCTCAAAGAGGCACATGTCTGTGTTACTAACGACACACAAGGGCATACCTGTTCAGGATGTACGGCTCCTTAGACATGGAAGCACTTCGGGCATATCTGTGTGCCTTGGTGCTTCTCGCTGGGCTTTGGTCATGCAGTGGTGGCTGCGGGCGTGCTCGGGTGTCTAACGTGTGCGATAAATATCGGGTCTCTAATGTGCGCTTTATATATCTGGTGTCGAACATGCACGGTGGTGGTTGCTACACGCGGCGGTGGCATTGCTCTGGTGATTGCGATGTGGTGCTTCTGCAGCTGCATCGCGGTGGAGCCGTCCCAGGAGACGCCCGAGTTCCAGACCCTCCCTGTGGGGTACAAGGTAGGCCCCTGGGCACGCCAAGAGATCTCATGCTCAACACAAATACGGCTGGGTGGGTCATGGCCATGGGCAGCCAATGCTGCAGGATGGAGCTACAAATCCGATTGGCCCCCTGTTGCTGAGGCAAGGCTATGGCGTGCAATGGAAACAGTCCCCCCCCCACCCCCACCTGGGGTGTTACCCCCCCCTCCAGTGGGGGGTGGGACCAGGGTATCATCCCCACACAAAACGGGCGGCTTGCGGACCGATGGCTGAGCCGTTTACGTTCTTTCAAAAAGTATGCTCGAGAGTTCGCAGTCCTTCACAAATCTCTATACTTTGTACTACAATAACATATTAGCAGGGGGGCATACTCACAGCTTGACGGCATGGATGTTCTCAGCATGCCTTTGTGGGTGGAATGGTGCTTAACCAGGTGCTGAATTGCCCCTTAACGTTGGCTTTTGCCAGCAGTGCACTGCAGTAAGAAGTTGGCAGCGGCTCTCAGCTCTACTCATGTTGTGGTGATATCTTGGGCAGGTGTCTTGTATCATGGGTTTTTCGGGGGCCCATGGCAATGATGCTGGTAGACTTGGTGTCAGCTAGAACAACCATTTTTTCTCCTGTCTCGGTAAGGAAGAAGTATAGGAGGTTTGTTTTGCCTGTGCATCGCACCTGTCCAGCTTTGAAGCAACAGCCAGGCATGCTCGGTTTTCTCTCTGCTCCGGATGTCTTTCATGGTGAAGGCAAAATGTGCACGGGGTCACCGTCGCAATGCAAAAGATATTCTGCAACTGCTCTGTTGGGATGGTATGCCCCTCTTTGGTCCTTGGGTCCCTGTATGGCCCTTGTGCCCTTGATTGGCCCTGGTGCCTGTGTTGGGTTCTCATGACCGTGTTCGGTTAATGCATCCATGTTGGGTCCACGGGTCGGCGTTGGGTCCACGCACCCATACTCGGACGCATTCTCCCAGATGTCGGCGGTCGGGTACCCCCCCTCCTGTGTCAAGGGCGAGGGCCAGAGCCGCGAGGAGTCATGTGAGCCCGCCTGTGAGGCCGCGTGCCAGGCGAGCATCGATGGCCACAATGGCAGGGAGGTCGAGCGGCTCGGGTACGGGCTGGACGCGGAGGGCCAGACACAGGCACAACAGTCATGCGTGCGCCAGTGCAACCGAGAATGTAAGTGCCCTGTTCCGTGTGCCTTGTGCCTTGTGCCTTGTGCCTTGTGCCTTGTGCCTTGTGCCTTGTGCCTTGTGCCTTGTGCCTTGTGCCTTGTGCCTTGTGCCTTGTGCCTTGTGCCTTGTGCCTTGTGCCTTGTGCCTTGTGCCTTGTGCCTTGTGCCTTGTGCCTTGTGCCTTGTGCCTTGTGCCTTGTGCCTTGTGCCTTGTGCCTTGTGCCTTGTGCCTTGTGCCTTGTGCCTTGTGCCTTGTGCCTTGTGCCTTGTGCCTTGTGCCTTGTGCCTTGTGCCTTGTGCCTTGTGCCTTGTGCCTTGTGCCTTGTGCCTTGTGCCTTGTGCCTTGTGCCTTGTGCCTTGTGCCTTGTGCCTTGTGCCTTGTGCCTTGTGCCTTGTGCCTTGTGCCTTGTGCCTTGTGCCTTGTGCCTTGTGCCTTGTGCCTTGTGCCTTGTGCCTTGTGCCTTGTGCCTTGTGCCTTGTGCCTTGTGCCTTGTGCCTTGTGCCTTGTGCCTTGTGACTCGTGACTCGTGACTCGTGACTCGTGACTCGTGACTCGTGACTCGTGACTCGTGACTCGTGACTCGTGACTCGTGACTCGTGACTCGTGACTCGTGACTCGTGACTCGTGACTCGTGACTCGTGACTCGTGACTCGTGACTCGTGACTCGTGACTCGTGACTCGTGACTCGTGACTCGTGACTCGTGACTCGTGACTCGTGACTCGTGACTCGTGACTCGTGACTCGTGACTCTTGACCCGTGACCCGTGACCCGTGACCCGTGACCCGTGACCCGTGACTCGTGACCCGTGCCCAACCAACCAACCACCCACCCACCCACCCACCCACCCACCCACCCACCCACCCACCCACCCACCCACCCACCCACCCACCCACCCACCCACCCACCCACCCACCCACCCACCCGCCCGCCGGCCCGCCTTCCCGTCTGCCCACCCGCCCGCCCGCCCGCCCGCCCGCCCGCCTGTGCCCGCACCCACACACCCACACACCCTCCCTGAATTTGTGACAACCCAGAAGTACAACATCTAAATGCTGTCACAAGCTTGTATCATGGGAGCTGGTGACATTTCGCAAACTGCAAATGTGCTTGTCGCCTCTATTGCAAATATGTGTGTTGTGTATATAGCTGCTTTCTGGCGTGTGAAGTAAGTAAGTGGTTAATGGATATAAACCATTCTGTTTATATACTGGATCTGTTTGACCGCTAGATGTGCTGCGAAAAGACAAAGAAACCTTTGTGGTTGTCTTTTGTGTGGCCCGAGCCCCCTGTTTTTGTTGACATATCTTGTGGACATGGTTATTTTGTATATATCCAGTGCGCGTGTTCCATGAGGTGTTTTTCCCACATGCGTATCCAGCCAGCAGCTCAGTCCCCATCAAGTTGCAGGTTTCTCATCAGTATGCTTGAATATCGAACAGAGTCCTGACATTTCTATCCGTTGCTGAACTGGCACCAACGATATTCCTTCCCCACAGGCATAAAACCGGGTAATTATGGCTTCTTCATATCGGCTGTCCGCCCATCGCCATGATGTGGTATCTACTGAAGTCAAACGAATCCCAATGATGCTGTTACATGGGAAGACTACGTACCGATAGTTCAAACCTCGGATATTGTGTGTAGCTCGCTGGCAATAGCTCAAGCTAGTCATGTTGCTTTGCTGCTGCCCGGGCTCATGGCCCAAGTTGTTGGCATGGCTTTCGGCGACGTACAAAGTGATGGTTCCATGACTTCCATCACAGTACCCAACGCCCCTTCAATTTGGGCCCCATGCTATCAAGGAGACAACCATGCTATTGTTGTTATTTCTATTGGTCTTATCTATCTCTAATAATGCTTCTGGAAGGGTGGAACGCTACTTGAATGGTGTGCTTTGAAGGCTGTTTGATTGAGCATTACCACTGATCTTCGCTCAAAACAGTGGCATTCCTATTTTTTTCAAAATAGCTGCTTCCTTTACCAGATGTCATTAACGACACTGCCCTAAGCTCAGTGCAAATTATTCATAGCAGTCAGGACTGGGCCCTGGCAGCCTCGCGCCATGATACTGCCGTGACCCGGCCATGCCATGCCATACGTGTCTCATGAAAGCAGATTAGCTCATGTCCATGGGCTCCATGTGTCACTAGCTCACATGTGCTATACATGCATGAGCACAATTCGTCATGGTTTGGCGTTTCTACCTTCGATCCCGTCGGTGTGCTCCTGCCGTGCAGGTGAAGTAAGAAAAGGCACTCCGGCCACGCAAGGTAGCACTTAGAGGAACATCCATTAAATCCCGTTGGAGAGTCACAGGAACATCCATGGCTGGGATTATTAATTAATTAATTAATTATAGGAACATGACTCCGTTGGGAGTAAATGTAGCTATGTGGAGCTGGGTTGCTAATTCCCTTAAGTCTACTGTGTCAACAGCAGCTGGGGTAAGAGCTTTGAGGTAGGGCAATATCACATTATACGTGGAGGAGATTTTCTGAGCTGCCTCAAAGTCTAGTGCTCAGTCCCTTGTCTTTATCCCCAATGATAATGAGATCATATAAATCCACATAGGCGTGCTGTGAGGACGTACATCCTTTTGGAGCCTTGTCTTGCCGGTCGCACCACGTGCCGGGGGGCAGATGGCGGGGGTGCTTGCAACCGAAGCAGAGGTCCACGTCGCCTACTGCGGGGTTCCACTTGCAGTCCGCCCGCTGGTGTCCCTTGGTGCCACACCTGGTGCACTTGTTCTTGGGACCTGAAGGGGGGGGCTGAGCAGTGGGTGCAGGGGTGGGTGGGGCAGGTGTGTGGGGGGTGGGCCGCCTCCACTGGTTTGGCCTGAGCTGAGCAGGCTGTCCCTGGCCTTGGGGCTGGTTGCCCTTGGCCTTCTTGGACTGGCCGCCCTGCGGCCCCCCTGACTGGCGCTTTTGTCCTTGCCCCTTCCCTTGGGTCTGTTGGACCTTGGGGGTTGGGAGTGCAGACGGAGCACCTATAGCCAGGGGAGTCAGGCAGTCTTGGATATGGTTCATCCCCGCCCGGAAATCGTTCCACAGAGGTTTGAGACCTGCAACCACAGTGGCGTACACAGCTTTTGACAATTACCATGTATGCAGCAGGTAGCTAGCAGGCAGACCCCTGAGATCAGGGTCCTTTTCTACAGCCAACCTATAATTCTTGCAATCAGTGGCATAGTCTTGCTTGTTGACCTGGTAAGCATTCAGGCTGTTGAAACCACGGATGGATTCAAACTGTGTCCTATCCACCAGCAAGTGCTGAAGCTCATCCATGAAGGCTGGCCACAATGCAATTGCTAGGTTAGGTGTCCCAGCCTTTTCTTGGTAAATCTGGACCAAGGTTTTAATGGCTGGGGCTGACCTATGGATGGTGGTGGATGCACGCAAGGCACTGAACCAGTTCTGGACATTCAGAAACTCAAAACAGTAGTTCAGGCTAAACAAAAATTCCTTGGCCTGTTCCTGGGTGTAACCCTCAGGTAAGCCAGGGATTTCTATTTTAGATTGTTTTTGTTTTGGGTTAAACGTACCTTTGACCGGGTCCTTCTTTTCAGCCAAGAAAGTCTTGACTGCTTGTTGAAGATCAGCCTCCTCCATGTTCGCCCTGCCCCTTTCCAGCTGGGAGATACTGGCCAGGAGGCCATCCAGCTGGGTGCGTGACAGGTCAGTCCATGGGGTTGGTGGCCATGGTCTTGAGCTGCACATGCCGTGAGTATGGCAAGCAGCTCTTGTACGTCCCCCTTAAGGGTGGGTGGGGTTGGGTCCACTGGGGTCCCTGTTGCCACCGCCTTGCTCTTATCTGACTGCCCTGGTGTGGGTGCAGTCTGCTGGGCCTCCGCAGAAGGTGGTTGTGTTCCAGCTTGCTGTGCTAGTGCAGTGGCTGGTGGTGTTCCAGCTTCAGGCGCAGGGTCTTGTTCCCCTTGCCTTACTCCACTGCTGGTAGGAAAACCCTTGGCCTGGCCAAGCCGCTGCAGCTCTGCTGCTTGGGCTGCCAGGCCGCCCTCACGGGCTATCATGGCCTCTAGGAGTCTATTCTCCACCACCTTGCGGCGGTGGAGCTCCTGGGCATCCGGGTCACTTGGGGGTTTGCTGGGGGAGCTGGGGACTGTGCCCTGGCTCTTGCCCTGCAGCACCCTTGGTGACACGGCCCCTCCAGCCGCCCTCTGGCTCAAATCAGTGCCAGGGATGGGGAGGGTATGTGCAGGGAGTGCAGGCGTTTCTGTTGCCTGCATCTTCTCCTGCAGCTTGGTCAGCTGCAACAGGAGGGAATTGAGTTGGTCCGCTGTTAGCGTGACCCCCTCGTCCCTCTGTGCAACAACCAGCTCATTGAAGAGGCGCTCATGGAGCACCTCTCCAGCTTGCATGGCAGCCAGATGCTTTTCAGCAGTCATGTTGCGGGCCGCTGTCTTTTTGCGGTCCCGCTCTTGCTGTGCAAGACGGCGTGCCTCTACAAACTGGGCGGCGGCCTGTTCGACCGCCTGATTGAGTGGATTCATCTCAATCTCCCCATCAGAAACCCCTGGGGAGAGGGTGACCTCGTCATCAGACAGCTGAATGCTGCCGATGACGGGTCCTGGGACCTTCTTGGTCCGCATTTTGAACATGTATGCGTCCCTCTTCAGCTTCCTCTCGTACCCCCCCGCTTTCTGAGCGGATGAGGGGACGATCGGCACCCCCGCTTGTTCTCCACCGCTTTTGGCTATTCACGCCCTCCTCCTGAGGAGGTTGGGACGGTGCCTTAGCGGGGAGGTCAGCGGGGCTTGCCTGAGGGCTGGGGGACCGCATACTGCTTACAGATTTTTGCGAGCTTAGTAGCTGGGCTAGAAAAAACAGATTTTTCGGCCTGTTCGGCCAAGGAGGTTACCTGTTTCTGCTGGGCTGCCAGCTGCCGCTCTTGGGCGGCTGCCTTGACGCTTTGCTGAGCTATCGCTGTCGCTAGCTGCTAGCTGTTCCTGCTCTGCCTGCGCCCTTCTTGCTTTTTTAATTTTCTTTGCCGCAGCCTTCTCCTCTACTGTTGGCACCGTCTGCCAGCCAGCATCATCTATCCGCTTCTTTTTAAATTTCAGGCCTGGGATAATAGGATCTCCCATGATTTTGTCTATGGTAAACGACTTTAATTCAAGTTAATAATCGAATGGACCTCTCAATGCTCAATGGCCTGACGCATGTGTTTATTACAATGAATCACAAGCCCCGCACACAACGTGCACAAGGGCATTTAGCATTCTCGACAAGCAACGCCCTGCCCGGCTGCCACGTCTGGAGCAGCCGACAGTGGCCGTTGGGCTCTGTGGTGCAGCCGGCGCCTGAGTGGCGCGACGCCACTGCTAGACTCTCACGACCCTCGTCCAACATCCGACACCTCAATGCCAGTCCCGAGTGGGTACTGGTGACGCCGTACCGCCAATCTTGCTTGGGTACTGGCGTCCGTCACCAGGACTCGGCTATCGAATAGTCTAGCCTGCCGAATCACATATAGCCGGGACTTCTGACCGAGCCTACAAACCCCAGATTGCACATTGCTATCGGGTACTTAGCCTATGTCCACGACTAGAGGCTAACTGGCCGTCCTCTACTCACCCAACCACCGCCCCGACATTACCGTGCTTGACTATACGACGGGCAGGGTTGCCACCTGCTCATCGATGTCTCCGTGGCTCGGCCGCTCTCCGGTCGCCACATCCTCCGGGCGGCTGTGGATGCCGGCGCTGCTGCCGCTGTGGCTGAGCGCGACAAGTTTGCCTCCTATACGGCAATGTGGGGCCCCACCGGGTCATCCCCTTTGTCCAGTTGAGGAGTTCGGGGCCATGGGCCCCAAGACAGCGGAGTTTTTCCACGAGTGCTGCCAGCGCCGTGAAGACCGCCTCGACCTCGAGGGTCAGACCGCCCCGTGGTCTGCCCGCACGTGGTCCTCGTATTGGCGGCAGCGCCTGTCATTCGCCCTCACTCGCACTGTGGCTGATGTGTTATTCCGCCGCACCCGGGCCGACTTTGTCGCGACGCATGCGGTCTAGATCCCTTCCAGGCCTGCATATGCATGGTGGGCCGGCAGCGCTGTTGCTGCGTGTAGTTTTGTGATGTATAGTTAGTTGTACCTTGTGCAGCTGGCGTGATCCTTGGATGTCCGTGTCAGATTACTATTAATTAAGATCACTCAGCTCCCAAGAAGACCAGCATTTGATTGAATACAATAAGTGGAGCCCTGCCACAAATGCAGCAGTTAACAGTGGCCTTAAGGTTTCTCAATCCGCACGCGGAAGCAAGAAGCCTCCAGGGTGGGAGGGAGGGGAAAGAAACAATTGCGGATCATTGCCTGCCTAGCTTGCTTAAGGCATGGCCCGCTGACACACAAGCTGACATCATCCTACACCGGCATGCGTCACACGCCGGCCTGAACAGTGCTGAAAACGCCACTACAAACAACGTGGCCACGCACCCCCAGGCTATAGTACTCGAACACGCGGACAAGATAACGGCAGGCTCGAGCTACCATGGTCCGGAATTTCTCCCGATTTCTGGCCTGCGCTGGTTGTCTCCTTGATAGTGCGTTAACCGTACAGGTAGTTGTACAAGGTTCCCAAGACTGACAATTAACGTAAAACTCGCCCATCGACCCCTAATTGGGCCGGTCCGAATCCACTATACAATAATTAATCACGACTCATTAAAGAACCCAAATCAGCCAAAGATTCGTTAAGCAACCAGCCGACCCTACAGGTCCCCACCTAACCTCAGCTGGTGCAACCAAACACGAATCTTTGCAAGCAAGTCGTATAAAACCTACAATTAATTTTCTCGGACCGCTAATTAATAGCCACCGACCCTTATAAACAACCGGGTCATCCAAGGAAAATTCGGGCGAGCAGGAAACCCTTTGTACAGATCGAATTAGTCAGCCCATGTCGCAGACAGCCTTCCACATCCAGGCCAAGGCATGGCGGCCTTATCTTTCCCGCATGCGTTAATTAAACTATATTCAGAGAAAACCGATTAAGATCACTCAGCTCCCAAGAAGACCAGCATTTGATTGAATACAATAAGTGGAGCCCTGCCACAAATGCAGCAGTTAACAGTGGCCTTAAGGTTTCTCAATCCGCACGCGGAAGCAAGAAGCCTCCACCCAATTACCCCCCCCTGGCGCCAACCCCATTGCGCCGACTCATGACCACCGTGCGCGAAAGAGTTGTAGTTATAAGAGCAGCTGTGAGGTCCCTTGGTTGACGCCACTGCAGGCCCCTTGTGGCGGCAGTGCGCGTGTGTTCCCGACCTAGTTCCTACTGGCATTCTTGCCAACGACGACCAGGGTGCCCGAAGGCCCTGTCCCTTGTCTCGTTCTCAGTCTTACACACATTCTTAACAAAACCAATACATTGTCATATCCGTCAGTCCATCCTCATGGCAACTGACTGCATGCAACCACTCACGGGGGCTGCTCCGGGCTGCTCGAACTATTTCACCCCATGAAGACAACAAACCAGTTGTGAGGGAGAGAAACGGACGAACAACGACCACCATGGTTCGTTGCTCATCCTTCTATACTGCTCAAAGCTCAAGCCTGGCGGCTGGCGCCACTAGCGCCACTTTAGACATCAGCCAATCATAACATTGTCTAATTTCCGACAAGCTAAACTTCACGCTTTATCTGTCAAGCGAACACAAATATACAAGGGCAAATCTATCGGCTATGCCAGGCACCGCCTGGGGCTTCCTTGCATTTGTGTCTGGTGTCCCACGTTGAAATCCTGAAATTGCACATCTGCTCAGTGCCTCGCCGGCTTGCTGCGTACCAGCATTCGGCAAACTGCCCTTGTGACGAATGTCAGTGAAATTCAGGTCCGCCCAAAAGTTCCGTCAGCAAATTCAGCGGACTTGGCGCGTGAGTACAATTGAGATCCGCGGCGTCAGTACCGGGCCGCGGTATAGCAACCCGCACAAGGCTGCGGACGTCAGAATTACGCTAAAATCTGAATTGCGGACGTGATAGATCACGGACGCGACAGCTGTCGCGTTTGCGTGCCATATCATCCTGGACTGGTCATTACCGCTACTTGGAATGCATCCACTATCAGCAGTAATCATGTGTGAGATATGCCACCTCCCCCCCACTATTTAGCTCACAACAACGTGAGAGCAAAAAGTGAAAGAAAGGCATCTCATACTAAAGAAGGAAGCCCAAAGAGGGCGTCATTCCAGGCAGCAGCAAAAAGGAAAAAAAAAAAATCCAGCTGCTCAAAGATGCTTTTCCAGGATCAGCAACAACCTTAACACGCATGCTTTTAAAGGCTTAGCAATAACCCCTTCAATGGCTTTTTACAGGGAAAAGCCTAACCTCTTCAGATGCTTTTGAAGGCTAAGCAATAACCTCTTCAATGGCTTTTTCAGGGAAAAGCCTAACCTCTTCAGATGCTTTTGAAGGCTAAGCAATAACCTCTTCCTTGTGCTTCCCTGGGTGAAGCAGGAGGAACCCCAGGCTGGCCGGACTGAACCCATCATGGGTTGTTCGTCCGTTTAAAATGAGAATGAAAGGTGCGGTCCTTTATGGCACCGCCACCTTCATGACAGGCAATCCGGCCCAACCAGCCGATTCTTGAGACCATGCTTTATCATTAAAGCAACCAAAAGACATTTCAATTCCAATGAGATACGTACATGACGAATTACAAAGAGTGTCGAGTTGTAATGTTGTAGTTATAAGAGCAGCTGTGAGGTCCCTTGGTTGACGCCACTGCAGGCCCCTTGTGGCGGCAGTGCGCGTGTGTTCCCGACCTAGTTCCTACTGGCATTCTTGCCAACGACGACCAGGGTGCCCGAAGGCCCTGTCCCTTGTCTCGTTCTCAGTCTTACACACATTCTTAACAAAACCAATACATTGTCATATCCGTCAGTCCATCCTCATGGCAACTGACTGCATGCAACCACTCACGGGGGCTGCTCCGGGCTGCTCGAACTATTTCACCCCATGAAGACAACAAACCAGTTGTGAGGGAGAGAAACGGACGAACAACGACCACCATGGTTCGTTGCTCATCCTTCTATACTGCTCAAAGCTCAAGCCTGGCGGCTGGCGCCACTAGCGCCACTTTAGACATCAGCCAATCATAACATAATGTCTAATTTCCGACAAGCTAAACTTCACGCTTTATCTGTCAAGCGAACACAAATATACAAGGGCAAATCTATCGGCTATGCCAGGCACCGCCTGGGGCTTCCTTGCATTTGTGTCTGGTGTCCCACGTTGAAATCCTGAAATTGCACATCTGCTCAGTGCCTCGCCGGCTTGCTGCGTACCAGCATTCGGCAAACTGCCCTTGTGACGAATGTCAGTGAAATTCAGGTCCGCCCAAAAGTTCCGTCAGCAAATTCAGCGGACTTGGCGCGTGAGTACAATTGAGATCCGCGGCGTCAGTACCGGGCCGCGGTATAGCAACCCGCACAAGGCTGCGGACGTCAGAATTACGCTAAAATCTGAATTGCGGACGTGATAGATCACGGACGCGACAGCGTGTCGCAACATCTTAAATGGCGACTCAGCTAGCCCGCGCTATAGGCTATATTAACCCCCGCAGGGGCCCGCTGGTTACAATGCGACACAAGCCGGTGACCACCCCAAAAGCAAGCCCTCAAAAAGAGCCAGCATTTCGCAATTCCGGAACCGTCCAAAAAGGAAAGAGGTTTTACGACACCATAATAGACTGAGCCGCGCAGCAGGTGCTGAGACGAAAAGGAACGACAAAGGTCTGGCGTAGCCTCGCCTCCCTAAGACGCCCTCCCCAACTCGAGTCTCGCAATAGGGAAATTTCTAGCTTCGGAGCGCAACTCTCGCGCGGCTCCTATTGTCCCCAACCACCCCCCCCTCGGCAGGGGCAGCTGGACAACTGACCTGCCGCCACAAAAAATAATTTATGAAAAAACAGGCCGTTGCTGACAGGAACCTGGTTCAGGACCTTTTGAGTCCATGCAGGTCACGTCCCACGCACCATCGCAAGGTGGCAAGCCTGCGATGTGACACTAGAGCTGTTTTAGAAACTTATAAACAGCTCCGCCGATTCAAGCTGGCCAAACCGCCGGAGTAGCGCCCCATCCTTCGCCCATGTCAAAAAGACCCGCAGCCGGGGAAAACGACATGGGGGTAAGCTTACATTTTCTTTCCGTTGCACGACCAACTATACTATGCTTGGTCGAACAACTAATTAGCGGTTGTGCCACCATCTGCCTCGGCTACAAGACAGATATGCAACCCGCGCTAGAATGTGCAATTTTGCACAGGCGGCCATTGCCGCCATTGTGAAAGAAACAATTGCGGATCATTGCCTGCCTAGCTTGCTTCACTAGGAACTCGGTTGCCGTAAAAGTGGTAAAAGTGGTAAAAGTGGGTGGTAAAAAGTGGTAAAAAGTGGTAAAAAGTGGTAAAAAGTGGTAAAAAGTGGTAAAAAGTGGTAAAAAGTGGTAAAAAGTGGTAAAAAGTGGTAAAAAGTGGTAAAAAGTGGTAAAAAGTGGTAAAAAGTGGTAAAAAGTGGTAAAAAGTGGTAAAACGGTGGGAAAACGCTAGGAGAAAAGCAGGTGGTAAAATCGTTTTACCACCTTTTACCACCTCAGTTTTACCACTTTACTGTCAAAGTGGTAAAAAATACCACCAAGTGGTAAAAGCGAGGGTGGTAAAAACACGCCACAAAGTGGTAAAAGTGAGGGTGGTAAAAACACGCCACAAAGTGGTAAAAATGAGGGTGGTAAAAAAATACCACAAAGTGGTAAAAATGACAGTGATAAAAAAGGGGAAGATGCAGATTTTGCCAGCATTACAACACAAGCACTGTTAAGAACAGCTTAACAGGCCATCATTCCAAATGGTTTCTTTATTAGAAATAATAATACATCCCATTAACAGTTGTCTCTCTTGATTTACAATGAGGATTTAGCCCCACATTGGGCGTCTCATCGATACGTTTACACCATTGTGAAATAACACAGGCCGCATCAAGCCCAGCCAATTAATTTACTTCTTCTTCAGGTGTCATCATGATCAATGATGCTTCTTTGCCTGAACAAAGCCACGCAGTTGCCAGCACTCATGCTCTGGAGGCCTGCAGGCACACAGAGCACCACCATTGAAGAGGACACAAGGGCAGCAAGGCAGGGGGGGGGGGGCAGTCAGGCACGGCAGATAGTTGTTGCCCAGCAAAACATCCCATGGTGAAATGGGTTATGCCTGTGGGTATGATGCATGACCTAGCATGAGAGTGATACATACATGAGTAACAAAAATATACGCACATGGCAATTGGGTGTGACAACACCACATCACTACATAGCTAAAACGTGCTTCAGAAAAAAACATTCCACTAAATTACCGGATCAGGAGTCTGACTCTGGGACTCCTTTGCTTGCCGCTCCAGCTCAACTTTCCGCTGCGCTTTTGCCATCATGGCCGGCCTTGAGCGCGGCAAGCTCCAGTTCCGCCTCGGTGAGATCTGGCGCGGAGGGAGCATCGGCAGACGCCGTTGCGGCCGGAGAGCTAGAGGCAGGCGGGATCGCTGGCGCGGAGGGAGCACCGGCAGACGCCGTTGCGGTCGAAGAGCTAGAGGCAGGCGGGATCGCTGGCGCGGAGGGAGCACCGGCAGACGCCATTGCGGGCGAAGGGCTAGAGGCAGGCGGGATCGCTGGCGCGGAGGGAGCACCGGCAGACGCTGTTGCGGCCGGAGAGCTAGAGGCAGGCGGGATCGCTGGCGCGGAGGGAGCACCGGCAGACACCGTTGCGGTCGAAGAGCTAGAGGCAGGCGGGATCGCTGGCGCGGAGGGAGCACCGGCAGACGCCTTCTCCTTGGGTGGCGCCCGCGCTCGCTTGGCCGGTACATACTCATCCGACACCTCCTCCTTCTCCTCTGCTGGCCCCCAACTCTCCTTCAATTTCGCACGTGCGCCTCGATTAGGTCGTCGTCAGTGACGTTGCCCAGAAGGACCCACGCATTCTCGTTGCCCTCGGCGTCACCGTAATGCATCGTGGCAAAGTCAACAAACAGCATTTGCGAGCCCCCATCGCGCTCCGGCCACAAACCGCGTGCCGTAAGGGGCCTTGAGCTTCGGCTTCACCTCCACCACTTTGCCAGGCTCCCAAACATACGCAGCCGGCCGCGCCCCATCGCGCTCGTACTTGTACCTTTGTGCCACGAAGGCCCCGTGCAGTGCTTCTCCGGAACCACCAGGGCCCGGTCGCTCTTGAACCACCGCGGTTGGCAGTAAGGTGCTCAGATAGTGCGCAAGCCCCAAGTCCATGGGACCACTAGGAAGCTTTCGCTTTGCAGCCGGCTTCTTGCTGGCGGCCGGCTTCTTGCTGGCGGCCGGCTTGTTGCTGGCGGGCGGCTTGTTGATGGCGGGGCGCGACGTGATGGGCTCGAAGACATCTGGCTTGATGGCAGGCACACGAGCAGGCGGGATCGAGACCATCCGGCATTGGCAGGTCGGCCAGCTTGGGCACCGGAGTGGGCGGCTCCACGGTGTTGTTGGGCACCGGAGGGGACGGCTGCACAGCGTTGCTGGGCACCGGAGGGGGCGGCATGACAGGCTGCGTGCCAACGGGAGGGGGCGGCGGTACAACCTTCTTGGCCACCGGAGGGGGCGGCATGACAGGCTGCTTGGGAACGGGAGGGGGCGGCGGTACAACCTTCTTGGCCACCGGAGGCGGCGGCCTCACATCCGATACCTCCACAGGTGCAGGCGCGTACCCTGCGACTTCCTGCTCTAACTCCTCCTCAAGGGCTTGGAGCCGAGCTCTGAGTCTCCGAATTTCATCTGCTCGGACGCCTGTGGCATGCTGCACAGGCTTGGCCTCCGGCTTGACCTCCGGCTTGACCTCCGGCTTGACCTCCGGCTTGACCTCCGGCTTGACCTCCGGCTTGGCCGCTGGCTTGGCCGCCGGCTTGGCCGCCGGCTTGGCAGCAGGAATTGCCTGCAAGCAGAGGGCGGGGCATGGAATAAGGACGTTAACATTCGGGAAGTCCCGAGGTTAACAGCAGACCCGCGATGAAAGAAAAAACCAAGAAGCTTGCAGACTCCTGTAGCTAAAGATAGCGTTATTACCTTTGGCATGTTCGTCACGTCGCTTAGCGCTTGGCGATTTTCCTTCAGGTCGCCGTCATCATCCTCGTCCTCGGCGCCAGCACTCTGCCGCTTTTTGGAGCTGCAGTTGCTTAGCCACCGGCTCAGCTCCTTTTTTACGAATTCTTCAACACTTAGGGCTTTGGGTTTGGAGCCCTTGGGCTTCTGGGCGGTGAGCTCACCAGTCGTCGGGTCTAGCACCCAGCATGATGCCTCATACTTATCCAGCTCGGCACGGTTGTCGTCAGCCACAGCTGTTTCTAGAAAGTTTATGCAGCTCTTCTTTACCCGGTTAATGAGAGCATCCACCATGGTGCCATCCTGTTCCTTGAGGACATACCCCTCTACCAGGTATGCACGGCCAAAGGTCGTTATTTGCAGTCTTAAGGTCCGCACATATTCCTTGGGACCGACGTTTTCTTTCGGCTTTTCCTCTTCGGTCGCTCTTGCATCAAATCGCTCCCACTCCTCGGCACTGCACACGTGAGCTGGTCGTAGCACTGCTACCCTTCTCGGCATTTACAACGTTCGGTCGCACACCACCATGCAGATGACCAAGGCTGGCTAAGTCCGGAATCCCCCCGTTTTGCGAACAGAGACGGTGCCAACGTATACATGACGCACTGCACCTGCCTCTGTCCGCCGTTGGATTCAGCAGATCGACGAACCTGGAAGCATCCCGCGCAAAACTTTTTTGAACGTCTTTCGCCAAAAGCCACCAACAGTTGTACAAGCTAGTGCTTATACTTTTTATGCGCAAACCTTTTAACCAAGGTTAACGCATATTCTTACATCCTGCGCAGGATGTAAGAATATGCGTTAACCTTGGTTAAAAGGTTTGCGCATAAAAAGTATAAGCACTAGCTTGTACAACTTAAAACCTTTGCGCGTTGGGGCGGAATATTAAGCGGCTCCCTAACTAGGGTTTTACTTCCGCATCGAATTACTAATTCGATATCGAATTACTGATTCGATATTAATCCCGGGAAGGCCCGATATCTACCTCGCTAGGCGATTAATTAGGTCCGACCGCGGTGCCCCGGCGGATCCTCCCAAATAATCCCTACTCGGCACTGTCCCCACGAGGTTTCGAGCCCGTGACTTCCGCGCCGCGCCGGTTCTAAGTTGTACAAGCTAGTGCTTATACTTTTTATGCGCAAACCTTTTAAGCAAGGTTAACGCATATTCTTACATCCTGCGCAGGATGTAAGAATATGCGTTAACCTTGCTTAAAAGGTTTGCGCATAAAAAGTATAAGCACTAGCTTGTACAACTTAAAACCTTTGCGCGTTGGGGCGGAATATTAAGCGGCTCCCTAACTAGGGTTTTACTTCCGCATCGAATTACTAATTCGATATCGAATTACTGATTCGATATTAATCCCGGGAAGGCCCGATATCTACCTCGCTAGGCGATTAATTAGGTCCGACCGGTGCCCCGGCGGATCCTCCCAAATAATCCCTACTCGGCACTGTCCCCACGAGGTTTCGAGCCCGTGACTTCCGCGCCGCGCCGGTTCTAAGTTGTACAAGCTAGTGCTTATACTTTTTATGCGCAAACCTTTTAACCAAGGTTAACGCATATTCTTACATCCTGCGCAGGATGTAAGAATATGCGTTAACCTTGGTTAAAAGGTTTGCGCATAAAAAGTATAAGCACTAGCTTGTACAACTTAGAACCGGCGCGGCGCGGAAGTCACGGGTTCGAAACCTCGTGGGGACAGTGCCGAGTAGGGATTATTTGGGAGGATCCGCCGGGGCACCGGTCGGACCTAATTAATCGCCTAGCGAGGTAGATATCGGGCCTTCCCGGGATTAATATCGAATCAGTAATTCGATATCGAATTAGTAATTCGATGCGGAAGTAAAACCCTAGTTAGGGAGCCGCTTAATATTCCGCCCCAACGCGCAAAGGTTTTAAGTTGTACAAGCTAGTGCTTATACTTTTTATGCGCAAACCTTTTGACCAAGGTTAACGCATATTCTTACATCCTGCGCAGGATGTAAGAATATGCGTTAACCTTGGTTAAAAGGTTTTTTGCGCATAAAAAGTATAAGCACTAGCTTGCATGTACAACTCCAACGGCAGCTACACAAACGGCCGGACCGCACGCCCCGCGCGGGGACCGCACGCCCCGCGCGGGGTCCGCACGCCCCGCGCGGCTTGGCGTGCGGATCGGCTAGACTCCGTACTGCTTGGTGCAAGTACAGAGGCCTCAGGAGCTAAGGCTGTACCGTTTCAGTAGACTTCTACCAATGAGCCCGTGACTAACCAACACTACCGTACACTGACCGTAATATCTACCATTTGAATGACTGAGAAAATGTCCGTTTGATCAAAAGGGATCGACGACATCGAAAGCGTTGGCGAGCAGACTCAAACTTGCAACGGGTGACTTAGCGGCTATTACGGCGGCGGGTGGCACGCAGACAGGCACCAGAAAGATGGCGGTCGGCTTTTGCTACCCACCCATGGATACCGGACTCGAGCCGATCAGTTACATCGACACACATGCTAGCTGGCCACGTGATATCTCCTTTCCCTTCCTCCATGGATACCTACATTGTCCAGTTGCATTGGTCATCCTGCAGGCTTCCTGAGTTTTATCGCCAAATTATGTTGGATGCGTTCCTGGAAATGTGGACAGAGCCGGACTTCATGCTCACGGTTGATTAGTGAGCTGCCAGTGGTCTCACTGGCGCAGACGCCCCAGCGTGGCTCGATTTGTGATCCCGATGGCAACTGGTTAGCCACGGAGGGCCGGCATTGACCATCAACGGTCGATGCCGACCCTCCATCTAGAGATTGTAAATGCGTCCAGGACAGACAGTCGATGAATTCATGGCCGAGGACCCTGACGACGGGTCGGCCAGTGGAGAGGATGCAGCACGCCAGTTTGCTAGAAATTATGACGAAGCAGTGGCCAGAGTCAAGGACGATACGCCATTGTACCCGGGATCTAAGAGCAAGGCCTTGATGTTTACATTGCAATTGCTGACGCTAATGGGGGAAAACTCATGCCCTCAGAGCTTTGCTGATGAGCTCTTTAAGCTGACATTGGGAAACGTTCTCCCCGCGGGCAACACTCTGCCCGACAGTATCTGGAAGGCACGGAAAGTGATCAAAGGCTTGGGCTTGGGGTACCGTGTGTACGATGCCTGCCCATGCGAGGGTTACTTGTACAAGGACAAGATTACTAAGAGCTGCCCTCTTTGCAAGCTGTCGCGCTACGAGACGTACACTGACAGAAACGGTGACATCGTCAACTCGCGGAAAGCGCATCGCCAGGTTAGGCACTTCCCCCTGATGGATCGGATTAGGGCCTGGTTCCGAGTCCCGGAAATGGCGGAAGCCCTTCAGTACGCTGCGAACCATGAAAACAGGGAGCCAGACTCATCCACGCGCGTTGTGGACGGCTTGAAAGGCAGGTTTGCACTTGTTTCTACGCCTTCTGTTATGCAATGTGTGCAAAAGTATCAAGTTCGAGATTTTTCCTCTGGCGCGTAGCTTTTGTTTGTACTGCTCTGATGGATACCTTTCTTTTTACGTCTGGTGTTTCTTGTGCATGGACCTGTTCGTGCAGACAGCCGTGCCATCCATGGCACATAAAGAACAACTGGGACTTTCGCAGCCAGCCGCGGAACACCATCTTCCTTCTGAATTTTGACGGAGTATGTCCAAGGTCTTTCATGGATACCCACAGCAGTTGGCCCGCGTTTGTTTCCTGTGTGAACTTGCCCGAGTGGGTTATGGTGAATGGGCGGTTTTGCCCTATGGTGCTTCTTGTGGGTGCCATGAAGGGGAAGGCATGCACCGAAGAACATGACCATTTTTTTGGACTTGATCGCTGAGGACTTCCTGGTACTGTGGAAGGGGTATTACATTTGTGATGTGACGCTGGACGTGGCCGGTGTTTACACTACGACATTTGTGAGGTCCATTCTTGCTGGCATAATTCACGACTACCCGGCATACTCCAAGTCCCTGAACATTCCGGATGCAGGGTACTATCAATGCGTCCTACATGGTGATGAGTGGCGTGGGGTTTTTATCTCAAATGGCCGTATCGTTCTCCTTGGCAATGACCGCATGTTTCCCGAGGGTGACCCCCGCCGGCCGGCTCACGCTCCTGTTGTTCAGGAGATGGACCATGCTGGCTACCTGAAGTACTGTGCTACGCTAAAAAAGCAGCCCGAGCCGTTTCTCAAGTTACCGTACTGGGTTCACCTGAAGATCCGTCATTTTATTGACGAGTTCCATCTGTGTCCCAACAACTTCAAGCGGGTCATTCATTGCACAAGCGGTAATTGCTAAACATTTCATTGTATCATTTGATTGTGATTGTTGCTTCAATGCATACATTGACTGTGGCCTATCTGTTCACATGGAAAGCTGATGTAATATTGTTTTTTTTTCTGTTTGTACTATATGCAGGGAAGGCTATGGCGAGCGGGTCACTTCGTGGCAGGCTGAAGGTCCTCGGTCTGAACCCGGAGCTGCGGCGGCCTGATGAAGACCCTCCAGCGGAGGGAGACCCACCACCGGAGGGAGACCCTCCACCGGAGGGAGACCCACCACCGGAGGGAGACCACCAAAGTCCACCGAAGAAAGGCCGCAAGAAGAAGAGGGCGCCAGCACCGCGCCCCGGGTTCCAGCTGACGGCTGAGGAAAAGGCTGATATCAAGCGTAAGTGTGACATTGGGTTTTTATTTTTCCCGTAATTTGGAAATTTAAAATGTAGGACTGACTATGGTCTGTGTGATTTACATAGGACTGACTATTTTTTTCGGCTGTCGTGTTACTACTATGTGTTATTTTTTTGCGTGTGGTTGTAATGCGCAGGTCTCGATGATCGACATCATGGCGCATAGCCTACCCGACTACTTCGATCACCGGCCGGATCAGTGGCTTGCTCTGCGATGCGAAGAGTACTGAAAAATCCAAGACGCGTGACAAGATCCTCTACTTTTGCAAGCAACTCCCGACCATCTTGCGTGGGCGGTTAGATGACGATGCACGGCAAGCATTTCTCCTTCAATCAGCGGCCTGGGACTTTGTGTTTTCTAGCGGCCCGGCGACTCAGCAGCAGTTGGATGACTGCGGCGAGATGTTTTTGCTTGCTGCTGTGGCGATGGAGCGTATAGCGCCAGCGTCTGAGATGGCAAAATCTGTTCATATGATGGCCCACCTGGCCCAGCGAATCCCCTTGTTGGGTCGATGTGACACCCGCACCATGGCGTCGGGCGAGCGGATGATGGGGGCCATCACGAAAGCTAAGCTGTCCAACGTCAATGTGGAGTGCTCCATGGACGGAGCATATCGCAAGTCTGAGGCGCTGACCCATCTGGCCTATCACATGGTGAAAACCGGGATGGTAAGTACACGCCAGTGACCGATTTTTTTTTTTATGGATTTGTGTGCAGATTTAGGGTTATGTACGCGCTGCTTGTGGCCCGGTCTTGTGCTGCATGCAGCTAATTTCTGTGCATATTTGTGTGCGCTGCTTGCAATGTCTTGTTTGCTTTCTTTTTTTTCTTTCAGCCAAAAGACCGCTACTACATCTGGGACATCATCCACGCAGACCCGTCCAAGAAGGTCGAGTTGGGGGGGCGCAGCCGCAAGAATTTCTACACTTTCACCGCCGCGGAATCTGATGAAGTGGGCGCGATTTTGTTGGAGTATGCGCTGCCCAATGCGGAGTACAAAGATCCCGAAGTCAACGGCGATGAGGCCTACTGGTAAGACGCAACTGTCCTATTATTGTAAGTTGCTATTCTTTGAGCTGATTTTCTTTCAGTATATGGAACTTCATCTGATTTCCAAGGACTACTGCCGTTATTCTAATTTTTTTTTTCTTGCATTGCTATCTTGCTTTGTATACGATGTGCATGCAGGCGGCCCTTGTGCAGCGACCTCTCATGGCTCAAAGACTGGATCGGACTCAACCAGCAGCCGCTGGTCCCGGAGCTTGTCCAGGCTGCAGCAGCCGGCGTGCAGCTCAAGGCTGAGGAGTATGATAGGGTGCACTTGTACGGTTTCAATTACCGGACAATTAAAAGAAGCTGACAGGAAGCAAGCATGGCGGACTGCAAACTGTGGTGTAGCCTACCATAAGGAGGGAAGCAGCACTCAGTACGGCTACCTGACCCACATTCTCGTGGCGAAGCTGGTGCAGCCGGTGGGGCAGTGGACTCAACAGCTTGTGCTGAGAGTAGAGCTTTTCGATGCATCGGAGGTGGCTTACATTCGGGATCAACGCTTGGTGTTGGTCCGCAGCGCCGAGGCACCACGCACGGCAAAGCTAGTGTGGCCAACATCTGTTAGCTCTGTTGGGTTTGTGCTGGACCCACGGCATCAGCCCCAGCTTTCGGTCATTCACTGCAAGCTGCCCCGTCACCTGGCAACCGGGTGGGCTTTGGAGAACGAGTTTTTCCAAAGCACGGCGACAAGGTGGCAGGAAGACATCAGGTACTTCCCACTGTTACGTCCTGGCTCGACTCTATCCCAAACATCTCGCCTAATCTTACCTAAACTAGTGATGAGGCACCTACCTAGGAGTGAGGAGCTATATTGGCTATAAGACCTAGGACGCGACGACGCTGCTTCTCAATGCATTCCCTTATAATACGCCATATACCGAATAAAACCAGGGTACTACGAAGGAAACAATACTACACTGCCGTGACCCAAGCTAATATGTGTTAATTCATTTAACACACGCCGAGTGCCATTCACGAAGGACAACTGCTGCATAAATGATCGCCGACAGGCGTGTATGCTCGGGCCGACATCGACCCTCGCCCACAGGACCAACGCACGTCCACAAGGTTCACACGCAGGACAAAAGGACCACTACTAAAGTACGCAGCGCGGCGCGACTGCACCGAACCACCATACTGTACAATTGCCACGTCACAAGGCCCGGTACCGACCGGCCAAAAGGTCCTTACTACACGTAAGCCTAGGAAAGTCAGCGAACTGCTCCGGAATGGCTGAGGCAACAAGGGACCTAATTTACGTCCGTAACAACAACAAAAGTTACGCGACGTAACACCTCCCCCCCACAAAAGGTAGGGAGCCCTCTCCCTACGCACAGGGAGGAAACAAAAGGGGTAGGAAAAACCTAATGCACCCAACACACACCAACACAATCGATAGACCATCCCAGATACAAAGCACCAATAGTTCACACGGTCTCCACCACCACGCCGGGTGGTGTAGGGTTAGCCAGCACCAAGCCTGGTGGGAGGTTCCCCTAACTGCCTGGAACGGAGTCCTTGCCGGGGGGGACGGCACTGGGCAGGACACACAGAGTAAACACATCAGTACTAAGGACCAAGAACAACCAACCAACTGGCCAGAATATGAGGGCGACTCTATATACCGGAGGGACAACACCCTCAGGTCGGGCCTAAGGCCCTCTATCTAGTTGCCATCAGTCTGGTAAGTGCCACGCGAGGCCAGCAGAACATCCAGATACGCATGGTAGTGGGGCACATCATCGGCATTGTCATGCGTATCTACAGTGAGGAAAACATCGGCCCACACGCCATCAGGAAAAAGGCCCAGAAAGGCCCAGTAATACCTATGCTGCGTAAGAACGACCTGGCCACGGGCCCAGTCCATGAAACCACAGGCAAAGAGGCGTAGGAAAGGCTCTACCGCGATCAAGCAGAGAGCCCGCAGGAGTAGGCGATGGTACCGGATCCGAGGGCGCAAACCCGTCGGGAAAAACAGATCTACCAGGGGCTCCACGTCAGACGGCCACATCCGGATGTGCCGAACCTCACGGGAGCGCCACCGACGGGCACACTGTCGCGACCCGAACGTCTCGAGGTAGTCGCTAGCCCGAGGAGGAGGATGGCCACGGGAGTCCAGACCCTGGCCCGGGATGGTCGCTGGACGACGGGCATCCCACTCTAGGATGGGCTGGAGAACCGTGCTGTACGTAGCACCCGGCACCGCAGGAAACTCGACCGTAAGGGCATCTGAGGCCATAATGCCCAGAGGCGGAGGGTAAGCCCACTGGAACCCACCGTAGGTGTCCAAGTCATTGTGACGCCTAGCCCAGCGATACAGAACGCGCCGAACCAGGATCTCGCCCTGGAACACAGGATCAGCTAAAATAACCATATCGAAAGGAGGCCGATCAGTCTCAATGGGTAGGCCACGGTCCCGCGGCGCCCGACACACCTGGGAGAACCCGTAGGACATGGGCAAAATGGCAAGCTCGGCGGAGGCGCGCGGCAGGTTACACTGTCGGCAGGCGAGCGCAGACATACCGTACCCAAGGACAGGCGTGTCGCGCGACTCCGGCGTCGCATGCACCACAGAAGGGACCCGATCCCGATCGCCCTCGGACAACTCGCGGAGGGAATCAGCAGCGCGGGTGGCGCGAGGATCAGGGCCGCTGGCCCGAACAACCGCAGCCAAAGACCGCGGGGCCGAAGGGACAGGGGCCGAAGCAGGGGTAGGAACTGGCACAGACGCAGACGGCGCCGGTACAACAGGAGGTCGCGTCGGACCCGCTGCCGGAGGGGGTCGCGACGGACCCGCCACCGCAGCTGGCGCTCCGGTCTCCGGTGGCGACGCACCCCCAGGCCACATGTTGAAAACAGGGCCCGTAGGGACAGGCAATCCGGCATACGACTGGTTACCATCCAAGCTCTAGTCGGGCACCGGAATCCTCTGCGGAGGACCACCCTCCCAAAGCCTGGGAAGACCGCCCGGGTCGCTAAAGAAACCCCGCGATGGCGGCGCTGGCGCTGTGGGCGGCCCGGAAGCGACGACGGCGGGCGCGGCCGCTGGGGCGGAAGACTGGCGCAGAGGCGCAGGTACGTCGGTAGCAGGCGCAGAGACAGCCGGAGGCGTAGGAGCCGCAGCAACAGAAGAAACCGCAGCTACCGAGGGCTCGCACAGCGCGGGTGAAACCGTAGGCGCCGAGGCAACCGAAGGGGAAGGGGGCACAGATACAACAGACACCCCACCTGGCGTGGCTGGAGCATGCGCCTGGGCCGCCATGAAGGCCCCGAAAGCCGCGGTCAGGGACTGGATCTGTGCCTGCATCGCAGAAACAGTCGCCGAGAGAGGATCAGGCTCACGATCCGAGCCCAAAGGGGTAGGCTCCACCGACGCGCGCCGGGTCGACCGTGGTGAAGACGGGACAGGGGAAGGAGCCGACACTGAGGAGGAGGACGCTGCAGGGGAGGCCGAATACTCTGGCGTGTACTGTGCCTCGACTGGTGCGTCCGTAGGGGAAGGGTCGCCAAATGCTACTCCCGCTGTCTGGTCCGCGATCTCCATGAACTCGACCGCCCGTAGGAGGTCACAGGGGTTGTCATCTATATCTGCCTCGCCCTCGCCCGGAAGCCAGGGGAACACCTCCAGTAGTAAGAGCGGGCTACTAGGTCCCGTACCCGTTTACCACCCTGATGAGCAGCTAAGTCATGCAACTCAAAGAGCAAGGAGGAGCGACAAATAGGAGGGACATACAGGCGCCATTGAGGGGGAGAATCTGCTATCTGCACATAGAAAAATCCACCTACAATTTTACAAGGGTGCTTGCCTAATTGTTGGGGATGGGCAGCAATGGCAGCTAATGCTTCCGGCTCAGTGGCCGTAAATCTACTAATAAGGTGTTCAAGATCAAGGTAGGCATCGCTACAGAGGTATCCAGAACAGGTTTAAAGAGATCTCCTACCGCCTTGCCAAAGAGAAGGGGAGGTCCTAGAGGGACTATGTTTTCATAAGACTTTCCTGACCTAGTCGCTACATGGCTAAGCGGTATAGAAATTTTATTTTTCCCCTCCCCCCCACCGAGACCACAGGAAGGGCCTCACACGGGAGAGAGAGTCCTACGTGAGAAAGGAGATCAGGCATGCGAACAGCTGTATGAAAGAGGTAGACATAGGATTCATCATCAGGTAGTTCACCATACGGGGTTACACCCATAGTAGTAGGAACTAGAGTAGTATTGAGAACATCAAGGTCCTCGAAAAAGGAGTAATCTGCACGACGGGAGAGTGCATCTGGTACTATGTTATCTACACCCTTAACATACTGAAGTTTAAAAGGGGAAAACTGTGCTAAAAACTCCATCCAGCGCGCTTGACGAGGGGTAAGGTTGGGTTGTGAGAGAAGATGGGTAAGGGGACGGTGGTCCGTCTGGATAACTAATCTATAAGGATCAATCTCGCAGGGTTCATTCAGACAAACATCAAATTGAGCACCTTTAAGAAAGTGCTGCCACGCGTGGCAACAATACACCACAGCTAATAGTTCTTGCTGGTGTACGGGATAGTTACGCTCCGCAGGAAGCATTGTCCTAGAGATATACTCGATTGGCTGTAAGCCCTGACCCTGATCCTGGAGAAGGACGCCCCCTATAGCTACCTTGCTAGCATCGGTAGCTACAACAAAGGGTTTGGTAGTATCCGGTAGGATGAGTACGGGAGGGGAGAGGAGTAGGGATTTTAGACACTGAAAAGCCGACTGACATTCACTACTCCAAACAAAGGGGATATCCTTCTTTAATAGATGATTAATAGGGGCTGCTATAGTTGCGAAACGCGGGATAAAACGCCTATAGTAAGAAGCAATTCCTAGAAAACTACGTACACCTTTAACGTCGGTAGGGGTAGGCCATTCCTGAATTGACTTAGTCTTGTCCGGGTCGGTAGCAACCCCGGCATCTGACAGGACGTGCCCTAAAAATGGGACACTCCTACCAGAGCGAACTTTAGCACGGCGCGCCCATAAAGAATTTTCAGCCATGATTTCTAATACTTTCTTTAAATCACGTAGGTGCGTTTCAAAATCAGGAGAATAAATAAGGATATCATCTAAGTAAGCTTGAGCACAAGAACGGTCATGCTCAGATAAAGAAACAGAGGAGAAGGAAGGATCCTTTAAATCAGAGGACACTTGAGTCCCATAGCCGCTACTCTAAACTGGTAATGCCCAAAAGGGGTAGCAAAGGCGGTTTTGTGGCAATCCTCAGGAGCTATACGTAGTTGCCAAAAACCATCCGCACAATCTAGTACTGTGAAACAGGTAGAACCTTTAACTTTATTAAATATATCATCAATACGAGGTAGAGGGTATTTAGACTTCACAGTAATATCGTTTAACTTCCTATAATCAGTAACTAGGCGAAACTTGCCATTTGGCTTAGGAACTAAAAGGACACCAGCGGAGTAGGGGGAGTTACTAGGCTCTATCAATCCTGCTTCTAATAGTGATACTAAGATCTGTTTTAGTTCCTTTAATTCGGTAGGGCCCATTCTATACATCGGAGAGTGCGTAGGAACTGCACCGTCCTTGATAACTACACGGTGTAAAACAGAACGAGGAGGAGGATAAGAAGGAGTCTTTTCCTCAAATACTTTCGAGGAATCTATCACAGCCATGTATCTTACTATTTCATTTTCAGTAAATCCCACTCCTATTGTATCCACTGTATTTACATCTATATCCACACTATTATTAGTGATAGGTATCTCTTGTACTTCTAACTGAAGGAACATACATAATAGGTACCCATATTCCTTTAGTTCAGATCGCAATTCGTCATTGGACATTAATACTTCAGGTATAGGTCTCACAGGAGGATCAACAGGTGTAGGAGGAGTAATATCTACCAAGGATAAATTTTCTAATCTATAATGACGTTCCGGTACCCAGTAAGAGCTATCTGGAAACCAGATGACCATAGTATCATAATTAATAGTAATCTTATTATCTTGGTGCCAATCTAATCCTAGTAATACATCAGCTGTAGTGATAGGGCCTATAGTGGCCGTCAGGTTGACCGTACGTCCTTGTATGACCAGGGGAAGGGACACCGTACCCGGGGAATGACTGGTGCGACCGTCAGCATAATGGACAGTGACAGTTTTTGTGTGAGGGGTAGGGACTAGTCCTAAACGCCTAACTAGGGCTTCGCTCACAAAGGAGCTAGCCGCACCGCTATCCACTAACACAGAGACATTCAAGAGTTCATCAGCATGCAAGAAGGGGTCTACAACAGTATGAGGGACGGTTAAGCCACCATTCAAGAACATAAGAGGACGCACACGTAGTGGTAGGGATGATTCAGCTCCTACAGAGGTTATAAAAACAGGCAAGCAAAAATTATTAACTGGGGTACTATCTAAGGACCTGTCCAGGTTACCCCCGGCTGACAGGCCAACTGTTCCCCCTCCCCCCCCACATCCATTGGGACTAACCCCGAAGAAGACCCTGGCGGAAAAGCCACTGCTGGAGGGTCACGAGGGATTGAAGAGGGTGCGGGAGCCTGATTATCATAGGGGAGCCCTGGGGATCCTGTCTGCACAGCATTCAGCCTACTAGGGGTAGCTGAAGGAACGCGTCCTGACGTGGGACGAATAGGAGCACGCTGAGGGGTACGAGGAGGGCGAGCATCGGGATGAGGGGGAGCACCAGAAAGGAACTTGGGGCACTCCGCCTTAAGATGGCCCACCTCATGACAGTGATAACACGAGATGTGAGACACATCCAATGCAGATATATCTGTAACACAAATCTAATTCTTCTACATATGCCTATTCTTCTTCAGGAGTGAGGACGAGGCTATGAACCCTAGTACACAAAGGAGCATGAGCATACATGCAATCAGCAACACGGAGGAGATGGGTAGGAAGAGGAGTGGTAAAGAAATCTGCTACTTTTAATAGACGCTGTCGCACATGCTTGAGGGGCAGATCAGTGAAACGGTAGGCAGAGAACTGGCGTTTTACCTCCCGTAATAAGGGTCTACTGAGGCCTTGAAGGAAACGAGCACGTACTTCTGCGCCCGACAAATCCCTAATTCGTACCACCTGTGCATCAAATTCTTTCATATATTCCTTAAACGGTTTAGTACCTTGCTGCAAAGTACCAAAGGCTAATCTATCCTGCCAATCTGCATCAGGAGGAACTAAATGGCTCTCTAACTGCTAAAACAATCCTGCTACTGAGTTAGGGTAGGCATGAGAGGCCAAGGATTCACACTGGATGAGGTTGGCAAGCTCAGGGGTAATACAGGTAGTAAGATAGTGAGGGACTAAAACAGCATCAGGGAGACGCCATCTATTATGGTTCTGCCATGACTCTGTGTTCTGGGTGAGCAACATAATAAACGTGAAAAACTGTTGAGGGGTAGACTTGACATCCAGCTTAGGAAGGTTGGCAAAGAGGGGAAGAGCAGGAGGCTTAGGGGGATTAGAAGAATCAATTTTTCCCATAGGGCCACTATCTTCCACTGCTACATAAGCGGGATAGAAGGAAGGGATAGGAAAAGTTTTGGGTAGGGGTCTAGAGGGAGCCACCGTTTCAGGATGGTGCCCATAGGAGAAGGGAACAGTATATTGCTCACGAAGAGAGGAGTAGGCAAAATGATCATAATTCCTATCATCTAGGGGCATGGTACTGAGATCATTATTAACTTCTAAATCAGCCACACGGGTAGGGACCTGGGCAGCCTCATAGGCCGTCTCAGGGTAGGACCAGGAGGCAGGTGGGTAAAAGGGAACTGCACTAGGGCGCCCAGAAGGGCCGACAGGGGCAGAGGTACGACCCGTGTTAAAGGCAGGCATGGAAGGCACAGGGTGGGAAGGAGGCCTAGAAGCATTGTTAGTGAGTGAGGACCGGCTGGAGGGGTGAGCCAAGGTTGCAGAAGGGGCAGGGGCCTGGTTCACAGCAAAAGAGGGTTCATCACTAAATCTGACTTGTGAGATACGTTGTTCATAGGTAGGTGGGGTGATTGAGGGACGACGGCGACCACCAGTAACAGGAGAAGGAGGTGAGGTACGCAGAATACCTTGAGGAGTGAGATGGTGTACCGTTTCCAAGGAGTCCCGTCGGTTACCACGAGTATTGTTAGTGTTATTATTATTAGTAGTAGTATATTATTATTATTGGTAGGTATAGGCGACATATCTCCACCCACTGGATCCATCTTTAATTAAGTAAAGGAATAGGAATCTAGATGAAAGCAACAAAGGAAAAAGGACAAGGCCTAATTCAAGGCAAGGAAAGAAAAGAAAAGCTTTTAATGTCTTACAAAAGGAAAAACAATTTAAATCAATCCTTTTTAGCAACAGTAATGGATAGGGAGCCAAACTCCAAAGTGAGAGGCATATCTAAGCTAGATGAGGATGCAGCCCGTTTAGGGGGAGACGAAGGAGGAGATGGAGGTGGTGTAACCAAAACAAGGCTATCTACCGAAGGGCGAGAAAGAGGAGCAGGACGAGAATGGAGGCCTACATCTGATTCACTATGAGTTAAAAGGTAGGTCTGAGTTTCTTCAAAGGACATAAACTTCTTATATTTGGGGACAGTATATGTACACGACTAAACGAACTTCCTAGCATCGGCCCACGATAAGAAAATAGATGCCCATTGAGGGGTAATAACTACGTAGTACTTATTTTGCTAAGCTATTATTACTAGTCGAATGAGAAGGAAAAGAACGTCTTGGGGGTACAGCACCAGAGGTAGGGGCTGCAGGAAGGGTAGAAGTATAGTGACAGGGGGAGGACGTATTGGCTCACTGGCCCGTTGCTGGGCAGCCCTAACCTTAGGGGTACCAGTAGGGTTACCTTGTACATTGAAGGCAGGGGTAGGGGAAGACCGATCAGGTTTCATAGGCAATAGTAGGCACTGATATGGGAGTCGTTGAAAGATGGCGCCCAAATGGTCGTCGATGACCAACGCCGTAACTCCTGCTGTGGGGTACAACACCAACCACAAGGGTCTAAACGTAGGCATATACATCCAAGCGTAAAAGAGAGTGGAAGGCGATGGACAACGTTCTAGCATCGGCGACTAGCCGAATCTATTCCTAGGCACTTTCCTATTCTAGCCGATTCCTAATGAACGGATAGGAGGCACTTGAGGTGGAGGAGGTCCTACCTCTCCTCCCCCCCCACAAAGCATCTATGATGCTCGCCTAGAGCTAACGAGCATATAAGAAAACGCAGCAGCGTGCACGGAAAAGAGGTGTAGTCTAAAGGGACGCTAATCGTCCCACTATCCATCCCTATTGAACCGTCAAACCCACTATCTAACGTCAAACAGCACCCAGCAAGGAAATGCACACACAGATGGAAAAGGAAAAGGAAAAGGAACTAGCTACGTGAGGAGTTCATCCGCTTTGAGCAGGTCTAACTTCTAGGCAGGGCGTGTCCCGAATCGGGCAGCACTACCCCCCTAGCTTGACGGCGACCCGCCCATTACCTGTCAAGAGGTTGTCTTCTTCTGTGCCCTGGCCGCGAAAGGCCTCTGGCGTATAGGGTTGCAAGGGAACTTCGTCGCGTCTACCTAAACCTCCGCTACCATTGTTACGTCCTGGCTCGACTCTATCCCAAACATCTCGCCTAATCTTACCTAAACTAGTGATGAGGCACCTACCTAGGAGTGAGGAGCTATATTGGCTATAAGACCTAGGACGCGACGACGCTGCTTCTCAATGCATTCCCTTATAATACGCCATATACCGAATAAAACCAGGGTACTACGAAGGAAACAATACTACACTGCCGTGACCCAAGCTAATATGTGTTAATTCATTTAACACACGCCGAGTGCCATTCACGAAGGACAACTGCTGCATAAATGATCGCCGACAGGCGTGTATGCTCGGGCCGACATCGACCCTCGCCCACAGGACCAACGCACGTCCACAAGGTTCACACGCAGGACAAAAGGACCACTACTAAAGTACGCAGCGCGGCGCGACTGCACCGAACCACCATACTGTACAATTGCCACGTCACAAGGCCTGGTACCGACCGGCCAAAAGGTCCTTACTACACGTAAGCCTAGGAAAGTCAGCGAACTGCTCCGGAATGGCTGAGGCAACAAGGGACCTAATTTACGTCCGTAACAACAACAAAAGTTACGCGACGTAACACCCACCTGAGCCGCCCGCTGAACGGCCGCCCGCTGAACCGCCGCCCGCGCCAGCGAGCACGGCGGCACGACCTTCACGCGCAGCCCCGCCGCGCAAGAAAAAGAAGCCGCCCGATGAACGGCAGCCCGCGCCGGCAGCCACGGCGGCACGACCGGCACGCGCAGCCCCGCCTCGCAAGAAAAACAAGCCGCCCGCTGAACGGCAGCCCGCGCCGGCAACCACGGCGGCAGAGCCCTCACGCGCAGCCCCGCCTCGCAAGAGAAAGAAGAAATCTGAGGCTTTGGCGTCTGCATCACACAAGGGGAAGGAGCCCATGCCCCCGTTGCGCACAAGTGCACGCGCGCGCACGGTCAGGGACTATAGAGAACAAACCTCTAGCAACGAGGGGAATGACTTTCTGAGCTATCTGCTCATTTTATAGTTATGTTGCGGCGGGCTCAAAGGGGGCCGATCTGCCGCCTGTAGCGTAGCTCTACCGTACGTCACCTACACCATGTTAGGTGCTTGTTGTTACTTAGGACTAGAGAGAGAAAAGGGACCGGCGGTGCGCCGGTACTAGTGCCTACTGGCAACCGTGCCCGCCCTTGATTGAGGGGGGCGCGGCGCCTTGAGACATGTGCTTTGTTTTCCATTTTCACACCGTATACTTAGAGTGGTGTGGTGAACGTAGGGAGGCCTTTTTGCAGCTTCGCAACTTGATCCCAGCATTTGCTGGCAAGGTCGGCTGGCCGCTATGGCGGCTGCGCTGAATGTAAGACGATGCTATCGGCCTCTCCGGGCGTGGAGAGGCCTGGAATAAAAGTCTTTATGATCGCCACCTACCGTTACAGGCCACGGTAATGGTTGTTGGGTGGGGGGCTCTACGATTTGAGTAAAAGGGTGTGATTTCCGGCGCTGGGCCCACTGACGATTCCCCTCTACCCCTGGGTGCGGCAAGCAGCTTCCTGACACTGGGGAAGCTGCGTTTTTTAGTCGGACAACGTCAGGGAAGGAGCCATACAGGCCAGGGCCAGCGGCTACGGTGGAAAGAATCACAGGTGGAGGCGAATCTGCCTTAAACGTGGAGATGGCTAGCGTGGGGTGCCAGGGTAGCCCATAACTACCAGGAGCCTGACAGCGGACCCGATCTTTCGGCCTGTGGCCAGACGGGAGTTTCGGGGAGGATGCGGGGCTGGAGCGAATCTTGGTGGGAGGAGCGCGCTATTCATAATTGCCCAGTTTTTCAGCAAAGGCAGCGGCTGCCGTGGGTCGGGGGGGGGTCCTGTCGGCATGGGTAGGTCGGCAGGCACTCTGTACCCTCTCGGCGCTCCGGCGAGCAGGCCCCTTCTGCCCTTGGCGATAAGGGAGAGGTGGGAAGCTGCGGAAAACCGTGGGTATTCATGCGCACTTACAAAAAATCTGGTTAAGAAATTCTACAGCGCCTGGCAAGCCTGGAAAAAAAAAAAATAAAATAAAAAAAAAAAATAAAATAAATAAAAAAAAAAAAAATATTTTCCCCTCGCGGGGGGCGCGTGAAAACGTCTAAGGCTCCGCTACGCCCGCCCAAAGGCGGCGGGCTCCGCTTTGCCTTTGCCGTTTTCACGCGCCCCCCACGAGGGGGGGTGCGTGTGGAACCCGGCAGTGCGGTCCGGCTTTGTTTTAAGAAAATGCATTATATACCATAATAAAGCTCCACTCGGCTGCGGCTGCGCCAAGGCTCGTGACACCATGGGGATGGTGAGCCTTGGCGCTAGGAGGTCCGCAGCCATCATTATCACCACGATGGGGGGTAATGGAGCCAGTGGCAGTGGCTCTACCCTCGGGAAATCCCAACGGCTTTGCCGGTGGGCTGGTGATGGTGGTTGGGTGAGCTGGAGACGTTCCCAGGTGGCATAAGTCCTAAAGCGGCAGCACTGGGATGCGCCCCTCTAGGAAGGGGAACGCATGTGGCTCCGCCCTGCGTCCGCCGGGAGACCGTAGCGGCCACACGGGGGCGGGAAGGGGGGCATCATCATGCCAACAAGAGCCCAGCATTCCAAGTGGTTGCGTTCCTACCACCAGGGCTGGAAACGGCCTGGGTGGCCAGAGATGGTGATGTGGGACAAGATTGGACCAAGGGGGCATGTGCTGGGCCCCAGCATGGTGAACTGGCCTAACTTGACAATGACTTGTACAATGATTTTGAGGGTGTGGCTAGGCTCAACTGTTAAAGCCTGCACACACTTATTGTAATAAACTTGTTTCTCTGGTAGGAAGGCACTCCAATGGACCTTAGCTTCAGCACCTATTTTCTGAGCTATCTGCTCATTTTATAGTTATGTTGCGGCGGGCTCAAAGGGGGCCGATCTGCCGCCTGTAGCGTAGCTCTACCGTACGTCACCTACACCATGTTAGGTGCTTGTTGTTACTTAGGACTAGAGAGAGAAAAGGGACCGGCGGTGCGCCGGTACTAGTGCCTACTGGCAACCGTGCCCGCCCTTGATTGAGGGGGGCGCGGCGCCTTGAGACATGTGCTTTGTTTTCCATTTTCACACCGTATACTTAGAGTGGTGTGGTGAACGTAGGGAGGCCTTTTTGCAGCTCCCACCCACCCACCCTCGCTGCTGTTGGGGACAAGATTGGACCAAGGGGGCATGTGCTGGGCCCCAGCATGGTGAACTGGCCTAACTTGACAATGACTTGTACAATGATTTTGAGGGTGTGGCTAGGCTCAACTGTTAAAGCCTGCACACACTTATTGTAATAAACTTGTTTCTCTGGTAGGAAGGCACTCCAATGGACCTTAGCTTCAGCACCTATAGTGATTTTAACGGTAGTGATGCCAAGGATGATTCTGATTGATGCTGCTGCGCCAGCATTTTGCGGCCTCATTAGATGCTGCTCACAAGTGTAATTATGCCGATATTATGTTGAATAAAGATGCATCACTCATTGTTTGGGCCTAAACTGACTTGTTGTCGGTTCAGCCCTTGTATTTTTTACCACTTTTGTGCTCGTCGTGGTGTTCTTTTTACCACTTTGGCCACTTTTACCACTTTTACCACTTTTTATCACTTTTTACCACTTTTTACCACTTTTTACCACTTTTTACCACCTCCGTGGCCGTGTTTTAGGTGGTAAAAGTCGCTTTTTTTATCACTTTTTATCACTTTTTATCACTTTTTATCACTTTTTACCACTTTTTATCACTTTTTACCACTTTATACCACCTTTTGGGTGGTTTTGGGTGGTAAAAAGTGATAAAAAGTGATAAAAAGTGATAAAAAGTGAAAAAAAGTGATAAAAAGTGATAAAAGTGGCATTTTTTACGGCAACCGAGTTCCTAGTGTTATCTTGTGGGTCCCTGGGTGAAACAAGACATGTAAGTGTTTGGATGTAGTGCTTGGGTACAGTTGCAGTCCCCCCTGAAATAATAGGGTGAAATCCAAGGTATACGTGCTCCATCATGCATGATAAGGTTGTGAACCCCGTACTCGCGGCCTGCGCGTATAGTCGTCTCCAATCATATCCGGCAGGGACCTGCAGTGGTTATGGCAGGTATTGGTGGCACACAGGTTGGAATAAGTGTTAGCATGCATGTTTGCCCATACTCCATGCTTACCTATCGTTTCCATGTTCAAAACTGCACTAGGATGCCTATTTTAGCCCCCCCAAAACTTGCGACTAAAAATAGTCACCAGTTATTTTTAGCACCAGCTGATGGGTCCCTGGGGGAGTTACAATTTTTAGTGTTTGTATCCCATCCTAACTAAAAAATCCATCTACAAAACCAACCCCAGGGTCAACTCATTGAGGAAAGGGGTCTATCATCCATTATAAGGGTGTCACCGCGCGCACTCACCGTACCCCCCTGAGGGGGGGGCTATTTATAGAGCAGGGGGGGCTAGCACTGGGACCACCCACTATACCCCCAGGTGGGCCCTAATATGGTTATGCTTGGTTCCTAGTATGGTCTAGAAAAAATAATTAGGCTGAATGGGGGCACCTGTGGCATACTGTGCAACTCGTGACTCATTTTAGTCACGAGTCAAAGACGGTTGAGGGGTTAATGCTCCGTGACTCCCCAACGGGAGCACGAGTCTATAATTAATTAATTAATTAATTCTCAGCAGGGAGGGACTCCCTGCATGGGCACTGCATAATTAAATAAAGCTAGGCGTCATCTGGAGGGTGGCTCATCATAGGCACACATGTACATGACTAAAAAGGCGTACGCCATGAGTCTTTCTAGCCCGTACATAGCCAGTGTGGCATGGTCATCAGCGGTGGAGAACGGCTCACCATATATGTAAAATGGTTGTCATCATTGCATTTAACAATGAGCTCGCGCGGAACACTCAAATGTATAATAAGCATTGAAGGAAAACTGATGACATTCGGTCATGCCAATAATTGCCATATTTACCGTACTTTTTACCGCCAGTTTTCAATGCGGAATTTCCCTGCATGGGCAGCAATAACGAGTGCCGCGTGGACACGGGGCCGGAATGTGGGTGAGGTTAGAGACTATAGAGTTCATGCTTGTTGTAGCAGGCCTTTGGCAGTGTTTGTGCACGTAGTTCTCTTTGTGCATGTGTGTGCACGTGTGTAGTAGTAGTATGTACATGTGTGCCGTGCCGTTTGTGACGCTGAGCCCTGAAAATACGTCTGCAGCTTCGCCCTCCGGCCCGGAAGGCAGTGGTGCCACTAGTCAAGCACTAGTGGTCGCCCCGGCTGGCCGGCTCCCCCTGGGCTCGCCTCGTCGCCATCGGCATTGCCTGAAGTCCATTAAGCGCATTCGCCCTGACGAACCGAGCTGGGACGAGTTCAACTTTGGCTCCAGCTTCAGCACGGCTATTTTGACAAGCTCATCCCCCGCGGATTCCTGAGCTACTTTTGGGGGGGATCTTACGCCTCGCTTCTTGAACTGTGCAAGAACTGATCCACCAGCGGCGCCGCGGCCTCCGGCCTCTGCGATGCCCACAGGATGTACAATCGTTCGGTTGAATACCTCATCAACAGCCAACCTCGCCCGTTGCCTCCAGTGTCCTCTACGCCTTCCTGTCCCTAAGTACTCGGGCGCTCCGTCGAGGAGCTGTGGCAGTCACGCATGGGCCGGAGGCAATCTGTCTGCTGAGCTCCCCCTTCTCTCCACCATGCACCGCCACCGGCCCACCGCCACCTCCACCGGCCTCCTCATCTCCACCTCCAAAGCCACCACCGCCACCACCGACGCCATCACCGCCCAGCTCCTCGACGTCGACAAGCACGACATCAAGGACAACACCATCGCCACCGAATGTCTGCAAAACACGTAGCCATCGCAGGCCTCACTGCCCATCTATTATAGCCTATAGCTGGGCGCCGGACGGGCGCGGTGATTGGTGAAGGACACTGCTTATAATACATATGTTGCCCGACCAGCGCCCCTGGTGGCCCATGCAGCCGGTGATGCAACTCCCATCCTGACCTGGGCATTCAAGGATGATGATGATGATGATGATGATGATGATGATGATGATGATGATGATGATGATGATGATGATGATGATGATGATGATGATGATGATGATGATGATGATGATGATGATGATGATGATGATGATGATGATGATGATGATGATGATGATGATGATGATGATGATGATGATGATGATGATGATGATGATGATGATGATGATGATGATGATGATGATGATGATGATGATGATGATGATGATGATGATGATGATGATGATGATGATGATGATGATGATGATGATGATGATGATGATGATGATGATGATGATGATGATGATGATGATGATGATGATGATGATGATGATGATGATGATGATGATGATGATGATGATGATGATGATGATGATGATGATGATGATGATGATGATGATGATGATGATGATGATGATATGATGATGATGATGATGATGATGATGATGATGATGATGATGATGATGAACCACACCACCACCACCACCACCACCACCTTCGCCATCGCCGCCCAGCTTGAGCACGTGCGGCAACAGACGCTTGACCTCCGCGAGGAGGCCGAGCTTGACAAGGCTGCGCAGCCGTAACGTCATCGTCAAGCACTACTAATCGACCAACTGCCAAGTGCCAGGTGAGAACTCCGATAAGATTACCAATGCATTTGAGAACATAATCCTTGCCCCCATGGCCCTCATAATAAGCGAGCTCCAGGCTTGCTCAATCTGGAGGCTATATCCGCCTTCCCCGCTTCCGGCCCGGGGGGTAACGGGCTGGACCGCCCCCGGGCTGCTGCTCACCTTTGAACAGTTTGAGTACATGGCGGCCAGGTTGGCCAATACGTCGGTACGTCAAATACGTCGGCCTCAAAATACGAGTATTATACGTGGAGCCTGGCAGAATACGTCACCACTGAGAATACGTGGCAGTTTGCAGCATGGTTATGAATGGGCCTTTTGGGTTTAGGCCTTAGGGGCAGAGTTATGCATGGATATCAGTACATTATGGTGGAAGGCATACTTTATTAACCCATAATCTGCACCATTCCTTGCATTGGTGAGGGACCACATGCGGACATCTTGCTGCTCCCTGAGCCGCTGTATCCTCTCCTGGAGCCTCGTCTTCTGCTTCTGAAGAAGCTCGCCCACCAGCAGCTTAATTCCGACTGGGAGCAGTGATCAGCCCTTTGTACTGACTAAGGCCGGCAATCATCGCCTTGAAAGAGCGGCTCTGAGCCGCGTGAAAGGAAATAGATAGCATTTTCAACAAAGAAGTTCGCCACCAGGAGATGGCATTCCTCTTCGTTTATGGGGCTCATGTGCAAACCTCGTAATTGTCTGCTGGCGAGGATCTCCTGCACCTGCCGACCCCAAAGCAAGGCCGTGGCCGCTCTCCGCCATTGTCCTGAAGCTAATGTGCTGCTGCTTCCTCGCCTTCAGCCCGGCCTTCTTGCTTCACAACTCCTGAAATTCTACTAACCTCCGTTTCTGCCCAATCTTTGCGTCAGGGCAAGCATCTATGCCCTGCCCTGCGATGCCCGCAAAATTTGCGCGCATCCGGGTCGCACTAATCTGCTTGCCATCGCCACTGGTAATATTATAGCCGCAAAATGAGCAGCTAAACTTCAGCTGCGAAACCGTTTTCCCCAGAGCATCCTTCACCAAGACAGTTCTTTTCGCTACAAAATTATGCTCTGGCCCAATTTTTCGTGCATGGCTGCAAAAAAAACACGTTTGCCCTCAGTGGCGACAAAATCCAATGGCACAGCGCCATGCAATATTAATGATACAGGCTGTGTTATAATAAGTACCACGTTCCCAGCACGGCTGGCATTTTCATCGTGCTGGCACTCTCTCCGTGTAAGTTCAGCTAGCTTGCCAACTGCCAAGTCATTATTGGACTTGCGAAAAGCCTAGTTCATAGTAGAAAATCTTGGTGAAGGTAGGCGCCGCGCCACGGTCCGGTTGGCCTGGCGCCTTGAAGCGCGCTGCCCCAGCTCGAACCTCGAAAATTTCTGTCTGAAAGTCCAAATCATGTATTCCTGACAAAATACGCGTATAGTACGTCGGGGCCAGAAAAACGCGTACTGCCGTATTTATTTTGACAATACGCGTACAGGCATGCACAAGGCAAAGGTGACACTAAATGGCCCGATTAATGGTTCACATTGCTATCCGGCATGGGCACGTACAGTCACGTTGTCCTTGGCGTCCAACCAAGCTCATGCCCTTCTTCTCCACTGCAGGTACTTGACCACCTCCAGGCGGCCACCCCAAGCATGGCACGGTGAAGCAAGCCCATTCCACCCGTCCTGTGTTGCAGGCAAAGCGTACAAATCACGGCCATGCGTGCGTGGAGAAATAGGAGTACTGCCAACCAGTAAGCTGAGCCTGGCAAGCTCCATGCCCAATTGATCTCTTTCCGAATTGTGCGATGGGCATGTGGCTGCACAGGCATAGGCCAAAAAGGCGCCGCCACAAGGCTTTAGATGCAAACAGGTGAAGGAACAAAAAGCGAACTGAGGGGCAATCATGATGAAGAACCTCTCATGTGGACAAGGCATGCCGATGCCAGCAGGCTGACAACATGGCAATAACAAACTTCAACGTAAGTACCATGTAATGAGAGAAAAAAGTGTGTGTTAAGTGCCGGACATACTGCTCCCGTGGCACTGCATTTGGAAAGGTGTCCCCACGACAGCATTCTAATTTTCCGGGTAAATGGGTATTTTTTATCAACCAATAGGAATATCGTTAGGTGAAGAGGTACCACGTATCGACCAGCTGGTTAGTGGTTACCAAGTGTGTGTAGTGTGATAGGTGATATGTTTAGAAAGGAGCAGTATGTGACCAGGGGAGCCAAGTGACACGCGTAAGGTCACCGTAAGGAATGCAAGTAAGCACCCTGTTGCGTCCCATTAGAGCATCGAAAAGCTCTAAGGGGTTGGGCCTGTCATTGTTGGGCCCGGGGTCCAACACCTTGTATTGTTCTTGCGCCAGTAGCCAAGCGCGACGCATTGCTGAGTTCCAGCCAGAGGAAGATAAACCGCCTCACCACGGCTGCTTTGGTGTACTCGTGTCGCACTTTGAAAACCGTCTCGTTCCGGATAGTCCAGATCGCATATGATAGCATATTAGTGCGAAGCCATACCCAGTCCAGTCGACTGTCGGACAACTCTTCCCCTGGGGGCCCCACAATACCAAATATGACAGCATTCTAATTTCTCCTTCTCCCAAATCCTGCCTACTGAAGCATACTTGCAGCAAGTACCCAATCTTGGACATCCTCATAGCTAATAGATGCTGGGCAGTGGGCGATAGAAAAGGAACCCAAGAGAATACACAAAGTATAGTACAAACCAGTACCGTACAATAAAAGCTTTTGCATCAAATCGCTCCCACTCCTCGTCACTGCACACGTGAGCTGGTCGTAGCACTGCTACCCTTCTCGGCATTTACAACGTTCGGTCGCACACCACCATGCAGATGACCAAGGCTGGCTAAGTCCGGAATCCCCCCGTTTTGCGAACGGAGACGGTGCCAACGTATACATGACGCACTGCACCTGCCTCTGTCCGCCGTTGGATTCAGCAGATCGACGAACCTGGCAGCATCCCGCGCAAAAATTTTTTGAACGTCTTTCGCCAAAAGGCACCATGCAACGGCAGCTACACAAACGGCCGGACCGCACGCCTCGCGCGGGGCCCGCACGCCCCGCGCGGCTGCGTGCGGATCGGCTAAACTCCGTACTGCTTGGTACAAGTACAGAGGCCTCAGGAGCTAAGGCTGTACCGTTTCAGTAGACTTCTACCAATGAGCCCGTGACTAACCAACACTACCGTACACTGACCGTAATATCTACCATTTGAATGACTGAGAAAATGTCCGTTTGATCAAAAGGGATCGACGACATCGAAAGCGTTGGCGAGCAGACTCAAACTTGCAACGGGTGACTTAGCGGCTATCACGGCGGCGGGTGGCACGCAGGCAGGCACCAGAAAGATGGCGGTCGGTTGCTACCCACCCATGGATACCGGACTCGAGCCGAATCGGTTTTCTCTGAATATAGTTTAATTAACGCATGCGGGAAAGATAAGGCCGCCATGCCTTGGCCTGGATGTGGAAGGCTGTCTGCGACATGGGCTGACTAATTCGATTTGTACAAAGGGTTTCCTGCTCGCCCGAATTTTCCTTGGATGACCCGGTTGTTTATAAGGGTCGGTGGTTATTAATTAGCGGTCCGAGAAAATTAATTGTAGGTTTTATACGACTTCACTTGCAAAGATTCGTGTTTGGTTGCACCAGCTGAGGTTAGGTGGGGACCTGTAGGGTCGGCTGGTTGCTTACCGAATCTTTGGCTGATTTGGGTTATTTAGTGAGTCGTGATTAATTATTGTAAAGTGGATTCGGACCGGCCCAAGGGGTCGATGGGCGCGTTTTATGTTTGTTAGTCTTGGGAACCTTGTACAACTACCTGTACGGTTAACGCACTAGCCTGGGGGTGCGTGGCCACGCTGTTTGTAGTGGCGTTTTCAGCACTGTTCAGGCCGGTGTGTGACGCATGCCGGTGTTAATTCATTTAGGATGATGTCAGCTTGTGTGTCGGCGGGCCATGCCTTAAGCAAGCTAGGCAGGCAATGATCCGCAATTGTTTCTTTCACAATGGCGGCAATGGCCGCCTGTGCAAAATTGCACATTCTAGCGCGGGTTGCATCTGTCTTGTAGCCGAGGCAGATGGTGGCACAACCGCTAAGTTGTTCGACCAAGCATAGTATAGTTGGTCGTGCAACGGAAAGAAAATTTAAATTTACCCCCATGTCGTTTTCCCCGGCTGCGGGTCTTTTTGACATGGGCGAAGGATGGGGCGTTACTCCGGCGGTTTGGCCAGCTTCGGCGGAGCTGTTTATAAGTTTCTAAAACAGCTCTAGTGTCACATCGCAGGCTTGCCACCTTGCGATGGTGCGTGGGACGTGACCTGGACTCAAAAGGTCCCGAACCAGGATCCTGTCAGCAACGACCTTTTTTTGTCATAAAATATTTTTTGTGGCGGCAGGTCAGTTGTCCAGCTGCCCCTGCCGAGGAGGGGTGGTTGGGGACAATAGGAGCCGCGCGAGAGTTGCGCTCCGAAGCTAGAAATTTCCCTATTGCGAGACTCGAGTTGGGGAGGGCGTCTCAGGGAGGCGAGGCTACGCCAGACCTTTGTCGTTCCTTTTCGTCTCAGCACCTGCTGCGCGGCTCAGTCTATTATGGTGTCGTAAAACCTCTTTCCTTTTTGGACGGTTCCGGAATTGCGAAATGCTGGCTCTTTTTGAGGGCTTGTTTTTGGGGTGGTCACCGGCTTGTGTCGCATTGTAACCAGCGGGCCCCTGCGGGGGTTAATATAGCCTAGCGCGGGCTGAGTCGCCATTTAAGATGTTGCGACACGCTCTTTCGCGCACGGTGGTCATGAGTTTAATCGGCGCAATGGGGTTGGCGCCAGGGGGGGTAATTGGGTGGAGGCTTCTTGCTTCCGCGTGCGGATTGAGAAACCTTAAGGCCACTGTTAACTGCTGCATTTGTGGCAGGGCTCCACTTATTGTATTCAATCAAATGCTGGTCTTCTTGGGAGCTGAGTGATCTTAATCGGTTTTCTCTGAATATAGTTTAATTAACGCATGCGGGAAAGATAAGGCCGCCATGCCTTGGCCTGGATGTGGAAGGCTGTCTGCGACAGGGGCTGACTAATTCGATCTGTACAAATGGTTTCCTGCTCGCCCGAATTTTCCTTGGATGACCCGGTTGTTTATAAGGGTCGGTGGCTATTAATTAGCGGTCCGAGAAAATTAATTGTAGGTTTTATACGACTTCACTTGCAAAGATTCGTGTTTGGTTGCACCAGCTGAGGTTAGGTGGGGACCTGTAGGGTCGGCTGGTTGCTTACCGAATCTTTGGCTGATTTGGGTTATTTAGTGAGTCGTGATTAATTATTGTAAAGTGGATTCGGACCGGCCCAAGGGGTCGATGGGCGCGTTTTATGTTTGTTAGTCTTGGGAACCTTGTACAACTACCTGTACGGTTAACGCACTAGCCTGGGGGTGCGTGGCCACGCTGTTTGTAGTGGCGTTTTCAGCACTGTTCAGGCCGGTGTGTGACGCATGCCGGTGTTAATTCATTTAGGATGATGTCAGCTTGTGTGTCGGCGGGCCATGCCTTAAGCAAGCTAGGCAGGCAATGATCCGCAATTGTTTCTTTCCCCTCCCTCCCACCCTGGAGGCTTCTTGCTTCCGCGTGCGGATTGAGAAACCTTAAGGCCACTGTTAACTGCTGCATTTGTGGCAGGGCTCCACTTATTGTATAACTCTTCCCAGAGTTGTTTCTTTCCCAATGGCGGCAATGGCCGCCTGTGCAAAATTGCACATTCTAGCGCGGGTTGCATCTGTCTTGTAGCCGAGGCAGATGGTGGCACAACCGCTAAGTTGTTCGACCAAGCATAGTATAGTTGGTCGAGCAACGGAAAGAAAATTTAAATTTACCCCCATGTCGTTTTCCCCGGCTGCGGGTCTTTTTGACATGGGCGAAGGATGGGGCGCTACTCCGGCGGTTTGGCCAGCTTCGGCGGAGCTGTTTATAAGTTTCTAAAACAGCTCTAGTGTCACATCGCAGGCTTGCCACCTTGCGATGGTGCATGGGACGTGACCTGGAATCAAAAGGTCCCGAACCAGGTTCCTGTCAGCAACGACTTTTTTGTCATAAAATATTTTTTGTGGCGGCAGGTCAGATGTCCAGCTGCCCCTGCCGAGGAGGGGTGGTTGGGGACAATAGGAGCCGCGCGAGAGTTGCGCTCCGAAGCTAGAAATTTCCCTATTGCGAGACTCGAGTTGGGGAGGGCGACTCAGGGAGGCGAGGCTACGCCAGACCTTTGTCGTTCCTTTTCGTCTCAGCACCTGCTGCGCGGCTCAGTCTATTATGGTGTCGTAAAACCTTTTTCCTTTTTGTACGGTTCCGGAATTGCGAAATGCTAGCTCTTTTTGAGGGCTTGCTTTTGGGGTGGTCACCGGCTTGTGTCGCATTGTAACAGCGGGCCCCTGCGGGGGTTAATATAGCCTAGCGCGGGCTGAGTCGCCATTTAAGATGTTGCGACACGCTCTTTCGCGCACGGTGGTCATGAGTTTAATCGGCGCAATGGGGTTGGCGCCAGGGGGGGTAATTGGGTGGAGGCTTCTTGCTTCCGCGTGCGGATTGAGAAACCTTAAGGCCACTGTTAACTGCTGCATTTGTGGCAGGGCTCCACTTATTGTATTCAATCAAATGCTGGTCTTCTTGGGAGCTGAGTGATCTTAATCGGTTTTCTCTGAATATAGTTTAATTAACGCATGCGGGAAAGATAAGGCCGCCATGCCTTGGCCTGGATGTGGAAGGCTGTCTGCGACAGGGGCTGACTAATTCGATCTGTACAAATGGTTTCCTGCTCGCCCGAATTTTCCTTGGATGACCCGGTTGTTTATAAGGGTCGGTGGCTATTAATTAGCGGTCCGAGAAAATTAATTGTAGGTTTTATACGACTTCACTTGCAAAGATTCGTGTTTGGTTGCACCAGCTGAGGTTAGGTGGGGACCTGTAGGGTCGGCTGGTTGCTTACCGAATCTTTGGCTGATTTGGGTTATTTAGTGAGTCGTGATTAATTATTGTATAGTGGATTCGGACCGGCCCAAGGGGTCGATGGGCGCGTTTTATGTTTGTCAGTCTTGGGAACCTTGTACAACTACCTGTACGGTTAACGCACTAGCCTGGGGGTGCGTGGCCACGCTATTTGTAGTGGCGTTTTCAGCACTGTTCAGGCCGGTGTGTGACGCATGCCGGTGTTAATTAATTTAGGATGATGTCAGCTTGTGTGTCGGCGGGCCATGCCTTAAGCAAGCTAGGCAGGCAATGATCCGCAATTGTTTCTTTCCCCTCCCTCCCACCCTGGAGGCTTCTTGCTTCCGCGTGTATAACTCTTATTGTATTCAATCAAATGCTGGTCTTCTTGGGAGCTGAGTGATCTTAACAGTTATTCTCCCAGTTATCGGGTTTTTCCTTAACAGGAAAGAATTCTCCCAGTTATCGGGTTAATTAAATGTTGCATGACTATATCTCACCTCCGTAATCTATCATTCTCAATGAATATATATTAAAAAGATAATTACTTACAGCAGAGTGAAATCACTCAAACCAAAGCAAACGCCCAGCTATAAATATATATATAGGGAACCAGGGGTGAAGGTCGCCAACAATTATTCTGGCATGGCAGGGCAGACACGGAGATTCGGCTAGTGGAACATCTATTATACGCAGACGGCACCGATCGATCGATCGAGCTAGGACACTGAGCACGTGCAGACGTGGTTTGACTGCCTCGCCGAATCGAGGCCCGCATGGTGCCCATGCAGGGCTCGAGGTCAGCAAGAAGACAATTAACAGAGCTAGACGTACCTGGCGGTCAGGCTCACTCAGCCACCGCCCGGGCGGTGGCTCAGGATCGAGGGCGACCTGAGTCATTAATTAATTAACTCTCCTTGATGGCTCTCGTCGCGTCCAGTATCGGGACCGCGCCAAGTTGCTGGGTATATATTACTCTCCAGCTGCGAGGCCGACGTGGACCACCGCGTATCCGGCTCCGGCCTCGCCTGCATGGCACGCTTTACGCGCAATAATTAATTAATTAATTAATTAATTAATTAATTAATTAAACTCGTGCTCCCGTTGGGGAGTCACGGAGCACCGAAGTGCTTTTAATCCCTGTGTGTGCAGTGTGCACAACAGGATCCAGAAAGGGCAGAGACCCCCAGTCTCCTTCATGCCTAATCATGCCACAGCTGCATTCCGGCACGCTAGCTAAACGGACACGCTAACGATCCGGCAATCTGTGGGTGCAATAAGACCCATGTGAGCATGGCGGCATAACAGGGAGCGTGGGCAAGTAATCTGGTCGATCATAGCCAGCCTGGACGTAGCATGGCTGTACAAGGACTAAGCTAAGGCTATGGCTGGTTGTATACCGTGGCGTTCGCGATGGACGTGACTATAGGTATATGTTGGCACAGCTATAGTGGGCAAACATTCTAAGCATTTACGCCAATACAGGGCCCTGTGGCGCAAGCCCTTGGGCGAGCTATAGAAACAGGACCTGTTTACGTGTATATACGTGTACGTGGGCTACGCTGCTCACATCCGCATGCAAGGAGGCTGGCACTTGTACCTATAGGCAATGTGCCACTTATCACCAGCACCAATGATCAAGTATAGCGACGTCTGCCTGCAGCTAGCTAGTAGTAGGGAACTTATAGCTAGCGATCGCACCAACCAGGTATAGACACATCACGTGGCCCCTCCGCGCAGGGCTGCACGACCAGCTCAGCCCGGCAGCAGGCACCTCCTCACGTGGGACAGGCCCAGGCAGCAATGCCGGCTAGACGCCGCAAGGCCCGCACTTTCAAAGAGCAGCTAGAAGAGGACCGACGGGGGCTGCCTAGAGGCCTCTCCGTGATTTGGAAAAAAGATGATGGACAATTAAGGCCATTTAAGTGGGCTCAGGTTATAGAGGACAACCACCCCCCTCCATGCAGTAGGTTCCCGGACCATGCACTGTTTGGAAACGCGGGAAGCATGCTAGGCACGACCCATAGTAGCTAGGGTCTCGGGCAATAGATGTACAGCAATAGATGTAGAGTAGGAGTGATTTTGTACCTACTAGATAGTTATAGAATAGACCGGAGGGATTGCGTACTATACGTGTCGGTACCCATCCATCCAGCTATCGGGGTAAATGCTCCGTGACTCACCTAGCTACGGGATCGAGCTCGATTAATAAATTGATGGCTAGACAGGTGCGAGAGGTCCCCATGCAGTTCGATTCCGGCCTGGATTCATTTGCAGATCGCGTTTTCCACGGACCGGCACTGAACGCAAATGGTTTTCACCTTTGCGGCGTGCCAAATCAGAATATACGCTTGGCTGATCTCGATAGTATACCGGCTACGCCCCCTTCTAAAGAAGGTTTCAGCCGTGTTCAGCCGGCCCGTCTCACGTGTCGAGACTGAAAAAGTCTCGAGTGGACACGTGTGTAGTACTCCTACACACACAGTCTGGAATGATTTATCTAGTACAAATCCGAATGGCTTGCATCACTCCCCGGAAAGGAGAACTTTTGCGGTTGGACTGTAGGTGTCAGTTGGCGATGCCTTAGGATCAGGAGATGTCCGTCCTATAGTCAGCAAAAGTTGGTGCGAGAGGTCCCCATGCAGTTCGATTCCGGCCTGGATTCATTTGCAGATCGCGTTTTCCGCGGACCGGCACTGAACGCAAATGGTTTTCACGTTTGCGGCGTGCCAAATCATGCAGAAATCAGAAAATAGCTACTAGGGAATTGCATGTTTCAGCAGAGAGTACAACTCTCTGCATGGGCAAAGCATGGCTAACTACTTTAATGAACGCTATATAATGCATCATCTGGTGTGGGTCCCATCATAGGCATACATGTACATGACCACGTCAGCTACTGTAAGCCTTACTATCTACACTACTACTACTACTATAGGCTGAGGTTGCTTGGGCCTAGTTGGGGTGCTGGGGCCGGCGGCGGGGGTCGCCAGCATGCCAGGGTTTGTGGTCGACGACTCGACGTAGATGACCGCCCCCTGCCAGCGGTATAGTAACGAGCTTCTTCCGGCCTAGCTGCTGCCTGCCGGAGCTGTTAAGGTATAGTAAATTAATTAATTAATTAATTAATTAAACGTACTGTAGGTATATAGGTCGGCCATAGCTCCCATCGCCATTAATTGTTGCTGCGCACCACTTGAGGTCAAGTCGTCGTGCGTCCAGCGTGTACACCTGAGGTCCCCACGAGTAAGCCGCTTGTGACGCTTTAGAGAAACAGCAGCTTCACGTCCGTCATGCCAGGTTGGAAAATACGTGCGTATTGTCAAAATAAATACGGCAGTACGCGTTTTTTTGGCCCCGACGTACTATACGCGTATTTTGTAGGAGACGAAGGACGATCGAGGAAATTAGGCCGGTGACGATGTTATGTTGTCTGCCAACAAGGGCGCGCATCTGGCACCTAACATTTAATCGTAGCACAATTGACATCCAGGCACCATGGCTAGCGACGGTGATGGTGCGTGTCTATGGAACACGATGATGATGGGGCTGACGAGATGCATGCAGGCCGTATTCGAGACTGTCTGGACACACATCGTGAAAGAACAGACTCTCAACAAGAAAGGGCAGCCGACAGGTAACTAAAAGCTCAGTGCATGACGTGCACACTTTTGGATGCAAAATTCTCGGGTTCTACCACCCGAGCAAGGCTACCAGTGACCCGAGCAAGGCTAGCACCCGCCATATATCATGGGCGCCACGTATATGCGAAGGAGGCAAGAGTGAGCGAGTGCAAGAGGCCGCCGGAGGCATTGCGTCGCAGGCTGCGGGGTATTTGGTGTGACTCGCGATGCACATAAATGCCTTATTTAGCCATGCCGGCTGCTGCTAGCCAGCCACCGTACCATATGCATGTGTTAATGGTTTAGGGAAGCTGGGTCAGGTTGCTGGCATGCATGGTATCCTGCACGCTAGCCATGCACATTGTTGGCAGCCCGCATGGATTCTTGCTTCATGTAGATCAATATTGCATGGTGGCCTACCACGAGTATAGGCAAGATGTCAGCGTTTCTGGCATAATGCATCTTATTACTTTTGGCAAGTTGGCCAACTGACCGTGTGCTGTATTTCAGTCTTAGTATATAGCAATTCCATGCTGCCAGAGATGACGTGTTTTTAAGTTCAACCTACAGTAATGGTGGCAGCAATCTCTATACCTCTGCAAGTGTCATTGCGCATGCATATCTACTTGTGTTATTATCCTTTTCAGGTGTGCACTGATTGTGCATACAACTTTGTTATGCATGGTGTGCTTTTAACAGACTTCACAATTAAACAGGACATGCAATGCTTGTACTTGTAAGCATGCAGCAACGGTAATGCCAATGTCATGCTCAGATGATGTGTCACATATATAGGCATGTGGTGCATTGCAAGAACACAAAGAAAACATGCCTGATTGGTCAGAATGTTGAGGAACCCCCTGAACCATTTAAAAAACAGCATTTTCAAGAGTCACCGTACGATTTGCGTATAATACCCCGTACGAGCGTATTATACCCAATACCCATGGGCCCCGCGTACGATTGCGTATTGCGTATGCCTGTTCACTGATGACAGGCTGCCTGCTGCGGACTTTCGTTTTGCGGTATATAGCGGTCATGCATTCGCGGGAACTCGCAGGTTTCTTTAGCGCAGCATCCTTCAGTTAGTGATTCCTTTGTGCACTTCAATCTCTGCGGTGCTCGGCCACCACGCGGGCTGCACAGGGATGTGCTGGAGATGAGGGAGGCGACGGCGATGTCTATGCCAAGTGCGATGGTGATGGCGACGGTGATAGCGATGGCGATAGCGACGGCGATGGTGACGCCGATGGCGTCGCAACTCAGCAGCAAGCTGGGAAGGCATCCGATACGTCCCATGAAACGAGAAAGCAGGTCAAGAACGGCACAGTATGAAATCACGACATCGTGGCGACTTTAGTTAGTGGCTGTAATGCAAATTTGTAAATTGCGGGGGGCAGCTTTCGAAATGTTTCTTTGTTGCTGCATGTTTATATGTGCATGACGTATGTGCATTCATGCATTATGTGCAATCATTCATTGGTGCTGCTGGAACGCGTTACTTGTTACAGGGATGTGCCGGATTTGAACAAGGCGACAGAGATGCCGACACCAAGGTCGATGGTGGCGGCGATCACGTTGATGGTCAAACCGATGCCGATGCCAGTGACCATGGCCGTGCCCACGGCGATGCCAAGGGCAATGAACATGGCCATCAACATGCCCATAGCAGTGGCCAGGTATAGTGGAGCCCTGCGGGTGATACACTGCTGCGTTCAGTTGACATCAACCGGGATTGTTCTGGGACAGCACCTACCATGCATCGAGCGCGGCTCCATCTTTGCAAGTGCACGACCCCAAGCGACATACGTAGTCGTTTCAGTGAGTGGTTGAAGGTGCATGCAGGCTTCTTTGCATGGCCAAAACCACAGTCTCCAACCTGAAGGGCCTTAAGCATCGCTCGAGTCAGCGCCCCGGCCATCATTGATGGATTGAGCCCTGCATGTTGTGTTTGTCAAGCTCCCCCTTGATGGCAAAGGCATGCCTTTCACCCAAGCTCTTGACGTAAACGGCAAGCCCTACGCGATGCCACCTGGGCCAGCTGGGGATGCCACCTTGGCAAATGGTGAAGGTCTCTTGGCCACGCTTGATGTGCAGCAGTTCTCCAAGTATCCGGCTGCGTTCTGCCGTGTGGGCAATGATTCAGCCCCTTTTCCTTTCGATGAGGCACCGCGATGGCAGTCTTCTCGCCCTGCAAAGGTGCCCAAGCTGGCATCACCCGTGCCAGCATCTCCAGCAGCCTGCCAGGTGTGCATCACTCACGCCAGGAAAGCCGGCTGCCCACAGGCGTGCATCCCTCGTGCCAGAATCGCCTGCCGAGCGTGCTTCACTCACACCGGAACTGCCAACTGCCAAGCATGCCAGCAAGGATAGAAAAAGCATTCGTGGATCTTACGAACACAGAGACAGAATCCAAGCCAACAAAAAAGCCTAAATCAGAAGACTCACTCGGTGGCATGGGCGACGACATCGATCATGGGCAAGGGCAAGGGTAGCGAGGGCAAGGGCATGGGCTGCACGTACTGCATGGCACGCAGGGTGCGAACATGGGCATGTTTGGCATGCAGGGCATGAATAGCATGGGCACAGATGGCACGAGTATGGTTGGCATGGGTATGGTTGGCATGGGTATGAATGGCACGGGAATGGGCATGGCATGCCGGGCGGCATGGGCAGCATGGGTGCATGGCATGGGCATGGGCATGGGCATGATGGGCAGCATGGGCAGCATGGGCATGGGCATGGGCATGGGCATGGGCATGGGCATGGGCATGGGCATGGGCATGGGCATGGGCATGGGCATGGGCATGGGCATGGGCATGGGCATGGGCATGGGCATGGGCATGGGCATGGGCATGGGCATGGGCATGGGCATGGGCATGGGCATGGGCATGGGCATGGGCATGGGCATGGGCATGGGCATGGGCATGGGCATGGGCATGGGCATGGGCATGGGCATGGGCATGGGCATGGGCATGGGCATGGGCATGGGCATAGGCATGGGCATGCCAGGCATCATTGCCAGGCATGCCAGGCATGGGGGGAATGGGGGGCATGGGGTGTATGGGGGGAATGGCAGGCATGGGGCCGGGCATGGGGGGAATGGGCATGGCAAACTGCAATAAACTGCAGGAAAATTAAGAATGGCATTACAAAAGTGCTTACAATATGTATCATGACTCGATCAGCTGCAAATGGTGTGAGCTTGCATGAATTATTACTTGTTTCACTGAAATTATTCCAAGGATCGAGTTGTTACAACTGGCATGGCATTTGTTTACAATCAACGGCTGCCTCCCAAGCTCAGGCAGCCAGGAATTCAGGCTTTTGTACTAGACCAGCGGGAATAAAGGGGGGGGGGGGGGAGGGGGCGGGGTTTGACGGAATAATTGAATGGGCTAGGCCAAAAGGCTAATTGTATGTAGTTATTTCGTTGATTTTACGTTACTTTGTGAGTTTGGCACCCAATTAGTGAGCAAACTCTTGTCCAACTGAGTATAAACTGATGGCCATCAACTCTCTGTACGGGGCAGTGTATTTGTCTTAATTCTAACCACGTGTGTCCTACTTTTGTGTTTTTGTTTTGTCATTATGACTTCTGTCATAATGACGACACCGAGGTCCCCTACCCTACTTCACGCCGCTTCAAGCTGCTCGGCAGTTGGCTTCCCGACTGCGAGGACGACCTGACGACACGGATCGGCATGGCGTGCGGCGCACCTCCATCATGACCACCGCCGCTGGTGGAGCAACCCCGCCCTACCCCGGATCGTCAAGCGTGACCTCTTCAAGGTCGTCATTCTGACGATCCTGACCTACGGCGCCGAGACCTGGACACTGACGCAGGAGCTGGAGCATGCAACGACTCGACGGCACCGTCACCAATATGCTGCGCAAGGCCCTTAACATCCCCTTTGGTTTGCACATTAGTAATGAGGATTTGTACGCTGATTTGCCCTACTATGTTTCCCACATTATTAGGCACAGGCGCCTGGGCCTAGCCGGGCACCTGGCCCGCACAGATCAGGTAGACACATCAGATAGACTAGCTGGCACCAAACCCGCCCAGCCTGCGCGATATGTCCTCACCTGGCGTGCCCCATGCAGGCCGCGCGCGCGGCAGGGCCGCCACCCGTGGACTTTTCGCGATAGACTCGGCATGGACATGTGCTACACTAGACGCGACGGGCTCACGCCCGGGCAGCCTCCTGGTTTGTCTGTAATATGGCTAGGCAGATGGTACGCAAGGATAGATGGCAAGTAGTAATGTTAAGGAGACCACCCCCAATTAGTCTGTGGGCGCTCCGCGTGTGACCGCGTATGGCATTCATAGCGATTCGGGCCGCGGTGCCCACACCCCTGTAACTAGGACCTAGATTGCTTACACCATCCATTCCATCCCATGTTCCCCTCCCACTGAGGACAATTATGCGCACGTGACGCAGTCACGTGTCTATTAATTAATTAATGATGACTTCTTTTTCTTGGTATAGCCACTAACTAAGTTGGCTTCGCTGTGTGGTGTTTTTAAAAAATGCTTCCTGCATGCAGGCCAATGCGGAGGATGCACTTTCTGTCTTGAGCCATTTGATCCTGAAGTTGAGCGAGCGCAGTGTGGATGGGGTGGTGGTGGACGCCATCTATGACCGGGAGGAGGAGGTGAAGAGCTTCTTGAGCGAGAGCACGGACGGCCTGAGCCCTGCGAATGATCGATGGGAAGCATTCGGCATGCACTGTGCATCCAGTGGTTGCAGGGCCGGGTTTGCAAGTTGAACGTTTTTCTCCGAAGTCTCAACAAGGAAATGGAACGTGCAGATGAGGAGTTCTTCGAGGGAAGGGGCCTGCCAGTGCTCAAGGCATGCAGGTCATGGTGTGTGATGCCACCGACATGTGGAGCAGCACTGAATGCTGGGCTCTTTGCTGGGCATGCCGGCATCAATTGGTCCACAGGCCGCTGCATAAGGAATGGATCATTGCCGTGACGCTGCCAGCATGTGTTCATGTGTATGCATCATTCAGATTCAAGTGTGGAATGCCTGGGAACATTGTGGGTCGCTACGAGATTTGGTCAATCGCCTAACAAAACCATGCACGTGCCACTGCCTGAGTGAGATTAATAGAATGTCATTTGAGTTAGTGCTTTTACGCATGCAGAGGAGAAGTGAGACTTCAAGGGGCGGTTACTTGGTCTGCAACTAGCATACTGCATGAGCGCGTGTGCTAACTAAAGAGTATGCCTCCAAACTTGCGCGCGCCGGGCACCGGCGCGGCGCGACCCGAACCTATGTGACACAACAACTGCTTGAAGATGCAGGGCTTCTGGGACTATCCGTACTCCGCGCCCGCATGATTGACAAGGAGAAATGGGCTGCCATCTGCGATAAGCACCTTCCCGAGGGGTATGCTCCTGTTTTCTCCCCACGGGCCCCGCGGCCCGTTGCTAGCCAGGGTAGAAGTCCGCAGGTGGAGGTTATTGGTCCTGAGGATAGCCGCTATACTACCGCCTTGTCTGCCATTACAGTAGAGGACAGCTCGGATGAGGATCACATCCCCATCTAGTGCTTAACGGTTGGGGGATGATGCAGACGATATTTGTTTAAACTTTTGTGTAATTATTTTTCTAATGAGATTAGCATATAGTACTCCGTGGCATGCCTTTGCGCATGACACGCAAGTACTTACTTACTTACTTTCTTATGCCTCCAAATCTGTTTTCTGTTGCATGCTTTCAGCTATTGCATGCATAGGGATATAATGCACTCTAGCTGTTTTGCTAGATGATTGCTCTATGCTTTCTCACATTTATTCAATTCAATTTAATTCAACTTCTCACATGTAATGAATTTTGAAAAAATGAAATAATGCACAAATTTTTACAGGTATATGTTTCCAGCGTTGTTAGTCCTATTTCCAAACTTACATTGAGTGGATAGGGATGGCAAGTCTTGTCGGCCCAAAATGCACCATGCATAGCTTATTATATGCAGTTTTAATGACGTGCATGCCCCTAGGTTAGCCATCCATAATACCACGAGCCACGAGCCACGAGGTAGCCATGGCTGACGGCGGAGCTCATAACTTTCACGTTTGAGCACCGAATTTAGCCGTGAATATCACAATCGATGTCTTTCTACGACGCACATGCTGATATAATTTTGCGAAGCTATTACGCAATATATACGATGAGCAAACGCCTCTCGACGCAACGCAGCCTGGCGGCTGCGCTCGGCAATGAAAATACGCCTGCAGCCTCGGCTGCAGCTTCGCCCCCCGGCCCAGACGGCGACGGTGACACTAGTCGTGCACTGGTGCTCGCCCAGCCCCCCGGGCATGCCTCGCCATCTGCATCGCCTGAACCTAAGCGCAGTCGCTCTGCTGAGCCGCCCGCTGGGCAGAGATCTCCTTTGACGTCAACAGCTCCGGCTACTGGCAACGCAGCCCCGGATGGTTCATGGAAGACGTGTTTTTCGGCACGCACGCCTCGCTTCTAGCCCTGTGCGTGCACCTCACGTCCCACAACCGCGGCCGCTGGCCTGGTGATGGCAAGCTTGTCGACCCCGCCGAGGCTCTCCCAATCATTCACCGCATGAATCGCCCCAAGCTCCAACGCTTCGCCCTCTGCTCCCTTGTCAGGACGCTCCGAAACCGCGATCTGGGCTTCCCCACCGCCCCCCCCCACCGAAGCCACCATCCGCACCCTCCTTAAGGAAGCTTTCGAGCAGCACGTGACCCCCCTTGCCGCAGATGTGGCGGCAATTGGAGGCACGCTGGCTCCTGAGCTTCCCACCATCCCCACCGCCACCGCCACCCTCCTCGCCTCCACCCCCCCCCCCCTCCGCCTCCACCGACTCCATCACCGCCCAGCTCCGCGACATCGACCAGCGCCTCAAGGATAATGCAATCGCTATCGAGGTTTTGCAGAACACAGCAGGCCTCACCGCCCAGGCAGTGAAGGACATTGCCGCCAAGCCAGCCCCGGCTGGCCTGGCCGGCGATGCTCCGGCCTCCCATCACGACCTGGGCGGACATGCTTAAGCAACATACCACCTCCACCACCTCCGCCGTCGCAGCCCAGCTCCAGCGGCAGACGCTTGACCTCCGCGAGGAGGCCGAGCTCACCAAGCGCAGCCTCAACGCCATACTCAAGAACTTCGACATGGAAGAAGGTGAGAATTCCGAGAAGCTTGCACGTGCGTTTGAGAGCAAAATCCTTGCACGCATGGGCCTTCTTGGTGAGATCAAGCTGACCGCCCACCGCCTCCCCCGCGCGCGGGGGTAAGGCAGGGGCGCTTCCGCTTAATTCTTCTCATCTTTGAGAGCCCAGCGGACAAGATTTCGTTTCTCAGACGCCGCAAGCGGCTCGAGAAGACTCACTTCACCGTGGACGACGACTTGACCCTGGCACAGCAACAACGGCGACGGGAGCTATATGGCCGACCTACCTCCAGCTCCGGCAGACCAAGGCGGGCCAGCCGGTGTACTGGAAGGGGGCGGCCATCTACGTCGGCCACAAGCCCTGGCAAGCGACCCCCTCGACCACCGCGGCCCCAGCAGCCCCAGCCCCAGCCTAGGGGAATACAGCAGTAGTGTAGAATAGTTAGACTGTGGCCTTGTACATGCCCGCCTACTACAGGCACTATACCAGCTTAGGCCTGGCCTTTTTAGTCATGTACATGTGTGCCTATGATGAGCCACCCTCCAGATGATGCCTAGCTTTATTTAATTATGCAGTGCCCACGCAGGGAGTCCCTCCCTGCTGAGAAGCCATGCCCTAGCTCTTGTATAGCCATGCTGATCTTCCCCCACATGACATACTCCCCCTTAGCTGGGCATAGTGTGAAGATCGTGAGGGTGCAGGTGCCCCTGGTGCACCTAGATCAAGGGGAGCTTACATTCCCACCCTTGCATGAAGTAGCCTAGAATGTATTAAAAGCCATATGCCCCTTCTCAGGGATATGTGCTACATTTACTCCCAACGGAGTTATGTTGATTAATAATAATAATAATGCCCCTAGGAAGACTTCAAGTGAATTGGGGAAGAATTTGACTATATTGAGCCACCATCCATTCTGCACATGATTCATGAGGATTTATATGCTCCGCGCTTTTGCACGTGTATTCAATTCAATGCAATTCAATTCAATTCAATCCCATCCCCTCGCATCCCATCCCATTCCATGCTGTTCAGTTTAATTCAACTCAAATAATGCTCAAGCCAGTAAAATCTAGTCCAATTAAACACAATTCAATGTCAATCTGTACATCTGGAACATACATAAAACCATTTTGTCGCCTACAATACGCAAGGTAATGATTGTACCCAAATGCTTAGGGTTGGCACGCACCACCTCAGTGATGGCAGAATCAGCGAGTGGCCGACGAGCAGTGCTCAGTGCCCAGATGTAGGTTGCATGTTAAATACTTCATGGATCGGGGCTCCACACTATCCCAACAGGCAGATGCACGCATTGAAGGAATGCCGACACCAGGTGCACCCCACCGCGCCGGCCCCCCAGGTCCAGGACCTGGGGTACATGCACCTGCATCACATATGCCTGCAACATGGGGGGGAACCGTCCATATAGGAGCCGAAGGATCAAGGAACCAATTGCTTGCTACAGCCTGGACATCACAACCAGCAAAAGGTTACATCCACACTTGGCTAGCCCAGGAGTAACTTTCGTATATCCATGCAGATGGAGACTTGAGCACAGACACTTAGCATCTTCGACCCTAAAATGGCAGGTTGGTCTCCATTTTCCTCAGCAATGCAAGGAGACCAGAATTAATGGCACCTCCATTTGCACCCCTTGCTCCCCCTGCACCCCCCACTTGCAGCCCCATCGGCTACCGCATTGGTGGCCATTCCCGTTTTCACAGTAGGCCCTTCACATCTCGGAACACCTTGGCAGAGCTCGTGTCTCCCTCCGCCTCGGCCATCACCACCGCCTCGTCCAATGCGTCCTTGGCCCCCGCGCCCACGAGGTGCCGGCGGTACACCGGCTGTGTAGCCGACAGCTGTGCCCAGCGAACCACAAGAATGGCCATGCGCCTCGTAACGGGTGCGTCCTGGTCGGCCCCTACCCTGTGCATGATCATGAACTTGAGCGCGTCCACGAGCGTGTTGCATGTGGCCTCTTTGGGCGCCCGTTCCAGCCGTCGCACGCCCTTGGCCTCCTTAGTGAGCTCTAGCAACAAGTCGCACCCCCACGAGTACAAGGTGGCGTCCTCTTTCTGCATCGCCTGCCGCATCACCTGCAACAAGGTCTCCACCACTCCCGCGTCGATGAAGCACTTGTTATTGGCGTCATCCCCCCTGGCCAGCTGGATGGCCGCGATGCACGCCTCGAGCTCCACCACCGGGTAGCTCTCCACGGTGGCGATGTTGAGCATGCGGGCAAATTATGTGCGGGCACGCGCCGCGCAGCTGGGTTGCGATGCCAAACTGGCCGCACCGGCACAGGTGGCCCACCGCGCGAGCCACCCGAGATGCCAGCATCCACAGGCTGTCGACTGCGCGGCCCGTGGTCAGGTACTCCTGGCCCACCGCCTTGCCGCACACAGTCGCCAGGTTCTGGCAGACGCGGTCGGATGCCATCACGCGCGTGTTCTCAAAAGGGGGCTCGTCCGACGCCGCCACCACGCAGATGGCCCCGCACACCCCCACGAGGAACTGATCGCCGCCGCCAAACATCGCGCTGCCGCAAAGGACCGCGAAGTGAAGGCACGCGTCCAAGGCCTGAGGCAGGCTTGGGTCGATGCCCATGCGGCCCTGGTGGGGGCATCCCGGGTCCCTGCAGTCCAGCGTCTGGGTGTACAGATTGAACAGGGACGTGCACCCCGTGCACGAGGTGAACTGGGCCTCCGGTTTACCGTTAAGGGATGCGTGGAAGCTGGCGACGATGTTTCGTATTACCACCTGAAATGTGCCCGCGCCACCAAATCTAGCGCAGGCACGGACGTCACTGGCGATCGGGCACATACAGGGGTGGACCATCTGCGAGAGGTTCCACGCCTGGTGCTCGGTCGCGCCGGCCAGCACCCTGGTCAGGTGGTCGATCCCAACGGCCTCCGCAAAGGCCGCAGACGTGTTTGGGCTGGTGAACGCAGAGGCCAGCTTGCTGCAGACAGCCAACAGAGGGATGCCGCACTGGCCGGCCAAGATGCGGTCCAGCGCCTTGACGTACAACGCGCACGCCCCCGCTTTCCGCAGGGTGCGCTCCTCTTGGCCACCCAGCTGGGCTCGTTTCAGGACTTCTGCGAAAGCCGAGTCGTTGGTCTCGCACCACATCACCATGTCTAAGTCTTCGTTGTATGCGACACGGGTCCATGAGCCACCGGTTGTAGGGAACCTGTCGTCCAGTTCTCGGGAGGCTGATTCCACTAGCTCCTTGGCCCTGGCATCCGTCAGATTGCCCCCCAGATCTTCGTTTGTGGTACGCAAAAACGGGTTCGAAGGCCCGTTTCTTAACTGCTTGCAGAGCGTTTTGTGGTTCGGATAGTCCGCAGATTGGCATTCCTGTTCATGTTCGGGATTGTGTCAGGGGTTGCACCGCCGCATCACAATATGGCAAAGAATGTAAGGGAAAAGGTTGGCGGCTCCCGAGCGAGCTTTGGGCATAAAATTTGCGTATGCTGCAGGTAAAAATAAATGGTGACGCCCAGGTAGGCTGCATGATACGCATAAATGTGCGGCATGTGCGCATGATAAAAAGCTGGCGATACGTCGACCTGGAAGCCCGCGTACTTTTGAGCAATAGTAGACAGAGCGGCACCTGGCGCACGTCTTATCACCCTTTTCTCTGCAATGACGGTTGAAGCATTGCCTCTGCGTTCCCATAATTCCTATCTCAGGTTGCAAAGTCAGGCGAAACCCTACGTACAGAGAAGGTTACAACTAGGCAATGGTTGCTACACCATGGTGGTCAATGTTGAGCGACAATAACCTTGTCAAGCCGGTTAATTTAATGTAATTACATCCGTTAATCCGTAGTATTTCGGGCAATACCCACCGGCGCGCATGCAAGCAATCGCCATCCTTGCTTACTAAGACTAGCTTAGTCGTGCATTCACGCTGTAATTACGACAAGTCACAAATTTACGCGTATTAATATTGCTTGGAGCACGGGCAACCTTCAGGCCGGCGCGATTGCCCTCAGTCATGTGGCGTGCCTAAAACCATACCTACTAGTAATCAAACACGCGTGCACGTGATCGCCGTTCGCCTGGAACAAGTAACTGTAAAGACGTTCCATATTGATTTGCGCAACCTCGGATACACAATTACTGTATAATTTTTACATGTAGTAGACATTTATGACAGCAGGGCGCCACGTGGCATGCCAAGGAAATGCAAATGATTTCCTTTGCTCATGATGACGCAAAAATGATCCGGCAGAGCCCATTTCTGCATGATGCGCCATCGCTGCGCTTCTCGAAGTTATAATGGGATGAATTTTTTTGGAGCATATTCGGAAAGTTCGTTATAACTATGTTGTGTACGTAATGTGGCGGAAATGTTTATAATGGGAAAAGTCAAGACGCCTCGACACGGTAATAGGTAATTAAACACAGATTACGAGAGCAGGATAAACGTGGCTAGTGCAAGTTGATTTCAGTGATTGATAATAAGCTGAAGTGTGCGGCCATCAATAGGTGATCGTGGCCACTGATTGGCGCCTTCAGTCGCCCATATGAAGTCAGCTATCACATGCATATGATGGCATGATATATGTAGGAACGATGATGTATAGAATGTATAAGGCCCTGCACGCATGCCTGGCTGTGCCTTCCACCCTTTGCCTGCAACACAGTATCGGCAGACTGCGTTTCATCTCGCTGCTGGCAACGGCCACCTGGACCTGGTCAAGTACCTGGCGGATAACAAAGGAATGAGCTTGGACACCAAGGACAAAAAAAAGTGAGTGCCCATGCCTAGTAGCGATGTAAAGCTGAAACGGTTGTTCAAAGCCACCTTCGGCCTTGTGCACGCCATGTGCTGCATGATATTAGTTCTGCATGCGGTCCCATGTCTGCCACTGGCTGGGACCTGCCCCAAGGCACCCACCGAGCTGAGCCCTTGCTGTTGCTCTATCGATAAGGCTTTCCTCAAACTCTATTGCGTTGTACTTTACTCTATTGCTTTTTTCTAACCTTTTATTGTACGGTACTGGTTTGTACTATACTTTGTGTATTCTCTTGGGTTCCTTTTCTATCGCCCACTGCCCAGCATCTATTAGCTATGAGGATGTCCAAGATTGGGTACTTGCTGCAAGTATGCTTCAGTAGGCAGGATTTGGGAGAAGGAGAAATTAGAATGCTGTCATATTTGGTATTGTGGGGCCCCCAGGGGAAGAGTTGTCCGACAGTCGACTGGCCTGGGTATGGCTTCGCACTAATATGCTATCATATGCGATCTGGACTATCCGGAACGAGACGGTTTTCAAAGTGCGACACGAGTACACCAAAGCAGCCGTGGTGAGGCGGTTTATCTTCCTCTGGCTGGAACTCAGCAATGCGTCGCGCTTGGCTACTGGCGCAAGAACAATACAAGGTGTTGGACCCCGGGCCCAACAATGACAGGCCCAACCCCTTAGAGCTTTTCGATGCTCTAATGGGACGCAATTAACAGGGTGCTTACTTGCATTCCTTACGGTGACCTTACGCGTGTCACTTGGCTCCCCTGGTCACATACTGCTCCTTTCTAAACATATCACCTATCACACTACACACACTTGGTAACCACTAACCAGCTGGTCGATACGTGGTACCTCTTCACCTAACGATATTCCTATTGGTTGATAAAAAATACCCATTTACCCGGAAAATTAGAATGCTGTCGTGGGGACACCTTTCCAAATGCAGTGCCACGGGAGCAGTATGTCCGGCACTTAACACACACTTTTTTCTCTCATTACATGGTACTTACGTTGAAGTTTGTTATTGCCATGTTGTCAGCCTGCTGGCATCGGCATGCCTTGTCCACATGAGAGGTTCTTCATCATGATTGCCCCTCAGTTCGCTTTTTGTTCCTTCACCTGTTTGCATCTAAAGCCTTGTGGCGGCGCCTTTTTGGCCTATGCCTGTGCAGCCACATGCCCATCGCACAATTCGGAAAGAGATCAATTGGGCATGGAGCTTGCCAGGCTCAGCTTACTGGTTGGCAGTACTCCTATTTCTCCACGCACGCATGGCCGTGATTTGTACGCTTTGCCTGCAACACAGGACGGGTGGAATGGGCTTGCTTCACCGTGCCATGCTCGGGGTGGCCGCCTGGAGGTGGTCAAGTACCTGCAGTGGAGAAGAAGGGCATGAGCTTGGTTGGACGCCAAGGACAACGTGACTGTACGTGCCCATGCCGGATAGCAATGTGAACCATTAATCGGGCCATTTAGTGTCACCTTTGCCTTGTGCATGCCTGTACGCGTATTGTCAAAATAAATACGGCAGTACGCGTTTTTCTGGCCCCGACGTACTATACGCGTATTTTGTCAGGAATACATGATTTGGACTTTCAGACAGAAATTTTCGAGGTTCGAGCTGGGGCAGCGCGCTTCAAGGCGCCAGGCCAACCGGACCGTGGCGCGGCGCCTACCTTCACCAAGATTTTCTACTATGAACTAGGCTTTTCGCAAGTCCAATAATGACTTGGCAGTTGGCAAGCTAGCTGAACTTACACGGAGAGAGTGCCAGCACGATGAAAATGCCAGCCGTGCTGGGAACGTGGTACTTATTATAACACAGCCTGTATCATTAATATTGCATGGCGCTGTGCCATTGGATTTTGTCGCCACTGAGGGCAAACGTGTTTTTTTTGCAGCCATGCACGAAAAATTGGGCCAGAGCATAATTTTGTAGCGAAAAGAACTGTCTTGGTGAAGGATGCTCTGGGGAAAACGGTTTCGCAGCTGAAGTTTAGCTGCTCATTTTGCGGCTATAATATTACCAGTGGCGATGGCAAGCAGATTAGTGCGACCCGGATGCGCGCAAATTTTGCGGGCATCGCAGGGCAGGGCATAGATGCTTGCCCTGACGCAAAGATTGGGCAGAAACGGAGGTTAGTAGAATTTCAGGAGTTGTGAAGCAAGAAGGCCGGGCTGAAGGCGAGGAAGCAGCAGCACATTAGCTTCAGGACAATGGCGGAGAGCGGCCACGGCCTTGCTTTGGGGTCGGCAGGTGCAGGAGATCCTCGCCAGCAGACAATTACGAGGTTTGCACATGAGCCCCATAAACGAAGAGGAATGCCATCTCCTGGTGGCGAACTTCTTTGTTGAAAATGCTATCTATTTCCTTTCACGCGGCTCAGAGCCGCTCTTTCAAGGCGATGATTGCCGGCCTTAGTCAGTACAAAGGGCTGATCACTGCTCCCAGTCGGAATTAAGCTGCTGGTGGGCGAGCTTCTTCAGAAGCAGAAGACGAGGCTCCAGGAGAGGATACAGCGGCTCAGGGAGCAGCAAGATGTCCGCATGTGGTCCCTCACCAATGCAAGGAATGGTGCAGATTATGGGTTAATAAAGTATGCCTTCCACCATAATGTACTGATATCCATGCATAACTCTGCCCCTAAGGCCTGAACCCAAAAGGCCCATTCATAACCATGCTGCAAACTGCCACGTATTCTGGTGACGTATTCTGCCAGGCTCCACGTATAATACTCGTATTTTGAGGCCGACGTATTTGACGTACCGACGTATTGGCCAACCTGGCCGCCATGTACTCAAACTGTTCAAAGGTGAGCAGCAGCCCGGGGGCGGTCCAGCCCGTTACCCCCCGGGCCGGGAGCGGGGAAGGCGGATAGCCTCCAGATTGAGCAAGCCTGGAGCTCGCTTATTATGAGGGCCATGGGGGCAAGGATTATGTTCTCAAATGCATTGGTAATCTTCTCGGAGTTCTCACCTGGCACTTGGCAGTTGGTCGATTAGTAGTGCTTGACGATGACGTTACGGCTGCGCAGCCTTGTCAAGCTCGGCCTCCTCGCGGAGGTCAAGCGTCTGTTGCCGCACGTGCTCAAGCTGGGCGGCGATGGCGAAGGTGGTGGTGGTGGTGGTGGTGGTGTGGTTCATCATCATCATCATCATCATCATCATCATCATCATCATCATCATCATCATCATCATCATCATCATCATCATCATCATCATCATCATCATCATCATCATCATCATCATCATCATCATCATCATCATCATCATCATCATCAACCAACAGGTTACCCACCTGTCGGACTTTCTCCACGACGACCCCGACGACACTGACCTCTGCCTCGCAGTCTGGTGGACGTGCTCCCGTCTTTCCGACAGCGCCCTTGAGAGCTTTGTCATGGCCTCTCTGGACCTGGGAGCTGACCCCACTGTTGCGGCCGCCATCAACATCACCGCCAAGCAAGTCGCCAATACCTGCTTCGATCGCCTCCCTCCCCTCCTCAACGCTGCCCTCAACCCTGTCCACAACCACCTCGCCACCCACCACGCCCATTCCTCACACGCCGACACCTCCATCCACTCCGCCATCACCCACATTGCAGCAGGGCTGCAGCAGCAGCAGCAGCTCCTCCACCAGCTCCAGCAACAACTTGCCGCCTCCATAACTCCTGCCAAGACCACCTATGCCGCCACGCTTCAGAACCCTACGGAGCTCATCAACGAAATCAAAACAGCCGTCAAGGCCAGCACAAGGGATGCTATGCACGAACCCATTCGCTCATGCAGTATTGTGGTACGTGGCGTCCCCTCGAACGTCAACGATGCACGCCTGGGCACCTACCTCCGGGGCGACCCCTTCCTGGGGAAGCTCGGCGTGGCCCAAAGCGTCGTCATCAAAACGGCACGACGGCTCGGCGGCCCCACCGCCCCTGTCTTGGTGGAATTCCACCGCAAGGAGGACAAACTGCAGGTGCAGAAGGCCCGCCGGAACCTCCACGATACCCAACTGAGCATCGACGATTACTATACCCCGGAGCAGCTTGAGGCCCGGGCTGCCGCTTTGAACCGGCCGGAGGTCCACGAGGCTCGGGCAGCCAAGCAGGCCAACCCGCAACTACGGTGCAGCATCTATGCCCGCCTCTTTAATGGCGTCTTCATCGTCCGCATTAACGGCCAGGACCTTCCTCCAATGACGGCGACCCCCATGGATACCGCCGTGCCAGCGCCCCAGCCCCCTGCTCGGCCCCCGCCGTCACCGCCATCGCCACCGGCATCGACGGTCACCTGCTCCCCAGCACGTGTGGGGATCCGCCGGGGCAACTTCAGCTCAGGTATGGCTGCCAGGCTTGGCCGTCCCCCTAATAAATTCGTTCGCTTTGCACCTGAGCCGGAGCCCGCGCTGCGAACCCTTCTCTCCTATCAATGACGACGCTCGCGGCCCCGCGGCTCCGCGGCTTTAGCAGTGGGATCTGCCTAACTCCCCTTCCCGCCCCTTTGCCTTCGCAGCCCTCGGGCTGTCGGAGAGAGAGCAACGGGTCGGCAGTGAGCCAGGTTCGCCCCGCCTCGCGCGGCCGCCTCCGAAACCTCCTCAGACTGCACGCATTTCTTATGCGTGCAGACGCAGACTCATTCTACCTGGCCACCCGAGCCAACCGTCGGCGTCGCCTCGACGCGTTGGCAGGAAGAATCGAAACGGTGATTGAAAGCATAAGTCCCCAACCCGCCCCCCCTACCCCACCACCTCCACCCCCACCCCCATCACCACCCTGCTCCATCTCCGCCCCCACCCCCGCCTGCACCCCCCTTTTCGGTCAACGCGCGCCCTTGGTCATCGCCACCTTCAACGCCCGCACGCTCCAGCCCGACGCTGACCGCTGTCACTGCCTGCGCAGTGACGACTGTCAGTGCCATCGAGTCTCCAATCTTATTGGTTTCTGCATCGACAATAATATCGCCATCCTGGGAATCCAAGAACACAGGCGCACTGCATCGGCCCGCGGATCAACTGCCCTTGTTGCTGACGACATCGACGGCTGGCGGTTCTACTACGGAGGCGGCGACGGCACCGGGAACGGGGGCGTCGGTCTCCTCTGCTCCCCGCTCGCCGTACGCCACATGGGCGAACCCCAGCTGGTCAACGCTCGGCTCCTCGTGGCCACTTTTCATTCGATGGAGGGCCACTCGACCTACGCCCTGACGGTGGGCGTTGGTTACGCACCCCACTCCGGCCACCCAGAACAAGACCGCAAGGACTTCTTTGCAGCGCTGGAGAACCTGGCGAACGGCATCCCTGGTCGCAACTACCTCGCTCTGCTGCTGGACGCCAACGCCACGCTACCACCGGGTACTGGCGGATGTCAGCACGCCCCCAACGGTACGGTCTCCAATGCCAACACTGAACTTTTTGCTGATTTGCTTACGACATGCGATTTGGTCACTGCCAACACCGCTTTCCACATAGTCCAGATGCTTTGGTCACACACACCTCGCCAACTGGCACTGAACGCTGCATTGACTATGTTGTAATGCGCAAGCGTCATCAAGGATCTGTACTAGCTGCTCGCTCGCATGTGATCCCCCTGGTGCGCTCCGATCATCGCATCGTCACCGCCCGCATCCGCCTGCGATTCCCCTCGCCCTTTCGTAAGCACGTGGCACCACCTGATTTGCGCACACTTCAGTTGCTCGAGAAATCTGACGACGCTCTGGAGGACTTCCCTGAAAAACGCGCCCACAAGCGCGCCGCAGAGGCGTTCGTCGACGCGCTGGACATCCCGGCCAGCCACGCCCAGCTGTTCGCTGCCGGCCCGGCATCGGCCCTTCGGCACCTCGCTGACAAGCTGCCCGCGGCCGGGGCCCTACTGCCCCCCCGCCGCCCGCCCCGCTTCACCAGCCTGCACCGGCTCCCCGCCGTCATCCAGGCCCGGCAAGCCCTGCGCGACAACAGCGACCCCGCCCGCTACGCCCGCCTCAAAGCCGATTACCACTCGGCCATCCGGCAGGCGACCAAGGAGCAGGAGGACCTTCATGTCCGCGAGTACTTCGCCCACCTCAAGGACCAGCACGGCAAGTACGCCTGGACCCGCCTGCGTCACGCCCAACGGCCCGCCGGCGGCGCGCAGCCGGCGCCGCGGACGCTCTCTGGCTCACCGCAGCAGCAGCTCGACCAGTGGTATTCCTCCCAGTCCCGGCTGCTCGGCGCCCCCCGCCGCCTCCGCCGCTTGGCCCTCTGGCGGCCGCACGCCTGGCAGTAGCACCGGCGGACGTCCCTGCGCCGCCCACGCCGCCCGCCGCTGAGCAGGACTACACGTACCCAGCCCTGACGGAACCCCTGGCCGACCCCAACGAGCTCCCGCCGTTCACCGAGCTCGAGCTGAGCACCGCCGCCAAGCAACTCCGCTTCTATGCCGCCGTTGGACCTGACCAGCTCCCAGCCCCGGTGATTAAGCTGACGGCGCTCACGGGGTTCCTGCTTGACGTCTGCAACCGGATCCTGCTTGCCGACGCGCCGCCGATTCCTGAGTGGCAGCACAGCTACCGTATTATGCTGTACAAAAACAAAGGTTCCCCTGACGACCCCGCCAACTACAGAGGAGTCTGCATCCAGAGCGCCGCACTTAAGTTGTTCATGCGCATGATCCTCAACCGCCTTCGTTCTGCTCTCGACTGTCACCTTGGGGAAAGTCAAATGGGCTTCCGTCCTGGGCGCAACACCGTCATGGCCATCTTCGTCGCGCGTCGCCTCTTCGAGGAAATCGCTCTCCTGCAACCTGGTGAGTTTCCCGCCATCCTGATCTTCGTCGACTTCATCAAGGCTTTTGATTCTGTCCTCTGGGACGCTCTATGGGCTGTACTTGCTCGCGCTCGCGTCCCCACTCCCCTGATTACCGTCATCCGCACGCTGTATGAGGGGTCGACCACTTCGGTGCGCACTCAACACGGCATTACCCCGCCATGCCCACTGCAGACCGGCGTCTGGCAGGGTTGCGTCCTGTCGCCGTACCTGTTTATTATTGTAGTGGATTATGTTATGCGCCAGGCACGTGCTCGCTTTGCTAGCATTGCAGGCCGTGCCCCTGGCCTAGCGATCACGAACGAGCTTGGGGAAGGGGGGCCGACTAACAAGCAGAATTTACTAGCTGACCTCATTTATGCCGACGACATCACGCTCATCGAGAAGCCGGAGTCTGCCCAACTTTGGCTGGACTGCCTGGCGCTCGAGGCTCGGGCGGTTGGTCTAGAAATCAGCCCCAAAACGGAGGCCCTGGCCCTCGGCATGGCAGGGCCCCCACCCACACTCCGCCTCTTAGACGATGCCGAGGTCAACTACCCTCCTTCAGGCCGCTTCAAGCTGCTCGGCAGTTGGCTTCCCGACTGCGAGGACGACATGACGACACGGATCGGCATGGCGTGGGCGCACCTCCATGACCACCGCCGCTGGTGGAGCAACCCCGCCCTACCCCGGATCGTCAAGCGTGACCTCTTCAAGGTCGTCATTCTGACGATCCTGACCTACGGCGCCGAGACGTGGACACTGATGCAGGAGCTGGAGCAACGACTCGACGGCGCCGTCACCAAGATGCTGCGCAAGGCCCTTAACATCCCCTTTGGTTTGCACATTAGTAATGAGGATTTGTACGCTGATTTGCCCTATGTTTCCCACATTATTAGGCACAGGCGCCTGGGCCTAGCCGGGCACCTGGCCCGCACAGATCAGGTAGATACATCAGATAGACTAGCTGGCACCAAGCCCGCCCAGCCTGGGCGATATGTCCTCACCTGGCGTGCCCCCGGCCGCGCGCGGCAGGGCCGCCACCCGTGGACTTTTCGTGATAGACTCGGCATGGACATGTGCTACACTAGACGTGACGGGCTCACCCCCGGGCAGCCTCCTGGTTTGTCTGTAATATGGAGGCAGATGGTGCGCAAGGATAGATGGCAAGTAGTGATGAAGGAGACCACCCCAAAGCCTGTGGGGGCTCCGCGTGTGACCAAGTATGGCATTCATAGCGATTCGGGCCGCGGTGCCCACACCCCTGTAACTAGGACCTATAGATAGCTTATACCATCCATTCCATCCCATGTTCCCCTCCCACTGAGGACTTATGCTCACGTGACGCAGTCACGTGTCTATTAATTATTAATTAATTAATCATCATCATCATCATCATCATCATCATCATCATCATCATCATCATCATCATCATCATCATCATCATCATCATCATCATCATCATCATCATCATCATCATCATCATCATCATCATCATCATCATCATCATCATCATCATCATCATCATCATCATCATCATCATCATCATCATCATCATGATTCATCATCATCATCATCATCATCATCATCATCATCATCATCATCATCATCATCATGCATCATCATCATCATCATCATCCGTGAATGCCCAGGTCAGGATGGGAGTTGCATCACCGGCTGCATGGGCCACCAGGGGCGCTGGTCGGGCAACATATGTATTATAAGCAGTGTCCTTCACCAATCACCGCGCCCGTCCGGCGCCCAGCTATAGGCTATAATAGATGGGCAGTGAGGCCTGCGATGGCTACGTGTTTTGCAGACACTCGGTGGCGATGGTGTTGTCCTTGATGTCGTGCTTGTCGACGTCGAGGAGCTGGGCGGTGATGGCGTCGGTGGTGGCGGTGGTGGCTTTGGAGGTGGAGATGAGGAGGCCGGTGGAGGTGGCGGTGGGCCGGTGGCGGTGCATGGTGGAGAGAAGGGGGAGCTCAGCAGACAGATTGCCTCCGGCCCATGCGTGACTGCCACAGCTCCTCGACGGAGCGCCCGAGTACTTAGGGACAGGAAGGCGTAGAGGAGACTGGAGGCAACGGGCGAGGTTGGCTGTTGATGAGGTATTCAACCGAACGATTGTACATCCTGTGGGCATCGCAGAGGCCGGAGGCCGCGGCGCCGCTGGTGGATCAGTTCTTGCACAGTTCAAGAAGCGAGGCGTAAGATCCCCCCCAGAAGTAGCTCAGGAATCCGCGGGGGATGAGCTTGTCAAAATAGCCGTGCTGAAGCTGGAGCCAAAGTTGAACTCGTCCCAGCTCGGTTCGTCAGGGCGAATGCGCTTAATGGACTTCAGGCAATGCCGATGGCGACGAGGCGAGCCCAGGGGGAGCCGGCCAGCCGGGGCGACCACTAGTGCTTGACTAGTGGCACCACTGCCTTCCGGGCCGGAGGGCGAAGCTGCAGACGTATTTTCAGGGCTCAGCGTCACAAACGGCTCGGCACACATGTACATACTACTACTACACACGTGCACACACATGCACAAAGAGAACTACGTGCACAAACACTGCCAAAGGCCTGCTACAACAAGCATGAACTCTATAGTCTCTAACCTCACCCACATTCCGGCCCCGTGTCCACGCGGCACTCGTTATTGCTGCCCATGCAGGGAAATTCCGCATTGAAAACTGGCGGTAAAAAGTACGGTAAATATGGCAATTATTGGCATGACCGAATGTCATCAGTTTTCCTTCAATGCTTATTATACATTTGAGTGTTCCGCGCGAGCTCATTGTTAAATGCAATGATGACAACCATTTTACATATATGGTGAGCCGTTCTCCACCGCTGATGACCATGCCACACTGGCTATGTACGGGCTAGAAAGACTCATGGCGTACGCCTTTTTAGTCATGTACATGTGTGCCTATGATGAGCCACCCTCCAGATGACGCCTAGCTTTATTTAATTATGCAGTGCCCATGCAGGGAGTCCCTCCCTGCTGAGAATTAATTAATTAATTAATTAGACTCGTGCTCCCGTTGGGGAGTCACGGAGCATTAACCCCTCAACCGTCTTTGACTCGTGACTAAAATGAGTCACGAGTTGCACAGTATGCCACAGGTGCCCCCATTCAGCCTAATTATTTTTTCTAGACCATACTAGGAACCAAGCATAACCATATTAGGGCCCACCTGGGGGTATAGTGGGTGGTCCCAGTGCTAGCCCCCCCTGCTCTATAAATAGCCCCCCCCTCAGGGGGGTACGGTGAGTGCGCGCGGTGACACCCTTATAATGGATGATAGACCCCTTTCCTCAATGAGTTGACCCTGGGGTTGGTTTTGTAGATAGATTTTTTGGTTAGGATGGGATACAAACACTAAAAATTGTAACTCCCCCAGGGACCCATCAGCTGGTGCTAAAAATAACTGGTGACTATTTTTAGTCGTGAGTTTTGGGGGGGCTAAAATAGGCATCCTAGTGCAGTTTTGAACATGGAAACGATAGGTAAGCATGGAGTATGGGCAAACATGCATGCTAACACTTATTCCAACCTGTGTGCCACCAATACCTGCCATAACCACTGCAGGTCCCTGCCGGATATGATTGGAGACGACTATACGCGCAGGCCGCGAGTACGGGGTTCACAACCTTATCATGCATGATGGAGCACGTATACCTTGGATTTCACCCTATTATTTCAGGGGGGACTGCAACTGTACCCAAGCACTACATCCAAACACTTACATGTCTTGTTTCACCCAGGGACCCACAAGATAACACTAGAGGAACTCGGTTGCCGTAAAAAATGCCACTTTTATCACTTTTTATCACTTTTTATCACTTTTTATCACTTTTTATCACTTTTTATCACTTTTTACCACCCAAAACCACCCAAAAGGTGGTATAAAGTGGTAAAAAGTGATAAAAAGTGGTAAAAAGTGATAAAAAGTGATAAAAAGTGATAAAAAGTGATAAAAAGTGATAAAAAAAGCGACTTTTACCACCTAAAACACGGCCACGGAGGTGGTAAAAGTGGTAAAAAGTGGTAAAAAGTGGTAAAAAGTGATAAAAAGTGGTAAAAGTGGTAAAAGTGGCCAAAGTGGTAAAAAGAACACCACGACGAGCACAAAAGTGGTAAAAAATACAAGGGCTGAACCGACAACAAGTCAGTTTAGGCCCAAACAATGAGTGATGCATCTTTATTCAACATAATATCGGCATAATTACACTTGTGAGCAGCATCTAATGAGGCCGCAAAATGCTGGCGCAGCAGCATCAATCAGAATCATCCTTGGCATCACTACCGTTAAAATCACTGTCATTCCCCTCGTTGCTAGAGGTTTGTTCTCTATAGTCCCTGACCGTGCGCGCGTGCACTTGTGCGCAACGGGGGCATGGGCTCCTTCCCCTTGTGTGATGCAGACGCCAAAGCCTCAGATTTCTTCTTTCTCTTGCGAGGCGGGGCTGCGCGTGAGGGCTCTGCCGCCGTGGTTGCCGGCGCGGGCTGCCGTTCAGCGGGCGGCTTGTTTTTCTTGCGAGGCGGGGCTGCGCGTGCCGGTCGTGCCGCCGTGGCTGCCGGCGCGGGCTGCCGTTCATCGGGCGGCTTCTTTTTCTTGCGCGGCGGGGCTGCGCGTGAAGGTCGTGCCGCCGTGCTCGCTGGCGCGGGCGGCGGTTCAGCGGGCGGCCGGCCGTTCAGCGGGCGGCTCAGGTGGGAAGTACCTGATGTCTTCCTGCCACCTTGTCGCCGTGCTTTGGAAAAACTCGTTCTCCAAAGCCCACCCGGTTGCCAGGTGACGGGGCAGCTTGCAGTGAATGACCGAAAGCTGGGGCTGATGCCGTGGGTCCAGCACAAACCCAACAGAGCTAACAGATGTTGGCCACACTAGCTTTGCCGTGCGTGGTGCCTCGGCGCTGCGGACCAACACCAAGCGTTGATCCCGAATGTAAGCCACCTCCGATGCATCGAAAAGCTCTACTCTCAGCACAAGCTGTTGAGTCCACTGCCCCACCGGCCGCACCAGCTTCGCCACGAGAATGTGGGTCAGGTGAGCCGTACTGAGTGCTGCTTCCCTCCTTATGGTAGGCTACACCACAGTTTGCAGTCCGCCATGCTTGCTTCCTGTCAGCTTCTTTTGTCCGGTAATTGAAACCGTACAAGTGCACCCTATCATACTCCTCAGCCTTGAGCTGCACGCCGGCTGCTGCAGCCTGGACAAGCTCCGGGACCAGCGGCTGCTGGTTGAGTCCGATCCAGTCTTTGAGCCATGAGAGGTCGCTGCACAAGGGCCGCCTGCATGCACATCGTATACAAAGCAAGATAGCAATGCAAGAAAAAAAAAATTAGAATAACGGCAGTAGTCCTTGGAAATCAGATGAAGTTCCATATTATATACTGAAAGAAAATCAGCTCAAAGAATAGCAACTTACAATAATAGGACAGCGGCGTCTTACCAGTAGGCCTCATCGCCGTTGACTTCGGGATCTTTGTACTCCGCATTGGGCAGCGCATACTCCAACAAAATCGCGCCCACTTCATCAGATTCCGCGGCGGTGAAAGTGTAGAAATTCTTGCGGCTGCGCCCCCCCAACTCGACCTTCTTGGACGGGTCTGCGTGGATGACGTCCCAGATGTAGTAGCGGTCTTTTGGCTGAAAGAAAAAAAAGAAAGCAAACAAGACATTGCAAGCAGCGCACACAAATATGCACAGAAATTAGCTGCATGCAGCACAAGACCGGGCCACAAGCAGCGCGTACATAACCCTAAATCTGCACACAAATCCATAAAAAAAAAAATCGGTCACTAGCGTGTACTTACCATCCCGGTTTTCACCATGTGATAGGCCAGATGGGTCAGCGCCTCAGACTAATTGCGATATGCTCCGTCCATGGAGCACTCCACATTGACGTTGGACAGCTTAGCTTTCGTGATGGCCCCCATCATCCGCTCGCCCGACGCCATGGTGCGGGTGTCACATCGACCCAACAAGGGGATTTGCTGGGCCAGGTGGGCCATCATATGAACAGATTTTGCCATCTCAGACGCTGGCGCTATACGCTCCATCGCCACAGCAGCAAGCAAAAACATCTCGCCGCAGTCATCCAACTGCTGCTGAGTCGCCGGGCCGCTAGAAAACACAAAGTCCCAGGCCGCTGATTGAAGGAGAAATGCTTGCCGTGCATCGTCATCTAACCGCCCATGCAAGATGGTCGGGAGTTGCTTGCAAAAGTAGAGGATCTTGTCACGCGTCTTGGATTTTTCAGTACTCTTCGCATCGCAGAGCAAGCCACTGATCCGGCCGGTGATCGAAGTAGTCGGGTAGGCTATGCGCCATGATGTCGATCATCGAGACCTGCGCATTACAACCACACGCAAAAAAATAACACATAGTAGTAACACGACAGCCGAAAAAAATAGTCAGTCCTATGTAAATCACACAGACCAGGCGCAAGTAGTCGAAGTGAACCTTCGACGTATATAAGCAAATAGCCCGGTTAATTGCTTAACATAAATTTGCCGCACGCGTGAGGTCAGGGGTTCGGTTCCTGCCGGAGCGAATTATTTGGGAAATAATTCCGCCAGGCGCAGGTGCCAGAATTGCCGAGCTTCTAGGAAGTGCCTGAGGCCGGTTTCCTAAGAAAGGGTTGGAGTTAGAATATTGCGGCGTCAATATTCTGATCACTCTTGAAGGAATAGTGCCGGGTGCCAGAGCCTAGAGAGCGCAGGGCTAATTGCGCGGCCCAGGGGCCGGAGGCGTAATTAGGCTTAATTACGGAGGCCAGGGGGCCGGCGTAATTAGTCTGCGGAGGCTGGGAATTCGTGAGTGCGCGGGCTGGCAGTGGGCTAGTGGCGAGCGAACGATCCTCTTCCCGCGTGTCAAATTTATGTTAAGCAATTAGCCGGGCTATTTGCTTATATACGTCGAAGGTTCACTTCGACTACTTGCGCGCAAGTAGTCGAAGTGAACCTTCGACGTATATAAGCAAATAGCCCGGCTAATTGCTTAACATTGCCCGCGGGGAGAACGTTTCCCAACAGCTTAAAGAGCTCATCAGCAAAGGTCTGAGGGCATGAGTTTTCCCCCATTAGCGTCAGCAATTGCAATGTAAACATCAAGGCCTTGCTCTCAGATCCCGGGTACAATGGCGTACCATCCTTGACTCTGGCCACTGCTTCGTCATAATTTCTAGCAAACTGGCGTGCTGCATCCTCTCCACTGGCCGACCCGTCGTCAGGGTCCTCGGCCATGAATTCATCGACTGTTTGTCCTTGACGCATTTACAATCTCTACATGGAGGGCCGGCATCGACCGTTGATGGTCAATGCCGGCCCTCCGTGGCTAACCAGTTGCCATCGGGATCACAAATCGAGCCACGCTGGGGCGTCTGCGCCAGTGAGACCACTGGCAGCTCACTAATCAACCGTGAGCATGAAGTCCGGCTCTGTCCACATTTCCAGGAACGCATCCAACATAATTTGGCGATAAAACTCAGGAAGCCTGCAGGATGACCAATGAAACTGGACAATGTAGGTATCCATGGAGGAAGGGAAAGGAGATATCACGAAATTTGGCCAGCTAGCATGTGTGTCGATGTAACTGTTCGGCTCGAGTCCGGTATCCATGGGTGGGTAGCAACCGACCGCCATCTTTCTGGTGCCTGCCTGCGTGCCACCCGCCGCCGTGATAGCCGCTAAGTCACCCGTTGCAAGTTTGAGTCTGCTCGCCAACGCTTTCGATGTCGTCGATCCCTTTTGATCAAACGGACATTTTCTCAGTCATTCAAATGGTAGATATTACGGTCAGTGTACGGTAGTGTTGGTTAGTCACGGGCTCATTGGTAGAAGTCTACTGAAACGGTACAGCCTTAGCTCCTGAGGCCTCTGTACTTGTACCAAGCAGTACGGAGTTTAGCCGATCCGCACGCAGCCGCGCGGGGCGTGCGGGCCCCGCGCGAGGCGTGCGGTCCGGCCGTTTGTGTAGCTGCCGTTGCATGGTGCCTTTTGGCGAAAGACGTTCAAAAAATTTTTGCGCGGGATGCTGCCAGGTTCGTCGATCTGCTGAATCCAACGGCGGACAGAGGCAGGTGCAGTGTGTCATGTATACGTTGGCACCGTCTCCGTTCGCAAAACGGGGGGATTCCGGACTTAGCCAGCCTTGGTCATCTGCATGGTGCATGGTGTGCGACCGAACGTTGTAAATGCCGAGAAGGGTAGCAGTGCTCCGACCAGCTCACGTGTGCAGTGACGAGGAGTGGGAGCGATTTGATGCAAAAGCGACCGAAGACGAAAAGCCCAAACAAAACGTCGGTCCCAAGGAATATGTGCGGACCTTAAGACTGCAAATAACGACCTTTGGCCGTGCATACCTGGTAGACGGGTATGTCCTCAAGGAACAGGATGGCAAGATGGTGGAGGCGTTGATTAACCGGATAAAGAAGAGCTGCAGTAACTTTCTAGAAACAGCTGTGGGTGACGACAACCGTGCAGAGCTGGAAAAGTATGAGGCATCATGCTGGGTGCTAGACCCGACGACTGGTGAGCTCACCCCCCAGAAGCCCAAGGGCTCCAAACCCAAAGCCCTAAGTGTTGACGAATTCGTAAGAAAGGAGCTGAGCCGGTGGCTAAGCAACGCGAGCTCAAAAAAGCGGCAGAGTGCTGGCGCCGGGTGGTCCCACGCGGAATGGGGTCATTTTTGGCGCATTTTGCAAGAAAAAAACGCTAGTTTCAATCGTCCGATATCTTTTTTTCGCGCGAATTTGGCGTCCGATCGCGTATTTTCGAGCTAATTTGGTGTCATAATGCTTAATTCATGTCAATTTGAGCGTACATTCCACATCGAGAGGCTTGAAAGTTAGTAATTCATGTAAATTTTACGTGGAGAGACTCGACATCATCCTAACCTTTGTATTAACCATAGGACGAGCATTGCCAGCGCATGTCCAAGTGCTAACTTTCCCTCACACTTTCGAGGGCCTCTTCCGTAATTTCGCTTCCGCGATCTGCTGTTCCGTTTTCGAGTTCCTCCTCTTCTTATCGATCTCCTTTGCAGGCGCCCAGACTTCCACATCCTTCCAGCTCTTGCCATCCGTCAGCTTTACCACCTTCATCGCGTAGTCCAGCGGCATCCACCACAACTTGTTCTTCAACTTCCCTCCCTTCTCCCCCTCAGCGAAAAACTTAAATGCGACGTCCCTCCACTTGGTGTCGTATCCAGACACCTGCCCATAAAGCATGACGTCTTCTAGCTTGGCATACATTGGCGTAGCCGTATCCTTGTTCCCTGCTTGCATAATGGCTGCAGTCCACCCATCACACCAAAAGGCCTCTGGTGCTCCGAACCCCATTTCCCCGTCCATAAGTCTCATTTCCAACGTGGGCTTGTCATCATCCTCATCGCCCGCCTGACTGTCTTCCGCCCCCTTAGGCTCCTCCCGTCCGGAAGTGTCAGCATGTACAGCCGCTGGTCCGAAGCCCACCGCCACATTAGCCAAGCGAAGTAACTGCTCCACATCCTCATTACCTGCGAGCAAACCGATCATGCCATCAACGCATGACTAAAATCGAGTTAGTAGAAATCGGACTGCCAACCGTAAAAAATCAAAACACTCTACATACCAGAATTCACTCGCAGATTTTTTCTTACCCTTTTTGGCCTTTTCCTTCGACCTCTGCTCGCAGGTAGACCCCGTCTGGGGGTGGGGGGCAGGCGCCGGGGCGGGTTTGGCGGGCTCGGCAACCTTGGCAGTCTTCGCGGTCTTGGGTAACTTCTTGGAAGCAACGCGCTCCTTTCCCCCGTCCTCCTCCTCTCCGCCGCCATCCTCCTCCTCCTTCTCCTCCTCATCGTCCGAATCTGAAAGCACAACTGCTTTTCGACGCCGTTTCTGAGGCAGGGCAGGCTTGGGAGGCTTCCCCACCTTGGCCGATTTCTTGGAAGCAACGTGCTCCGCAGCCTTCCCACCCTTGGCGGATTTCTTGGTAGCAACGTGCTGCTCCTCCTCCTCCTCCTCCTCCTCCCCCTCCTCCTCCTCAGCATCGTCGTCCTCCTCCTCCTCCTCCTCCTCAGCATCGTCGTCCGAATCAGCCACTGCCACAACTGGCTTACGAAGCTGCTTCTTCGGTACCTGAGAAATGGCCAGAGTCGGCGGGGGAACCCGAAGCTGCTTCTTCGGTACCTGAGAACTGGGCAGAGGCGCCGGGGTGGGCAGAGTCGCCGGGGGAACCCGAAGCTGCTTCTTCGGAACCTGAAAAACGGGCTGCGACGCGGCAGGCTTGGAAGGCCCACCTCCATCATCCTCAACAAGTGACACGACTGCCCGTCGAGTCACTTGAGAAGCGGGCTTCTTCGCCGCAGGCGGATCCGAATCACCTTCAGGCCCCGTATCTGTTCGGCCTGCTGCGTTCTGACCTCGACGGGGGTCTCTCCGCGGTTAGACCCTCCTGCCGGACCTCCATCCCCTCCATCCCCTCCCTCCAACAACTGTTGGTCATCCCTCTCCACCACGGCGGACAATCCCCCAGCTTCGTGGGAAGCTTTTCGCTTCTTCGCCCTTCCGAGCCTAGGCCCCCCATCACCTTCCCCCTGTTCAAGCCGCTCCCACAATTCACTCCCTTTCCCGATCCTTTCCACTATCTCTTGAAACCCCTTAATCTCCGTCTCGGTACCAAACACGATCACCATCGGTTCGAACCTGGAGAAAAAGTCGTGGGCGCAAGCCTTCAGCACATGATCGTACATCCCGCCCGGTTGGGGAATGTCCGAAGCTTTCGGGCAAGGACCGAACGCCCACCACCTGGACTGAAAGTTACTCCACTTATCACCCCAAATGTTCGCCAAGTTCAGCAGGCTCAGGCACGGAAGGGACCTGCCCAAGGGAAAGGGGCGGGCTGAAGCTGAGGCAACCTCGCCTGCCACCTGCTTGACGAGCGACTTGTCATCATCATCACCGTCTAGTAACTGACAGCAAAACCAGACCCGGCGACGGCCCCAGTCCACACTCTGCCACTCATACTTCACGTCCCACTCCTCCTCCTCCTTCTTCGCCTCCGTCTCCTTCCCCTTCCCCTTCCCCTTCGATCCCTTCTCCAGCCCCTTCACCGGCCCCTTCATCGCCGCCTCCTTCACCCCCCCTTCGAGTAATCCAAGTTTTGGAGCGTACTTCCTGAACGCTTCCGGAGCAAAAAGTGCCAAACCCACCGTCTTGTCCTCGCTCTCTTTTAGCAGAATCTCCTGAAAGTCGATCTTGCCATTACTGATATCCTTTCTCGGAATCCTCAGATGTGCGGCGTGTTTTTTGGCTTTAAGAAGGTAGGCGATGTTCCTCGTTATGATGACGGCCACATCCCAAAATTCCCGGTATCTGGCCACAATCTCCTTCCTGCCGACCGGCCGAGCGAGAGGATGGAGATTGAAGACGAGTTCGAAAATATGAGACGCCACAAACTCCTTGCCATTTGCGTCCTTGCATCGCGCTTCCAGCGTCACATCCTCCTTGAATCTGGCGCAAATGGTCAGCCGCAGGCACTCCAGCACATCCTTGGCGATCTCCACCAACTTGGTGAGCTTTTCCGGTCCAACCTGGCAGCTCATGATGCAATCGATCACGGCGTCCATCATAGGAAGGCTGGCCAAGTTCCTGAAAGAAGTCCAAGAGACCTTCTGGCCTTTCTTCTCCCCCTCTGCATTGGCGAATTTGCACCTTTGCATCATCACCTCCTCAGGCGCGGGTTTCGTTGAGGCAGGATCATCAGTCTGCTCCTGTGTCAGACGGAGAAACGTGTTGGCCAGCGTGCGACTGTAAGCGGAATGCACTGAAGCAATGCTGTGGGCCGGCTTTTTCTTTCCTTCTGCTTCCTCCTCGTGTACATCCACCGCTGCCGGCTCCACATTCCCTTCCCTTCCCCCCGCTTGCCGCATAGCCGGGAGGATGTACGTGAGCAGATTGGTGTAGTGGCCATCCGCAATATAGTGGCCCTTCCCACGCGTGACTTTGCCGTATAGATATAGCTTGTTGTAGTTCCACACGTCAAGCAACGCCTGGCCCAGCGTACGATCCGCCACGGCTAAGTCCTCCGAATTCGCCCCCTTGGCGATGTCGAACAGCTTCTCCAGCTTGCCGGTCAGCACCGCCTGCGACATCAATTAACATCGAGCGAGCAACGACAAAACTCAGTCATAAAAGGCGAGGGGTATAGCTGCGGATAGACCCTAACAAAATTCGAAAAAGAAACGGCCGACAATACGCAACGAAAATTCCAACAAAAAAAAGGAGAGGGTCTAGCTGCAGCGAGACCCTCGCAAAAAACTTGAAGCGCACACAAAAAACAACCACGAAAATTCCGAGGGTCTACCCGCAGCTAGACCCTGCCAAAATAGATAGCTTACATCTTCTTTTGCCTTAGGTAGATTTCGCAGCTCACTCCACGACGGGAGCAGGTCGCCACCCTTGAGAAGAATGACGTTCGTACCCATGTAACCACCACGGAATTTCCGCAACAGGTCCTGGAAGGCGTGCTCCGCCTCCTTAGGAGTATTTGCGAAATTGGACTCCGCCCCACCCTCGCACATCATTGCCCGAACCTCTCCCCACCCGCCATCCGGCCCCCTGAGAAACGACTTTAACCCCTTAAAGTAGTGGTTCCCATCCACCACCGCGTACCGGAGAACCAGATACGGTACCGGTACCCGTTCCTCAAAAAATTTCGGATCGTAGGACTTCATCGCAGTATTGCACAGCAGGTTGAAAACTTGCCGACTGCCCTCGATCTCCTGAGGCAAAACTGCTTCCACCTCGTCCACCCTGGCGTAGGTACGCCACTCAAGTCCTCTCGCGAGGAAAGAGGTGGTGGACTCCGTGTTAAGCCACACGTCGACTTCAGTATCCGAAAGGGGCCGGAAGTACCTGGACCCCACATCCTCCGCGTCAATCTTGGCGCCGTGGTGAATGCTTCAGCCACTTGACGAAATCCGGCATGCACAAGATTTGCTTGTCGAACAGGTCAGGTTGAGATTCGGCAAGCGCCTGGAAAGGGAACTGCCAGACCGGGACAACAACCTTGAAGTGCAAGGCGTTGTCCCGCGCATTGAGGAGAATGCGGCCGTTCTCCTTAATGGTTTCAAGGTTTAAACGCCGCTGCCTCAAAGCCTCTGGCAAAATAAGCGCGTTGACCGTCTGGATCCGCATACTGAAACATCCGGTCTGCTGAAAATCGGCCGGCCGAATCCAACGCGTTTCCCTGAGAGAATTGGCCTTCCGGATGTTCTGGTCCCTGACCTCCTTGTTCGAGTCGACCTTTTTCGAAGGCTTCCAGCTTTCAATGATAGGGTCGGTGTCCGGGTTCCCACTGCTCGTGAGCACCCCCTCCTTAAAAAGCTTGTTGAGTGACCGGAGCAGCTCAAGAAAGGGGGAGAACTCGGGCCAGTTTGGCAGGTCATCGACGTCCGCCATCCGCCTACTCGAGCAGTACTTGAGCATATCCTTCACCAGCGCGAACACGGCGTCATGACCAGGTAACTTCTTCTCCACCGTGGCGTCTTCGTCCCCCCCGTCATCCTGAAGTAAAAAATCGAAAAGGACCGCAGGATTTGCTCAAGTCAGTAATATTTAGGCCGACCACGACATCCTGTTCAGGGACGAACAAAGTTCTGTTGGAATAATACCTTACTGACACTAAACACCAAGTCCCGCAGCCAGTCAGCGTCTACCCGCAGCGAGAGGTCTAAATTTTCACAACAATCGTACCTGTCCAGTTTTCTGCTGCTTCTTGGCCTCCTTAGCCTTCTCCTTCTCCGCCTTCTTCGCCTCCTTCTCCGCCGCCTTCGCCTCCGCGTTCTTCTTACTGTTGGCCTTTGCCACCGCATTCAGCGCCCTTTTTCCCTCAGCGGCCCGACGACGAAAATCAGCCTTCATGAATTTCTCGATCTTGTCAACCTTTGCCTCTGAGTACTCCTTAGGCTGCCACTTGAAATTCTTGGTGGCTTTCGACTTCACCAGATTTACAAATTCATATGCCAATTCACTATTAAGGTAGCGACACCCAACACCTCCGTATCGAAATCGGCATCGACTTCCGCCTCAAGTCGTGTCAGGTACTTGCGAAACTCGGACCCCGCAGGTCCCTCCGAATCGACGCCATCGGGCGGAGACTTAAGCATGATCAGGCCAACAGCAATAATATGATCCTTCGCAACCTTCTTGCGGGAATCCAGCTTTTCCCTTTCATGCTCAGTCAATGGAGGCTTCGCCGCCTTCCCCCCCGCAGTACCCCCAGCGACAGCCCCCGCCTGCATGACAAAAAAAAACGAACAAGAAGGGACTTCACCTCAGTTCGATTGTTGCACCATCGTCTCTCTGCGGAGATACCCCTCAGCACGAAAAAAATCACACGAACTCGCGGCGGATGAACGTACCTGCACAGCCACTTCTCCCTCAGCGTCTCCCCCATCCTCATCTCCTCCAGCGTTTTCATCCCCCCCATCCTCATCTCCTCCAGCGTTTTCTTCCTCTCCGGCAGCGCCTGCTGAGGCCAAACCCCCCGCCTGTCAACACCGAATACGACAGCTCATTGGAAATCAAAATTAGTCGACATTTGTATATTTCGCATAATGCGCTCACTAAAACTTCAGGCGAAATGCAGACATCCGGATATCGTTTAATGCTTACCATTTCCATCTCGAGTCCAGACCAAATACCAGCACTGTCAACAGCCATCGCCGCAGCCGCCCCCTGAAAAAAGACAACAGATTGGTTGGGGGCACCGTTGAAATTAGCCGAACATGTCAGTCTCAATAAAAGGGTGAGGGTCTACCTGCAGCTAGACCCCATGTAAGATGCTCGTGGAAACTCGACGGACAAGCACCCACCTTATCAACCAAGTCTGACAAATTAGGTAAATCCTCCGATACGTCCCCTGGCATGGAGCCCCCCTGCATGATATGACAGGACAAACCATGAAGGTTGGTCAGCATATAGAGCCCTATTCAGGGAATGGAAACAACCCAAATCGATAAACGATATCGGCAAGTTAACGTACCGAAACGTAGAACTTCCACCTCCTCAAAATCTTCCCCAAAGGCCATATCGGCACTTGATGGGCTCTCTCCTTTTCCAGTTGCCGCCTCAATTCCGCCTCGAAGAACAACTCGAGGGACTGCCAATGGCCTCCCGCCTCTAAATCAGACCACTCCGTGTCTGTCTTGGTTCGGATACTCTGGAGACAATCAACCAACGAGATTTGATCCAACCATTCCTGGACGATTTCCCGGTATGGCTTATATGTCTGAATAACATGGAAGTCCTCCCGGTGCCGGAAACTTTGGATCACCTGTCCAGCCCAATCCAAAAAGAAAGCGACCGCTTCCCGCGAAAGGCTGGCGTCCGGGCTGACAAGAAAGTCAGTCCGCCACTTAACAAAAGATTGCAGTAAGTGGTCTCTTGCCATGTCCAAATGCGCGATCACTTCATGTGCGCGCTCCTCCAATCCTCCTACGTCATTCATTCTTCCCGGCACAATTACGATAAAGTCACTGTTGGACGTGTCAACAAATCCTTGCCTGACAATATCAAACACTTCATCTTCCGACAGTGAAGCCCTCGAATCCGCTCTCATATCTCCAGTCATGAGTTTAAAGAGCTGATGCAACGCAGTGGTTTTCAAGGTTTCCATATAGGAAGCCTCGATGCATGTGAAGCCAATGTGGACCTCGAACTTTTCAACCTCATCAAAGAGCGTCGACCATATTAAAGCACGACGGGGAAAGTAACGTCCGACATCCTCCTTCAGATTAAGGATGCACGACTGCGCGATCTTCAAAACCTCATAAATGTCGTCACCAACGACCCTCTTCCCATGAATGGCTCGCTGTGTGGCTTCGAACAATGCAAGACGGCCCAGGCGGTCGTTCTTCCAAATTATGTGTGCCGACTCCGGACGGTCCACGACGACACCGGACTTCTCTGCAAACGCTATCTCGGCCGAAAGAAAGCGGATCAAGCCTCTCAAGCCCTTTTCGGCTTTACGACTCACCCCAGCCTCAGACTCAGTCTGAGCCAGGTACTGTTTCAGAATGGCCACCGTGGAGGGCTGCAGACAACAAGAGTAAAAAAAAGGCCACACATCGTCGTCGTCAACAACCTTAACTCCTAGGTCAACGTCTCTCCGCAGCTAGACCCTTACGATCAATGTATGACATAAAATCCCACCCTTTCTACGATACACACACGCCGTTCAAGCCATCTGAAAAATGTACGTCTCACATTAATAAACATACCTGATAATCGACTGAAAATCCTTCGTGAAGAATTCTCCGTTCTCGTCCTTCTCCCCCTCAACTGCCTTCGCAGCCTCCTCCTCCTTCCTCGCAGCCTCCTCCTCCTCTTCCTCGCGGCCTCTTCCGCCTTCATCCTCTCCTGTCGCATCTGCAAAAAAAGAGCGGCCTCCTCCGCAAGAATTCCTTCGCTGCCGCCTCCGTCTTCTTCTTCGCCTCCTCCTTCTGCTTCGCCACCAGGATCCTGTGCTCCTTCTCCTGGGCAGCCTTTTTCTCCTTGTACTCCCTCTCCTCCTCCTCCCTCTCCGCCTTCTCCAGCCTCTCCTTCTCCTCCCTCTCCACCCTCTCCCTCTCCGCCTTCTCGATGGCCTCCCTCTCCGCCTTCTCCTTCTCCTTGTCCTTCTTGTCGAGAGCCGCGTATTCGTCAGCAAAGCTTGCGGCCATTGCTAACAAATCGGACAACCGCTTCTGACGCGACTCCCGAACCGGCGATTCCGGGTCTTCAGGCCTCCCGTTAGTCTGATCGCGCTCGTCCTCCTCAACAAGCTCACTGATAGACTTCCTCAGCTTCCTGAGCTCTTTGGTGCGGTCGTCTTCCTCTACCCACTCGGCCGCAGGCTTACGCTTAGAACTGGAATGCTTGGGGGACGGCGAGCGGGACGCAGAAGCGGGGGACTTGGGTGGCGGCGAGCGGGACTTGGGGGAAGGAGAGCGGGACGGCGAGCGGGACGCAGTTGCGGGGTTCTTGGTTGACGGCGAGGGGGACTTGCGAGAAGGAGAGCGGGACGCGGTAGCGGGGGGAACTTTGGGCGGAGAGGGGGACTTGCGGTTCGGCGAACGGGTCGCAGTTGCGGGGGACTTGGGGGACTTGCGGGGCGGCGAGCGGGACGCAGTAGCTCCGGCCGACTTGGGGGGCGGCGATGGAGACTTACGGGGCGGAGAGCGGGACGGAGCGCGAGACGCAGCAGCGAGAGGGTTGGGGGGTATAATTCTGTCCAACTCGCTGGGGGGCAAGTTGGACTTGGAGGGCGAGGGGGACTCGGTGGGGGGGACCTCGCAAGCATTTACGGGACCGAACTGCAACGGAGGAAACGCCTCCGTTGCCGTTCGGTCCGGCGAGGTGTTCGACGTCATCTTGGGTGAAACGGGAGTGGCCTTGACAGAATCGGAATAGGAGGACGACATCTGCAGAACAATATCAAAAAAGCAAGTTTCACAAATGTCATTCAGAATCTGAATCGCCGGCAGAAAAACGATGGGGAGGGTCTCGCTGCAGCTAGACCCTTTCGTGGATTCTAAAAGGGACATTTAGTTTAATGCAAAACTTTGGCGTCTCGCTGCAGCGAGACCCTCACTTCAAGCAAAAACAAATCATTTTTAGGGTGAGCGAAAACAAGCAACCTCCCATCATGCAAACATAAAAAAGTATACATTCCTTGGGGTCTCGCTGCAGCGAGACCCTAACGTCAAACAAAAACAAATCATTTTTAGGGTGAGCGAAGAAAGCCCCTCCCATCTTGCAAACATTAAAAGTCGACATTCGTAGGGGTCTCGCTGCAGCGAGACCCTAACACCGATACAAAAACAAATCATTTTAAGGGTGAGAAAAGAAAGACCCCCCATCATGAAAACATGAAAAATTGACATTCCTTGGGGTCTCGCTGCAGCGAGACCCTAACGTCAATACAAAAACAAAATTCCGAGGGTCTACCCGCAGCGAGACCCTTACGACCACGTATAAATACATGTGGGGGGGGAAGCTACGTATAAATACATGTGGGGGGGGATGCTATGTATAAATGCATGTGGGGGGGTGCTGGCATTAATAATTAAATGTGGGGGGGTGATGGCATGAATAAATAAATGTGGGGGGGTGCTGCCATGAATAAAAGAATGTGGGGGTGTGATGGCATGAATAAATGAATGTTGGGGGGTGCTGGCATTAATAATTAAATGTGGGGGGTGATGGCATGAATAAATAAATGTGGGGGGTGCTGCCATGAATAAAAGAATGTGGGGGGTGCTGCCATGAATAAAAGAATGTGGGGGTGTGATGGCATGAATAAATGAATGTTGGGGGGTGCTGGCATTAATAATTAAATGTGGGGGGTGATGGCATGAATAAATAAATGTGGGGGGTGCTGCCATGAATAAAAGAATGTGGGGGGTGATGGCATGAATAAATAAATGTGGGGGGTGCTGCCATGAATAAAAGAATGTGGGGGGTGATGGCATGAATAAATAAATGTGGGGGGTGCTGCCATGAATAAAAGAATGTGGGGGGTGCTGCCATGAATAAAAGAATGTGGGGGTGTGATGGCATGAATAAATGAATGTGGGGGGTGCTGGCATTAATAATTAAATGTGGGGGGTGATGGCATGAATAAATAAATGTGGGGGGTGCTGCATGAATAAAAGAATGTGGGGGGTGCTGCCATGAATAAAAGAATGTGGGGGTGTGATGGCATGAATAAATGAATGTTGGGGGGTGCTGGCATTAATAATTAAATGTGGGGGGTGATGGCATGAATAAATAAATGTGGGGGGTGCTGCCATGAATAAAAGAATGTGGGGGGTGATGGCATGAATAAATAAATGTGGGGGGTGCTGCCATGAATAAAAGAATGTGGGGGGTGATGGCATGAATAAATGAATGTGGGGGGTGCTGCCATGAATAAAAGAATGTGGGGGGTGCTGCCATGAATAAAAGAATGTGGGGGTGTGATGGCATGAATAAATGAATGTTGGGGGGTGCTGGCATTAATAATTAAATGTGGGGGGTGATGGCATGAATAAATAAATGTGGGGGGTGCTGCCATGAATAAAAGAATGTGGGGGGTGCTGCCATGAATAAAAGAATGTGGGGTGTGATGGCATGAATAAATGAATGTTGGGGGGTGCTGGCATTAATAATTAAATGTGGGGGGTGATGGCATGAATAAATAAATGTGGGGGGTGCTGCCATGAATAAAAGAATGTGGGGGGTGATGGCATGAATAAATAAATGTGGGGGGTGCTGCCATGAATAAAAGAATGTGGGGGTGTGATGGCATGAATAAATGAATGTTGGGGGGTGCTGGCATTAATCATTAAATGTGGGGTGTGATGGCATGAATAAATAAATGTGGGGGGTGCTGCCATGAATAAAAGAATGTGGGGGTGTGATGGCATGAATAAATGAATGTTGGGGGGTGCTGGCATTAATAATTAAATGTGGGGGGTGATGGCATGAATAAATAAATGATACGTAGCATCACCCCCCACATGTATTGATACGTACGTAGCATCACCCCCCCACATGTATTGATACGTAGCATCACCCCCCCACATGTATTGATACGTAGCATCCCCCCCCACATGTATTGATACGTAGCAGCACCCCCCCACATGTATTGATACGTAGCAGCACCCCCCCACATGTATTGATACGTAGCAGCACCCCCCACATGTATTGATACGTAGCAGCACCCCCCCACATGTATTGATACGTAGCAGCACCCCCCCACATGTATTGATACGTAGCAGCACCCCCCCACATGTATTGATACGTAGCAGCCCCCCCCACATGTATTGATACGTAGCAGCACCCCCCCACATGTATTGATACGTAGCAGCACCCCCCCACATGTATTGATACGTAGCAGCACCCCCCCACATGTATTGATACGTAGCAGCACCCCCCCACATGTATTGATACGTAGCAGCACCCCCCCACATGTATTGATACGTAGCAGCACCCCCCCACATGTATTGATACGTAGCAGCACCCCCCACATGTATTGATACGTAGCAGCACCCCCCCACATGTATTGATACGTAGCAGCACCCCCCACATGTATTGATACGTAGCAGCACCCCCCCACATGTATTGATACGTAGCAGCACCCCCCCACATGTATTGATACGTAGCAGCACCCCCCCACATGTATTGATACGTAGCAGCACCCCCCCACATGTATTGATACGTAGCAGCACCCCCCCACATGTATTGATACGTAGCAGCACCCCCCCACATGTATTGATACGTAGCAGCACCCCCCCACATGTATTGATACGTAGCAGCACCCCCCCACATGTATTGATACGTAGCAGCACCCCCCCACATGTATTGATACGTAGCAGCACCCCCCCACATGTATTGATACGTAGCAGCACCCCCCCACATGTATTGATACGTAGCAGCACCCCCCCACATGTATTGATACGTAGCAGCACCCCCCCACATGTATTGATACGTAGCAGCACCCCCCCACATGTATTGATACGTAGCAGCACCCCCCCACATGTATTGATACGTAGCAGCACCCCCCCACATGTATTGATACGTAGCAGCACCCCCCCACATGTATTGATACGTAGCAGCACCCCCCCACATGTATTGATACGTAGCAGCACCCCCCCACATGTATTGATACGTAGCAGCACCCCCCCACATGTATTGATACGTAGCAGCACCCCCCCACATGTATTGATACGTAGCAGCACCCCCCCATGTATTGATACGTAGCAGCACCCCCCCACATGTATTGATACGTAGCAGCACCCCCCCACATGTATTGATACGTAGCAGCACCCCCCCACATGTATTGATACGTAGCAGCACCCCCCCACATGTATTGATACGTAGCAGCACCCCCCCACATGTATTGATACGTAGCAGCACCCCCCCACATGTATTGATACGTAGCAGCACCCCCCCACATGTATTGATACGTAGCAGCACAATTTTAGTCAGCCTACCATCCACGTTGCGGCAAAAGATCACCTTTTTTTGTGTTTCGGCAAAATGAAGATTTCTTGCAAACTATCGTTATGCAGGCAGGTAGCAACGTCCGATGTTATAATCCGGCAGGTAGCATGCAAACGTCGAAACGATATGAAGGGGAAAAAAAGCATCAAACAGGAGCACCGATTAGAAACGCAGCAAATGCAGTATGTGCACATCTACACCTATAACCTAACCAGACCAAAGGCATAGCAAACATGGAAAGGGTGACCCAAGTGAAAGCCTAGCACCACCATGATCGACATGTGCGAGACCAAGAAACGCTCCATGGCAACTAGACTAAAGGGATGGATGCCAGATGTGGATTAGGATCGGCTTAGCTGACTCTACCGAGATGTCTGCAGGGTTTAGCTAGCAACGAAAAGAAGGAAGCCAGACATTTTTATCACTCTTGCTGCAACATAGAGTTTCTTGCGATGGCAGCAAGGACATGTCTTCGCCCAGCTGGCTAACTGTGTCGTCGGCGTGCATGCGCTGTTTAGTTGCCGTTTTTGATAGAACAATTTTAGTCAGCCTACCATCCAGGATGCGGCAAAAGCTCACCTTTTTTTCGTTGTGCGGCGAAAGCAGACCGATTTCCTTGTAAACTTCCGGCACCAGGCAGGTATCAACGTAGGATTTTATAATCCAGCAGGTAGCATGCAAACGTCGAAACGATATGGCAGCTCGTATCAGCTATGGGGTCTCTCTGCGGCTGCGCTTCTTTTTCGATGGGCGATGGGACGGTCGCAATTCGCAAAACGGACGCGGCGTCACAGGGCTGAACGGTATTGAAAAAATTGGAAACGTGGCATCCTCGTTCCTCCCCACGGAACTGAAAACTGGAAGCGCGGCGCTGGTGCAAAAGCTCGATCCCATCTTTTGGAACCAAGCTAGCGGATTGGACGACATCCAATATGCCGTCACCCGTGCTTGTGGCCGCAGGTATAAAAAGAGACGACCTCCAGCCCATTTACCTGGGAACATTCGGATGTTTGGCTGACATCGTTACCATGCGAAATGTACAATGAGGTTCTGGGTTCGATTCCTGGTGTGGTCATGGAAATAAATTTTTTTCTGCACATCTACTGAAATCAGTCATAGCACCAAACTCACGCTGCAGCGAGACGCTATAGCCCTGGAGGCCGCTGATAAACCTGACATCCGGTACGTCTTACTATCATAGATTGCCGAACTATATAATAATAATAGTCTATACCACTTTTTCTTGTAAATGATTTACTAAATAATGATTCTATATACTTTAACATACCATATTATTAAAGTATGTGGAATTTAACCATGCTATTCACAATATATTATAAAATCTTTTGCAAAATATACTGTAATTAGTATATATATTTTCTGATAAACAATTTTATCAATGCTACTGTGTTATTTTTGTTATTCTCGCCATGCAGGTATCTGAGTGTTCTGGGAGAACTAATAAGAGAATGAGCCGCGAAGGTGAGGAAAACCTGAAATCTTTTCGTCCTTATTGGGGTCTCTCTGCAGCTAGACCATTTATAACCACAAGCAATAGCTTAAATTCAAGGGTCTCGCTGCAGCTAGACCCTCTTTATGGTTGCTATAAAATTAATGAATCAGAAGTCTGTGATTTAACAATCGCACGCCGCAATGAAGGGTCTAGCTGCAGCGAGACCCCAATCTTGGTCGGGGTATGCTAAGTTCACCACATCAGGTAATCTTTTCGTCTAACGGAAAAAGCCCCTCTAAGGGTCTAGCTGCAGCTAGACCCCAATCGTGGTAAAAAATGATACACTTTCGAACTTTGTCTGTAATTGTCGCTTTTCCCAACGATACTCGATTTGCATGGATTTCGTTGTGCCGGTCGTCATGGCATGCAGCACGCGAACGGGTGGGAGTTTTCGCCCTTGCGTCCGGTCGTCCAGGATTCAGTGCAATTAAGTTGAACACCGGGACGAAGCAGTCAACTGGCGCAAAAAGGGTTTTCGGAGATGAGAACCAGAATCCAGCGCAGCCTGAAGCCAAGGAAGTCAAGCGGCCGGGAGAATACTCGAAATCAAAGAGGGTTATTGGGGAATATTTCGCTGACCAGGCGTTTGAAGCGGCTCAGGCGATGACAAAACCCGAGGGGCGGGGGCCGGCTTTCGACCAGATGATTGCTGGCTTTAACTCTAGGGCCGCTGAACTAGGTCACGGGAAGTATCATGAGGAGGCGAAAAAGCTTTACAATCAGGAGCGGATGGCAGAACTGAACAGGTTCTGGGTGGCTCGGATTAACGGCTTTTTTGATGGTCTGACCAAAAGCGACGCAGACAGAGACGTCAGGATGGTGCTGATGTCCACGCTTTACTGTGGTGACGACTTGGAGAAGGAGTTTTCGGCCGCGGAGTTGGAGAACCTGACGGGGATGGACGCCAAGAAGATTCGCGGAATTCGCGCGATACGAAGGCAGCAGAAGTTGGACTACCTCAGACACGCGCAGGCTCGCAAGGGGCGCCCTTTGCCGCAATTCGTGATTGACGCGATAGTGGACGCGTGGATGCACGATGATGAGTCGCGCGCCTCCTCCCAGATGAAGGATGTCAAGCGCACTTACAGCAGGGAGGGTCGTGGCAATCACGGGGTGCTCGTCGCCGTTGAGGGAGCGCGCTATTACATGACCTCCAAGGAGGACATGTACAATCACTTTCTCGAAAAGCATGCGTACTGGAACAAAAGGAGTAACCAGTATGATAAGGACGTGGGCATTCACGTGGGCTACACGACCTTCTGCAAATACGCGCCCGATTGCATCAAGGGCAAGTGGAAGGAGAGGAACCTGTGCGCGTGTGAGAAGCACGTCACCATGCAGTCGGCCATGGGGGCGTGGACCAAGCACTCCAATGCGAACCACGGCAAGAACTGCAAGTGTGGCGCGGAGTGTGCGGGATGCTCCAAGTACAGAGAGCCGGACGGTACTTGCGGAATGTGGAAAGCCATTCACTCGACGGACTGGATCAAGCACTTTCACTGCCCGGTGTCCGCCGAGACTGACGGCAGGGATAACGGGCTGCGTGAAGGGGGCGGAATGGGCGGGGGGATGGAAGAGGGGGAGGGGGAAGATGAATGGCGGGGACGGGACCTGGAAGACCTCGACATTTCTGAGAGGCTGGTGGAGGACGAAGATGGGGTGCCGAGGACGGAGAGGGTTCACCGCATACTGAAGATGGCGTGTGTGGAGGGGTTCTGTCCTGAGGAATCATGCGGCATCCATAATAACTGGGTGCAGTGTGATCGGGACAAGAATTCCACGGAGATTCTGAATTGGTTCAAGTTCGAGATGGTGGAGCAGACTGTGACCCGACGGGTGAATGTGAGTTGGTTTCGATTTTATTTCTCCGTTAATATGTTGTTGACTTTTTTTTTTGTGACCTATAGCTGCAGCGAGACCCTTTGTGAGTTGCAGTTATCTTATCGAAATGCGATTTTATTGCAAATCGAAACTGTCTGCGGACCTTTGCGAAACAGGGCGAGACCGATGGCAGGGCGGCGAAGAAGGTGAAGCGGCCCGAGCAAGTCCAAATGAGGTCCACCCCAGCTGAGCTGCGGGACGAGATTCTTAAGATGTGGGACAAGTTCACCGTGCACTGCTTTACGGCCTGGTCGCAGGCGGATACAATCAAGGATCGGGAGAAGAATCTGAGAGAGGGGGACGTGCTCGTGCACGGCGACTGGGCCGAGAACTACGAGAACAGCAGCTACGTCCAACTGCAGTCGCAGTACTTCCACAAGCGCAGCCACATCCTGATGCCCATGATCGTGCGTTATCGGCTCAACGGCGAGCTGGAAAAGCGCGTCTTCTTTTTCCTGGGGGATTCCAGTATCAAGCGGGGCGAGCGCGCACTCGTATACGCTCTTCGCAAGATTCTGGAAACCCTGCGGGTAGAAGTAGGGGTAGAGGTGCGAAACCTGTACATGTGCTCGGACAACTGCGCGGTGCAGTTTAAGTCCAGGTACGTGATTAACCAGATTAACGGTCTGCTCATGGGGGATCCCGACCTGCAGGCCTTTGAGTTCCACTACATGGGGGAGCAGCATGGGAAGGGGGAGGTGGATGGTCAAGGAGCGAAGTGCAAGTGCGTCTTGAGGGAAATGCAGAGGATTCCCGAAAACCAGCACATACTTGAGACCCACCAGCTAGTCGCCTACTTGAACCAGAACTGGCAGGGCGGCAAGACATCGAGCAGGGAGTCGGCCCGCGCGCGGGCCGAGAACGTCACTCGCCACTTCTTCCTTTTACCCCCGGTACGGAATTGTGTGTTATTTCAGGTTTTAAGACGTCAACTGCCGCTGTTCTATAAAAATTCAAACCCAATAAAGGTATCTCTGCAGAGAGACCCTATATACTGTCATGGGTTGCTTTTCTTTTAGGTATGAAATTTCGCTTGTTCTTTCGGTATGAAGGGGTCTCTCTGCAGCTATACCCTGTGTCGAATTTCGATCACTTGATATCTTGTCGTACGTTGTTATTATGATTCGAATGGGGTCTCTCTGCAGCTATACCCTGTGTCGAATTTTGATCACTTGATATCTTGTCGTACGTTGTTATTATGATTCGAATGGGGTCTCTCTGCAGCTATACCCTGTGTCGAATTTTGATCACTTGATGTCTTGTCGTTAATTTTTTTTTTAAGGGGTCTCTCTGCAGCTATACCCTGTTTTATTGGTTTTTGGTCAATTTTGCTAATTTGAACGGTATTCTTTTTGTCCTAACTATTTGATGACAGGACGTCGAGTCCGGCCGACGCGCGGAGGTGAGGAGGTGCCTGGCATCAAGAAGGCGCATTGGTGGCGACTGGACAAGTCCGACCCTGGCCTTTTGATGATTAGGCGCTATTCCTGCTACTGTCCGCCCTGTTTGGCTGGGCGGTTTGAGGGATGTCTAAGCGAGTGGTCGTTTATCATCGAGTTCAATGATGCAGGAAGCTCGATGAAAACTGTCCGTTTGCTGCCACCGAGCCAGCCCAACCCTCCGGTTCGCATGGTGACGCGGGGGGAGCAGCTGAAGGACAAGCGGGAGGCGATGGGCCGGCAGATGAGACTCCACGACTATGTGGCAGTTCCATCGGACAAGGACACGGATCACGATCCCATCCACCCGTTCTGGTTGGCTGAGGTTGTAAGCGAAGCCGGGCCGATCGTGTTAGACGAGAACTTCGAGAGGTGGGTCGAGGGCCGGAACGGACGGGAGAAGGAGCTGTTCCTCGCCGGGAACGGCATTCTTCCCGTTCGGATTTGGAAGCGGGATAAGCATGACCCCCTGCATTTCACGCTCAACGTTGAGGATTGGCCACCGTCACGCCAGCCCGAGCTTGTGAATTGCTATCTCTGCGTCGCTCCGGCTCTCCGGCTAGAAGCACGCGTGCGCAGCGACGGAATGTGTGCCGACATCAGGATGAGCAAGGAGCTCGACAAGTGGCTTACTACGCTGGTGATCAAGGATGAAGCCCCGGAGGGGCCGGCACCGACTTAAATTAACAAGAAATTGGGGTCTCGCTGCGGGTAGACGACGCCCTAGTTTCGGCTCGTATTATATCTTTAGAGTGGGGCTTCAGTAGGGTGTAAAAAGGTGGCCGCATATATTGTATATATTTTTCGAGATCTTTCTGTGGTCAAGTTTAAGGGTAGTTGATAATTTTTTGCGGCCTTCAATTAACAGTTATTTTTTACTGCAACATAATTTTATGCTGTATATTTAAATAATGATAAGGATTTCGACATTTGTTTCTGCATGTCGAGAATTTATTGCTCCACCCCCACAAAAAAAATCGTTCCGGAACTGTTCGAAGCGAATAGCACTGACAGGATTCGAACCCGGGTCCACATTAATGTTCGGAGTGAGGTAGGCCAGCCATCATGTTCCGCACTCAAATCTGGCTCGGGTCCGATCCCTTCCATTGCTCTTCGCTTCGAACAGCTCCGGAACAAGTTTGTGGGGTTGGAGCAATAAATACTTATTTGCCGGGCGCAGTTGTCATTCCGCCTAGTACAATTGCGTCACTAGTACAATTTTTGTCTGGGTACGGTACGAACCAATAACGCAATATTTAGTATCTAATCGCCGCTGCTCTTGCTGAATTTTATCCGGAAGCTGAAAAGGTGTCCGGTGAAGCGAATACTAGTGACTGGTGGTCGTGCCCTTCCATTACTCCTTATCGACAAATTTTGGGTTCTACCTGCAGTTATAACCCTTGCGCGTCTGGCTGTCGGGGTCACCAATTTCCTGTCGATTGCAAGCAGCCAACCTTGCCGAAATTTAACACTGTCACAAATGGAGCAGAGCAATATTTTCGGTTCTCAGCATACCTATGTGATGGTCGACAAAAATGAGCACGCTGCAAACATCAGAATTGATGTAGAGTTGCTCGGACCTTCTGCACAGTGGGGTGCAGGTGTCATTGCGTTCGGCAATGGCATGATCGATCTGGTGCCACCCGATTCAGATTTGAACCCTGCTTACCAATGCGTGCCTGACAATCAGGCGAGAGTGGTGGTGGAGAGCACGGAAATTCCGGGCTCTCCCAATGTATCAATGATGCGCCTGAGGGCCGAGGCCCAGCAGGAGTTCCTGGCTGCTGCGGAGAACGGCGGGGCCAAGTGGAACACCAAAATGTATACAGGCGAGCCTCCCAACTACAGGGGAGACCAGTACCAGGGAGTGTACTCCTTCGGCGATTTTGACATCGACGGATGGGGCACCTTTTTCTAGGCGCAATGCCTAAGTTGTCAAATACTCCGACAATGTCAAAATTGCGAATGATAAAATTACGGACATGTGCACATATATGTACTGATTCAATAAAAAATTTCGGCAATTTTGTTCCCGGCATTGATAATCAAAAGCTGCTAGCAAGCCAAGGACTTCAAAAGTGGCAATAGATCGATGTAGGTCGTCGATAAACTTGTCTAGTCGTCATATTTCGGTCGCAAAATTCGTGCGTGGCCTGCAGGCATCGGACAAAGTGCACGCAACAGCAGGAGTCGGTTGAGTTCGAAGCACGGCAGACACAAAATTTCGGCGCAAAGTCCGTCGGGCGAAAAATTCGCTCGGCTGCCAAATTTTCGGCAAGAATTTCGGCGCAATGTCCGGTTTTCGGACGATTGAAATTAGCGTTTTTTTCTTGCAAAAATCTACCCCATTCCGCGTGGGACCACCCCGCCGAGGACGAGGATGATGACGGCGACCTGAAGGAAAATCGCCAAGCGCTCGGCGACGAACATGCCAAAGGTAATAACGCTATCTTTAGCTACAGGAGTCTGCAAGCTTCTTGGTTTTTCCTTTCATCGCGGGTCTGCTATTAACCGACTTCCCGAATGTTAACGTCCTTATTCCATGCCCCGCCCTCTGCTTGCAGGCAATTCCTGCTGCCAAGCCGGCGGCAAAGCCGGCGGCCAAGCCGGCGGCCAAGCCGGAGGTCAAGCCGGAAGTAAAGCCGGAAGTAAAGCCGGAGGTCAAGCCGGAGGTCAAGCCGGAGGTCAAGCCGGAGGTCAAGCCGGAGGCCAAGCCTGTGCAGCATGCCACAGGCGTCCGAGCAGATGAAATTCGGAGACTCAGAGCTCGGCTCCAAGCCCTTGAGGAGGAGTTAGAGCTGGAAGTCGCAGGGTACGCGCCTCCACCTGTGGAGGCATCGGATGTGAGGCCGCCGCCTCCGGTGGCCAAGAAGGTTGTTCCGCCGCCCCCTCCCGTTCCCAAGCAGCCTGTAATGCCGCCCCCTCCGGTGGCCAAGAAGGTTATACCGCCGCCCCCTCCCGTTGGCACGCAGCCTGTCATGCCGCCCCCTCCGGTGCCCAGCAACGCTGTGCAGCCGTCCCCTCCGGTGCCCAACAACACCGTGGAGCCGCCCACTCCGGGGCCCAAGCTGGCCGACCTGCCAATGCCGGATGGTCTCCCGCCTGCTCGTGTGCCTGCCATCAAGCCAGATGTCTTCGAGCCCATCACGTCGCGCCCCGCCATCAACAAGCCGGCCGCCAGCAACAAGCCGGCCGCCAGCAAGAAGCCGGCCGCCAGCAAGAAGCCGGCTGCAAAGCGAAATTAGCTTCCTAGTGGTCCCATGGACTTGGGTCTTGCGCACTATCTGAGCACCTTACTGCCAACCGCGGTGGTTCAAGAGCGACCGGGCCCTGGTGGTTTCGGAGAAGCACTGCACGGGGCCTTCGTGGCACAAAGGTACAAGTACGAGCGCGATGGGGCGCGGCCGGCTGCGTATGTTTGGGAGCCTGGCAAAGTGGTGGAGGTGAAGCCGAAGCTCAAGGCCCCTTACGGCACGCGGTTTGTGGAGCGTGATGGGGGCTCGCAAATGCTGTTTGTTGACTTTGCCACGATGCATTACGGTGACGCCGAGGGCAACGAGAATGCGTGGGTCCTTCTGGGCAACGTCACTGACGACGACCTTCGAGGCGCACGTGCGAAATTGAAGGAGAGTTGGGGGCCAGCAGAGGAGAAGGAGGAGGTGTCGGATGAGTATCAGTACCGGCCAAGCGAGCGCGGGCGCCACCCAAGGAGAAGGCGTCTGCCGGTGCTCCCTCCGCGCCAGCGATCCCGCCTGCCTCTAGCTCTTCGACTGCAACGGCGTCTGCCGGTGCTCCCTCCGCGCCAGCGATCCCGCCTGCCTCTAGCTCTCCGGCCGCAGCAGCGTCTGCCGGTGCTCCCTCCGCGCCAGCGATCCCGCCTGCCTCTAGCCCTTCGCCCGCAATGGCGTCTGCCGGTGCTCCCTCCGCGCCAGCGATCCCGCCTGCCTCTAGCTCTCCGGCCGCAGCAGCGTCTGCCGGTGCTCCCTCCGCGCCAGCGATCCCGCCTGCCTCTAGCCCTTCGCCCGCAACGGCGTCTGCCGATGCTCACTCCACGCCAGATCTCACCGAGGCGGAACTGGAGCTTGCCGCGATCCAGGCCATGATGGCAAAAGCGCAGCGGAAAGTTGAGCTGGAGCGGCAAGCAAAGGAGTCCCAGAGTCAGACTCCTGATCCGGTAATTTAGTGGAATGTTTTTTCTGAAGCACGTTTTAGCTATGTAGTGATGTGGTGTTGTCACACCCAATTGCCATGTGCGTATATTTTTGTTACTCATGTATGTATCACTCTCATGCTAGGTCATGCATCATACCCACAGGCATAACCCATTTCACCATAGGATGTTTTGCTGGGCAACAACTATCTGCCGTGCCTGACTGCCCCCCCCCCCCTGCCTTGCTGCCCTTGTGTCCTCTTCAATGGTGGTGCTCTGTGTGCCTGCAGGCCTCCAAAGCATGAGTGCTGGCAACTGTGTGGCTTTGTTCATGCAAAGAAGCATCATTGATCATGATGACACCTGAAGAAGAAGTAAATTAATTGGCTGGGCTTGATGCGGCCTGTGTTATTTCACAATGGTGGAAACGTATATCGCTGAGACGCCCAGTGTGGGGCTAAATCCTCATTGTAAATCAAGAGAGACAACTGTAAATGGGATGTATTATTATTTCTAATAAAGAAACCATTTGGAATGATGGCCTGTTATAAGCTGTTCTTAACAGTGCTTGTGTTGTAATGCTGGCAAACTCTGCATTTTCCCCTTTTTTATCACTGTCATTTTTACCACTTTGTGGTATTTTTTTACCACCCTCATTTTTACCACTTTGTGGCGTGTTTTTACCACCCTCACTTTTACCACTTTGTGCCGTGTTTTTACCACCCTCACTTTTACCATGCACTTTGTGGTATTTTTTACCACTTTGGTGGTAAAAGGGGTGGTAAAAGGTGGTAAAATGATTTTACCACCTGCTTTGCTCCTAGCGTTTTCCCACCGTTTTATCACTTTTCCCCCCACTTTTACCGCTTTTTATCACTTTTTACCACTTTTTACCACTGTTTACCACTTTTTACCACTTTTTACCACTTTTTACCACTTTTTACCACTTTTTACCACTTTTTACCACTTTTTACCACTTTTTACCACTTTTTACCACTTTTTACCACTTTTACGGCAACCGAGTTCCTAGTGAATGCTAAAAATACCTGGTGACTATTTTGAGTCACCAGTTTTGGGGGGGCTAGAATAAACATCCTAGTGCAGTTTTGAACATGGAAATGATAGGTAAGCATGAAACATGCATGATTATGTTTATTCCAGCCTATGTGGCGCAAATATATGCCACAATAAGCGTAAATGCTTGCAGACCCGCTGCATGATACTGTGGTACTTATTTTTACATGCATGATGGACCTTGCACACAAAGTCAAAACATCCCAGCACTCCTAGATAAATTAGTGACCAAGAGACCATGCATGCAGTAACACTGAAAATTGCCAACTAGAAATAGGTGGCACTGTGACCATCACGGGGCAGATTTTCAAACTGCACAAGTTATGCATAAACATGAAAGCTAATAAGACATGACCATGAAACAATAACCCATGCAGGCTAACAACATGAAACCAAATAACACATGCACAGGTGGGACCATGAAACAATAACCCAGGCTAACAACATGAAACCAAATAACACATGCACAGGTGGGTCCATGAGACAATAACACACACTTCAAACCATGCCGGCCCATGGTGATACACGGCGCGCATGAGCGCGGGCAGGAAAGGCCAAATGCCATGCCACGTAGGCAACAAATGCTAGCATTCTTAGTCAGCCTCCGTAGGACTATATCCCAGGCGGACATGCTCCGCCCTGAGATGGCGGCGCCGTGCCACCCCCTTGAGCTTCCGGGTGGTGGCTGCTGCCCCCCTCGTGGTAGTGGCGCCCTTGAAATTCTTGGCGCATTCGCCACGCTGGGAGAGGCGCTGCCATACCCGCTGCTTCGTCACGTTGAAGTCCAGCCCCTCCACCTGCCCGGAGTGGAAGAGGCCGAAGCAGTTCCGCTCGCTGTTGCTGCAGAACGCCATGTCACAGTGCTCGCACATGACCGAGGTCTTGTGCTTCCTGCCTTGCGCGCAGCACAGTTGGCACAGCACCTGCTCCACCCAGACATTTGCCCATCTCATGCATTGTTAAGGGGTGCCACTCACGCCCACCTGGCTTGCCCGCCCCCTTGAGCTCAGCATAGTCGTTGGTCTCCTTGACAATCTTGGCCACGCCCATCACGTTGGGACCAGAAAAGGGAGAACAGCCAGTTAGGTTAAATAGTGCCGGAACCTTTTGCCGCCTGAGGCAAATCGGTCCGGAACACTATTTTGCCCGGAATAACCACTTCCGAGCACCCAAGTTAATTCGGCCGAATTAACTTGGGTGCTCGGAAGTGGTTATTCCGGGCAAAATAGTGTTCCGGCCCGATTTGCCTCAGGCGGCAAAAGGTTCCGGCATTATTTAACGTAACTAAAACCTGTGCAACTTGGAGGTCAGGGGTTCGAATCCTCACTGAGGCAGCTCCGGCGCATTTAGTGGTGCGTGCTCAGCGGCCTAGGCGGATGTCTCGGGCTCTTCGTCCCCCCTCCACGAGGCCAGGTTTTAGTTACGTTAAATAATGCCGGAACCTTTTGCCGCCTGAGGCAAATCGGGCCGGAACACTATTTTGCCCGGAATAACCACTTCCGAGCACCCAAGTTAATTCGGCCGAATTAACTTGGGTGCTCGGAAGTGGTTATTCCGGGCAAAATAGTGTTCCGGCCCGATTTGCCTCAGGCGGCAAAAGGTTCCGGCATTATTTAACGTAACTAAAACCTGTGCAACTTGGAGGTCAGGGGTTCGAATCCTCACTGAGGCAGCTCCGGCGCATTTAGTGGTGCGTGCTCAGCGGCCTAGGCGGATGTCTCGGGCTCTTCGTCCCCCCTCCACGAGGCCAGGTTTTAGTTACGTTAAATAATGCCGGAACCTTTTGCCGCCTGAGGCAAATCGGGCCGGAACACTATTTTGCCCGGAATAACCACTTCCGAGCACCCAAGTTAATTCGGCCGAATTAACTTGGGTGCTCGGAAGTGGTTATTCCGGGCAAAATAGTGTTCCGGCCCGATTTGCCTCAGGCGGCAAAAGGTTCCGGCATTATTTAACGTAACTCAGCCCGAGGGGCCCAAACTTGAGCTGGACAGGGGAAAGGTTTTGATAGCAGGCGGTAACCGTCATCGGCGACAGCACCGGAGTATCGGGAAAAGGAAACACACCTGGCTTGCCGAAACCAGATTTCCAGACAGTCTCGGCTGGCTCCTCAGTGGCAGGCGTGTCGTTAGGAAAAAGCGAATCATCGAGCTCAGCCTCACCGCTCGGCACCGGACCCTCCGCACCCTTCTGGTAAACAAAGCCGTCATCGGAAGCGTCCGAGACAACGCTCTCGCTGGCCGCCGCCTTGGTCTGACGGCGCCTTTTCGGGGCGTGGCTGATGGCTGGGTTCTTCTACGGGTTGCCGACAGCGCGCTTCCCCGGCTCGCGTCGCTTGACCGGTGTGGGCAGCTCGATATCCTCTGATTTGTCGTCGTCGTCCTCGCCGGCGTCAGAATCGCTATCCTGGCCCTGCTCGCTATCATCGTCACTGCTACCTGCCGTTGGGACCTTCCTGGCTGCGCATTCTTTCACTAGAGCTTCGTACTCATCTGAGCTGCACGAATATATGAAAATCTGCTCACGGGTGAATGGGTACGTGAGCTTGTCGTCCGGGAAATAGCACCGTGCACCATCTCCGGAACTGTTCACTGTCACTACCTTGCCCGGCAAACGTACCTCGCTGTGTTTTTCCCCATACTGCTCTATCGCCCAGTCTAGTCCGAACTTTTCCACAGGCACTGCCATGAAAATGCCCTTCTTTACCTTGAAAGTCCGTATATCTGCCTGCATTTCGTCCGCCATGTCTACGTCCGTGCTCCCCCCTTTTTTCGCATCCTTCGTTTTCGTACGTTTTTGTCAATTTTTTTTACCGCCCAAACCTGCATGCACCAGGGTACCCTGTTGACTTTGACCAGGGTTTCCACCCTGATACGGTGGTCAAATACGGTCAGACAAGTGTCCCACGGATAGAGTGAATCTAGATCTTTTCGGTGGTCTAGTTGGTTCCCGCCAAAACCTTCCCGCCAAATCCCTACAGGGCGCACAAACTCATGCCGAATGTGAGGCATGAGAAAAACTCGCAGTCGAAAATCGGCACGAGGACGGTTTAGGGGTTAACCCCGATGGATGGATGGATGGGTGCAAACAGTCCTACCGGTCTATAATCTATCTACATCAGCTACATACTACATCTATCTAACAACATTCTAACTACAACATCTACACAGCCGCATCGTGTATCTAGACAGCCGCACGCTGCCCTAGGGGAGCTGTCTGGCGTGCCTCCCACGGGATTGCACACGCGGGCGCTTCCCCACGGGGGGGGGCTCGTTGTCCTCTATGACCTGGGCCCACTTGGCCTTGTCCATCATCTTCTTCCAAATCACGGAGAGGCCTAGGCCCCCCATGTCCTCTACTAGCTGTTCTTTGAAGGTGCGGGCCTTGCGGCGTCTAACATCACTGGGCCCGGCCCACGTCAGGAGGTGCCGGCCAGGCTGGGCTGGTCGCAGTCCTGCGGGGGGGCCACGTGAGGTGTCTACCTGGTTGGTGCGAGCTAGGTGCCCTACCAGCTGCAGGCGTCGCTGCTTAATGGTGCTGGTGATATATGGCATGCCCTGGTACAGGTCCTCATTGCGGACATGAGCAGCATATCCTACTCTGAAAATGGAACGCAGCATGTTGGTGACCGCGCCGTCCAGCTTGCGGGCCAGGTCGGCGGTGAGGGTCCACGTCTCGGCCCCATACGTGAGAACACGAAGGACGAGGATCTTGAACAGGTCCTGTTTCTCGATCTTGCCCAGGGGCTTGCGCCACAGGGCCCGGTACTGGCGTAAAGCGTGCCAGGCTGAAGGGAGATGCGATGGTCCACATCAACCTCGCAGCTGGGGAGCAGGCTGCCCAGCAGCTTGACGCGGTCCCGATACAGGACTTGAGAGCCGTCGAGGAGATAGAGGGGCGGCGGTGAGTGGGTGAGCCCAACCGCCAGGGCCTCTGTCTTCTTGCTGACCTCAAGCCCCACTGCACGGGCCTCGATATAGCCAGGCAGTCAAGCCATGTCTGCACGTGCCCAGTGTCCTCGAAGAGGGTGGTGTCGTCTGCGTAGATGATGTCTGCCAGCCGAATCTCCGTGTCCGCACCGCCATGCCAGAATTTGTTAGCAACCTGCACTCCTGGTTCCCTGCCCACGATGCGGGCAAATTGCTTGCGCGCCTGAATCATTACGTATTCGACCACAATAATGAACAGGTAGGGCGACAGCACGCAGCCCTGCCACACACCCTTCTGTAAAGGGCATGGGGGCGTGGTCCCGTAAGAAGTGCGCACCGAAGTGGTGGACCCTTCATACAGGTTGCGGATGACGGCAATCAGGGGGCGGGGGATCCGGAACAACTCGAGGATGTCCCAAAGCGCAGGCCTGAAAACCGAATCGAAGGCTTTGATGAAGTCCACCAGCACAAGGTGCAAAGGGGACTCACCAGGCTGAAGGCGTTGCAGTTCCTCCACTAGTCGACGAGTATGTAGCGAAGAGCGCCTGTACTCAGTGTTGTGACCTGAACGGAAGCCGACGTGCTGAGTCTCGCTGAGGTGACCGTCCAGGGCCGTGCGCAGGCGGTTCAGGATGAGCCGCATAAGAAGCTTGAGGGGGGCACTTTGAATGCACACCCCTCTGTAGTTGCCGGGGTCGGCAGGCGACCCCTTGTTCTTGTACAGCATCGTGCGAAACCTGTGTTGCCAGGCCGCTGGAGGTGGTTGCGAGGACAGCAGAAGGCGGTTGCAGATGTCCCGGAAGAGCAGCATAACACCTGTGTCCTCGAATTCGGCTGCAAGTTTTACAACTGCGGCAGGAATCGCGTCAGAGCCGGTGGCTGCGTCGTAACGCAGGCGCTGGACCGCCTCCGTGACCTCGCGGGAGGTGAAAGGAGGCATGTCAGACGGGTCGCCAAGTGGGCCGACCAGCGGGGGGACTAGGTAGTCCGCCGTTGACCTATAGGTGGGGCCGGGGGCCCAGCGGGGCCGGCCAGGGCGGCCGGGCGGGCGGCGGCGGCTGGGAGCAGGGGTGGGGGCGGCGCAGCTGTCCCCACGACCTCGGCCGTGGCCGTGGCCCAGGTACGAAGCCGCCTGGCTGGGGCGCCGGGGACGTCGTGGCGGTGGGGTCGGCCGAGGCCGTCCGGGTGCCCGAGGCGCTTGTACCAGAACCAGGCCCCCTTGCCGTCGTGCTTCTGCTGGCAGCTGCGCAGGTCCTTGACCATCTGCTGAGCATCTGCCTTCTCAGCCTGCTCGTAGGCGGCCCTCAGAGCTGCTTGCAGCCCAGGTTTGGCGATCGGATCTCTGTTGCGGCGGAGCATCTGCCTGGCGGCGACCACTGTCGGTGCGTGACGGTGGACAGCAAGCTGTCGGCGCGGAGGCAAGGTGGGGAGGGTGCGGGCAGCCAGGCGATACTTGGCAGCGACACCACGGAGGATCACTGAAATATCACCCGGCAACGGAATGGCGTGTAACTGCTGTCGGCTGCCCCGGGCGTCGAAGACGGCCAGGAAATCATCCCTGTGCGACATAGCGGCCTGCTCTGCTGCTGACATCTTGTCGGCATCCTTCAGCACAATCCGGAGCACCTTCAGATCTGGCTGAGGCGCCAGCTGTCGCGACGGTTTCACCCCAGGAAACCGCAATCTGATGCGAGCGAGCACGAGACGGTGATCAGATTCCACCGTGCTGACAGAATCTTGCAGGACGCGAGCATCGACAACTGAGGGGCGCTGAGGCCCTGCTGAGAAGCCATGCCCTAGCTCTTGTATAGCCATGATGATCTTCCCCCACATGACATACTCCCCCTTAGCTGGGCATAGTGTGAAGATCATGAGGGTGCAGGTGCCCCTGGTGCACCTAGAGCAAGGGTAGCTTACATTCCCACCCTTGCATGAAGTCGCATAGAGTGTATTAAAAGCCATATGCCCCTTCTCAGGGATATGTGTTTCATTTACTCCCAACGGAGGGATGTTGATAATAATAATAATAATAATAATAATAATAATAATAATAATAATAATAATAATAATAATAATAATAATAATGGCGTACGACTGCAGTGCCTCCTGTGGCCGGTCACCGTGCCGGTGGTGGTGTTGGAAACCCATTGGGGTTGGGATCATTTTGCCTGAAAATGATCGTAGTTTTGGTATTGGATAAAAGAGCGAGGGCAAAATGACCTAAGAAACTGTGGGCGGATAAAAATGAGAGCGACGTCGACGAGGTTCGAACTCGCGCGGGCAGAACCCATACACTGACCAGCTATGTATAGCAGGCGTACGCCATAACCACTCGGCCACGACGTCGTCTCAGCATTGACGACAGCATCAGTCGGCTGAAAACAACAACTGAGCATTGCTCGGGCGCAAAAAGGTAAACCGACGTCGACGAGGTTCGAACTCGCGCGGGCAGAACCCATACACTGACCAGCTAGGATTAGCAGGCGTACGCCATAACCACTCGGCCACGACGTCGTAAGTTGATATGCTGACACCTTTTTTCGGGATTTACAATATATATAGATGTATATCTCGGTTGGGTAGCCCGGATTTCCGTCCCAACCTGGTACAGTAGTCTTTTACCATGCGTAATAATTACGACAGAGACACCACGTGATAGTGACGCACGAAGCTAAGGTTTCCGAGCAGGAGCGAAGGCCAAGGTTTCCGCCATGACTACACTTCGTTGACGTAAAGAAACCCCTTCGAGTAACCGAGGCGACCATGGGCGACGATGTGCTTCCTTCGTCGCAAGGCTTGCCTTCCGACGACCCGCAACCACCCGTTTTCCCGTATGGAGAGATCCCACGAGTTGTGTACACTGCTGCAGGCGAGGTGCTGGACCTCACCGGCCTGCAACTACCAAATTTGTCCAACATGCCGATTCAGCCGGGCATCACGGTAATTGCCCTTCTTGGCAAATTTCGTTCATCGTCCTGACGTTACTAATGCCTCAGTCCCTGCTTAAGTCGATAATTCCGTGACTGTCGTTCACAAGCTGTCGCTGTGTCAGTTCGTGCGGCAACCTGCCCTCGACAGCTCACCAGCCTTTCCCCAGTTCCCAGCAGAGCCAAACGAGTGGGCTGAAACTCCATGATATTCTATTGTGGGCAGGGTGTGTAGGAAATAATACGGTGCGCCGATAGATGGACAGTGGGTTATCGGCCCGGCCAATTACGTGGGATACTCGCCAGCCCCTGCCACCTCGATTTTCCCGAACGTGCATTTTCTTGCTGCTGCAAGCTACTGACCTCGAATTTAAAAAGAAATGCGGGTAGAATTATTCTATTTGGAGTTGTAATTTCTAGAAAGAGTATGGAGATAGTGGCTGATTGTGAGGCATTAATTAATTAATTAAACTCGTGCTCCCGTTGGGGAGTCACGGAGCACAGGAGTGCTTTTAATACGTGTGTGTGCCCAACAGGAAGAAAGGCCAGAGACCCCCTTTCTCCTTCATACCAGAGGCATGCCACAGCAGCAATCGGACACGATACACGATCCGGCAAGTTCTGTGGGTGCAAGACCCGCTTGTGAGGCATGGCATGCATGATTGCGCATTGTGTATCTGAGAAGTTTCTTTCTTGGTTTGTACCCTGCGTTGCCTCGTGACCTTTCCCCTGGCAGGACCTGGATCTGACGCAAAACAGGTTGCGGGCGGTGGACCCGATGCTGAGCATCCCAACCGGTGAGAACTGCCGCTGGTGCTCACAGTATCATCCAGCACGAGACAGTGCCAGCCTTGAATATGCGCCATGCTGTATATTGTGCCTGCTTATGGCTGCCTGACTGCTTCACGTGAGCGCTTCTCACCCTCTCAAGGACCTGAACAGGAGGACACATCCTGTGCGGTGCCATGGCGCGGTGCTTTGTCCTTGAGCCTCATGCATGTTTGCCTCCTGCGTTCGTGCGTCATGCATTTTGTGCGCATCACGTCATGCATCTGCGCAGGTCTTCTGAAGCTGTCCCTCCGCCAAAACCTCTTGACGGACGCCGAACCGCTGACCAATTTGCCGGGGCTCCAAGGTAGCGGATGCGTACATAAGCGCAGGGGCTTGTGTTCCCAGCCTTCTGGGTCCAGCTTGTAGTGGCATCCTGCCGCCCGCTGCCCACTAGGATGGTTGTGCGTTGTTTGCCTTTATCTACCTAGCGTGCATCTAGCTGGCGTGCGCCAGGGAGTATGTGTTTAGGCAGTACGGGGTCTAGGTAGTGTAGGTGGACCTTGACATGACGCAGGCCTAGGCTGGCTGCTCCAGCCGTGGAGTTGAGCATGCCCCGCACGTGCATGGGATTGCTCCACCGCTGCCACTTGTGGTTTGTTGACGCTGCCCCCTTGGATGGATTTGGTTTGTTGGTGGCAATTGCATGCAGGCATCCGTCACCTAGTGCTCCATGACAACCACTTGAAAGAGGTAATGTTTCATGCAAGGGAGACGGCTACTGGTATAGTTGGGGGGGGGGGGGCGGGGGCACGGGGGCACTTGGAAAACAAAGCGGGCTCCGAATGGTCGTCACGCCTGGGATTCCATCTGTCCATGCTTCTGCCCAAACCATTGTGTGTGGAAATTACTGTCCCTGCATGGCCTGCACTGAGCATCCCAATCTTGACCGCCGCCAGAAGGCGCGGCGTATTGTGCATGGTGTTCCAGCTGCGTTGCGTTCACGCCTGACCTGGTGGGTCGGTTTCTGGGAGTGCTTGTCCATGCCAGTGTTTCGAGGCATGACAGCACTGCCTTGACGGCGATGCTTGGGGTTCGCGCCCATGCCGCGTCTTGCCCCGTGTGTTGCCCCGTGTGTCGCCCCGCGTCTTGCCCCGTTCCTCAGCCATGCTCCCCATCACAAAGAATAAAACACGGGTGCCTGTCATCGCCATCTGAACCTGCAGAAACGATGGGCCACCCACTAGACTTGCTGTGACGGAGCATGGCACTCTTTTACCTGCCCATGGGATAGGGATAGTCAGGGAGATGCTCAAGGGGATTAGCAACCGCGCCATGTCTCGAACAGCGCCATCGCTGTGGGACAGCAACGCGGCCAATGACCCATGGCCTTGGGACCCCGTGGCTCGCACTGCGCTAGCACTACAGCTTCCGTTGCCACGCCATCAGCCCACCCCACAGTCCAGGATCACCAGGGTCCCAGGCTTGCTGCCAGCATAATGTGTATATTTTCTGCCAGTAGGTTTGTTGTTATGACACGTTGCTTGCCATCCCGGCGCCCCATGGGGAGGGAAGGGCGTCATCGTGGCTGTCATGTGGCGTGTGCCAGCACGTGTCCCGCGTTTTCTGAAATTCTGTCTCCTTGCCTGGCATGCTGCCATCTGGCAAACGGCTTTGCTGGATATTGTGTTCGCCATTCCACCCCTTGGTGCCCCCAGATCCCTCCCCTGGAAGCGTTGCAAGAGCTGGCATTTCTGGACATTTCCTTTAATGAGGTGAGCTGCCACGCGCACGGCGGCAGCCAAATGTGCTCGCTTCTAGCAGGGTGTAGTGTGCTGTATGCTACACGTGCCGGAGTAGCAGCAGGGTGTAGTGTGCTGTATGCTACACGTGCCGGAGGCCCTGAGCTTGAATCCCACCAGTCTTTCTTTAATAGGCAGGTTGGCCAAGAGGGCGGATAAGATTGTCGCGCCCGCCCTGCCCACCCCTCAAGGACACGTTACCCACGAGCAAGCTTCTGTGCGCCTTCACCTCGTACGGTTCTCTGGCTGTTCACCGTGCCATGGTATTTTATCTGTTCCGACGTAGGTCACTTGTTTCTTGTGTATGCTTTGCCCTAGGTGTTTCCCGATTTAAGCCCTCCGTCCTTGCCTGGGCCAGCATTGCCTTGCAAGCCTTGGTGTACACCCTTGCCGCTTGGAGTCGTGACATGAACACCAGAACGCTAAGCGCTCTGGGGGCTGCGTGGGGCCAAGTAGGGCCTGACAGCTTTGTGGGCTGAATGCTGGCCACGGGAAACGCCACAGCCCAGTGTTTGGACTTTGGAGTGGGCAAGCCCGTGAGAACCCTGCCAGAGCATGCACACGTCCAAGATGCGAGGTTATGGCTTTGTAATGCAACCACTCAGTTCACTTTCAGCTTTATAGGTCTTGGTGTATTATGTATAGCGCTGGCAGATGAGGACCTGTTGCCTGCTTGCTTTGGAATTGTGGCCCTTAAGCTGGGGGAGTCCATGGCAATGGCTGGTAGGGTGCATTCTAGATGCGAACCTCCGGGCTGGCCCATGTAGGCCCCCCTTGTCGCATCCGCACATTTACTACCTGCTGACCCATGGACGCGGTCAGGCATGACCCATCTCCTTGCCCTGGCCTCGGCAAGGTAAATGGAGGATCCCATGTGCTGGCGTAGTCCACGCTTGCCTTGTTTTGGGCTGCCTCTTCAGCCTGATGCATATCTGACACCCACGCCATGACCTTGTCCGTCCACGGTGCGCTCACGTGCTGCCAGCTGGCATCCATGGCGCCCATCGCCGGCGCGTCCGTGAAGCTGGAGGAGCTTTATCTTGCCAGCAACAAGGTGCGTGCATTTTCTGTGATTGGATCGGGTTAGTTCGTGGCCATATTTCCCTGGGGGTGGGGGAGGGAGCGGAGCTTTTAACTAAAGCAGCGGAATCTCGTGGGCAGGGAAGCCTTGAGGCTGCCTAAAGTTTGTTGTGTGTTTAGTGCCGATTGTTTACCGATCTTGTCTGCGGTCAGGATTACCCAGGCGGCCTGGTCCTAAATAGAACCAGGCTTTTGGCGCCCTGTAGACGGTGGTTCTTCTACTCGTTTCTGATCCACTTCGTGCCTTGGTTGGCGTTATTAATATCATCAATGTAACAGTCAGCCAATGATGTAACGCTGCCACCTCCTATCTCCATATCGTATGCTAGCACACGCTACGCGCCTGTGTGGCACTGCCTGCCATAACTCATTTCCGAAGCAAGGAACCCTTCCATGGCCTTAGCTAATAGTGGGCATGGCCCATATAAGAAGATAAAGCAGCGTGGCTTCGGGGCCTGTTTCACTTGAGCGGATCATACAATCAAGCCAGTTACGTTGTTTAGCCAGCAAGGGCGCATTTCCCTATGAGCCTATTGGCAGCGCATTTCCCTTGCGCCACGTATCCCCTGCTGTGCCTGGTCTCTGCATGGGTATGATCCTGCTCATGAGTATCATCCAAGCCGTGCTGCCGATGTTCCCTAACGGCCACCCCTCTCATCCTCCTGCCCATGCACGATGGCTGTCGGCATGTGGTTCGCTCGGTGCCCAGATCCCACGCATAGAAGGGTTATCGCATCTAAGGAACCTGCACTCGCTGGAGCTTGGAAACAACGGGATTAGGGTACGTATGTGGACGATGTGGTGGCGGCGGCGCGCATGGCATGACCTCAACAGTTTGTGACATCACTCCACTTGTCTTTGGATTCGAGCCACGCCGAGGGTCCTGGTTCTAAGCATAGGGCCTGTCCCAAAGGGGGTGAGAATATGCACACCCTTGGTTCAACCCCGTTGTCTCTTCGATCTTGTGAAGGTTGGGGGGCCACAATTCTGTGTGTCTATTTGTCTTCCAAGTCTGCTCTTCGTGGTCACCATGCACACGGCACGTGGGGTCCTCACGCAGCCTTGGTCCGCACACCCGTTTCGATGGTTGGTGATGAGCTGCATGGCAGGGTGACATGATGAGGACACGGACATTCGATGCTTGCATCCTGTACGTTGCTCCAACCCTGCACCCACACATCACCCACGAGAGGGGGGTTACTACTCACAATACTCATAGTACAGTCATCCCCCCGTTAAGTTACGATCGCCGCCGAATTCTCGGCGTCGTAACTTTACGCGGGGACGTAACTTAGCGCGGGGACGAAACCTTAGCGGTAGAATTAGCCTAGCAGCCCACCCCCTCCTCTGACGGGCTTCTATACGGCAATCGACAGCTCTCGTCAAGCCCGATCCAGTTGCAGCATCGAAGTCGCCCAAATCCGGCCAGATATTTTGCGTAAGGTGGACGGTCAGGTACAAAGTGCCAATGATCTGGGTGTCGTAACTTAATGCGGGGTCGTAACCTTAAGAATCGTAACTTAACGCGGGGATGGCTGTACTAATAGCACTCATACTACTCTTAGTACTCTTAGTACTCAATGGTACTCATAGTGCTCATAGTGCTCATAGTACTCATAGTACTCATAGTACTCATAGTACTCGTAGTACTCATAGTACTCATAGCACTCATAGCACTCATAGCACTCATAGCACTCATAGCACTCATAGCACTCATAGCACTCATAGCACTCATAGCACTCATAGCACTCATAGCTCTCATAGCACTCATAGCACTCATAGCACTCATAGCACTCATAGCACTCATAGCACTCATAGCACTCATAGCACTCATAGCACCCATAGCACCCATAGCACCCATAGTACTCATAGTGCTCATAGTACTCACAGTAATCACACTGCTCGTAGTCCCCGTGCCACACAACAGCGTGCTGTCATCATCACGAAAGCTTGTGGTTTGGTGGTTTCCGTTCGAACCAGGAGTGGCTGCCGTGCCGTGTATCGCTGCCCTTGCCTGTGTGGCGGTGGACAGTACCCAGTTGAACCGGCTCGCGTGCGTGATAGATCACGTTTCTCATAATTTGTTTTGTGGCCAACTCGGCGCGCTCAAACACACCGGTCGAGGCGCAAGCTTTGGGCACAAACTACCCAGTGCCTCCATTTTCTTTGAAAGAAGATAGAGGTCAAACTTTGTTGATCTGTGTGCAGGCTGAGGGTGCCCTGAGATCACATGGTCATTGCACAAGGAGGCGCCACAGAATCATCGTGGGATCTCTGTGGTTGGGCACCATGCATGTTTCGGCACACGTGCTTGATACGGGTGGTTGGGGTCGGTTGGGGACAAGCTTGAGGAATGGCCTGGCACTGTCTCTATAGGAATCCACCCTTGGCCTGAACGTCCCATATCTGCGGAGCCTGGCGCCCCGCCCCCCCCTTTTGAATCCCTCACATCATTACCACCCCTCCCCTCGCACTCCTCTGCGTCATGTCCACTGCTGCACTCGACACTCATGGGCTGCTGCTCTGTGTGTGTGTGTGTGTGTGTGTGTGTGTGTGTGTGTGTCTGCGGGCGGGCGGGCTGCTGCCTCTGTCTGTGTGTGTGTGCGGGGATATCATTGATGCAGGAGATTCAAGGCCTGGACGAGCTGCCGCTACGCCAGCTGTGGCTGGGCAAGAACAAGATCACGAAACTGGCGCTGCCCAGGTGGGTTGGACAGCATGAAATCTGCGCTGGGGGCAGGGCAATCATGCTGGAACTGTGACAGCCGAGGAGGGGCCATTTCCCCCATCGAGGTCTTGAGCTGGGTCCGCTGGATGCACTTGGCATGTGCCCGAGAACTCCTTGTTTCAGAAACCTATATTTTGCACCATTTACGACTTTGTCTCTGGGTGTGGTTCCCTGGGAGTGCCCCGCATGATGCAGGTTTGAGGAAACTCTGGGTTGGCTCCACAGTGTGCGATTCCAAGTATTTGTAATTTCCCACGCATTGATGCCTTTGGGCCATCGTAATTGGTAGCTGTAGTATAGTTCTCGCTTCTGCAAACTCGGGTGATCATTGCCAGCCCGTGCCTGAGCTGTGCGTGCACCTGTGCCTCCACACCTTCTCTCCCTCTCCCCACGCTGACACATCATGTAACCTGTGGTCTCTTTCGGCCTGCGCTTGATGACAAACCCTGCACCTTGGGACCTTGCAGTAGCGTGGGGCGGTATCTACGGCAAATCAGCGTTCAGAGCAACCGGCTGACCTCCATGCAGGGCATCGAGGTACGTCGCTTGACATGGCCGCCGGGTTGCCGCGCAACAATCCATACTGGTGGCCATTTGAGCAGGGCAAGGGTTCCGTTTGGGCACGCTCAGCCGGGCCTTTTTTCAGGCAGAGTGGGATAGCTTTGGCCCCAGTCCCACTGCTGGCATCCCCCACGGTGCTGCGTGGCATCCCCCACGGCCCACCCCACGGTGTACATCCCACACCCATCTAGTAAGCAGCTGTAGTTCATTTCGTCCCTTTTGGCCTCCCCCCGCAGCGCAGCGCGTTGGCCTCGTGCATATTCGTACATATACTAGTATATCAAGGAGACAACGGGTACTAGTATGTATGTACTTGTCGCTGGCTCCGAGTACATCTGCCACAACGTCAGTTGGTACCGGCCGTGCATGTGTTCTGCCTTCCCCTGACGCTCGCAGTTCCGTGTTGCGCACCTACCTGTTCTGGCATTGGCAACCCACCTGCCGCAAAGTGACGTACCGGTTGGGCATGGGGCGCTACCGATGCTGCTACAAGTTCGGTTACCGGGTTTTTTGCGCCTCAGCGGCAAATTACTCGGATGCACTGGCGGTCTCAGGCACAAACACTTATCACAGAACTACCGCGTAGAATCGGCGAACATTTCCTGGCTTTAGGCGCAAGACGATCGAGGGCACGCAGCACGACCTGCCCTCTTTCTTCCCTCCAAAAGGCACCCTCACGACCTGCATGCTCTGGTGCTGCTTTACCTGTTGATCACCTCGAGGTGGAACATCAGGTCAGTGTTTGGGTTAAGTGCATGACGGCACGCTGAGGATGCCCTTACATTGTTGTCGTGGTCCTTGGATCCACGAGTGCCACCCCTCATCCATGGGTTCGGCGTAGGTTGGCTCGGAGTAGTCTTACACTTGGGCGCGCATGGCTGGTCTGTCGACACGCTCTCGTGACATGACAGGTGGCGGTACAACTGGAGGAGCTGTACCTGAGCCACAATGGGATTGAGCGGATCGAGGTGAGCTAGACAAGCAATCTAAAATATGTGAGTAGGGCTTGCTTTGTGGCGCGGTAGAGGTGAGCTAGACAAGCAATCTAAACCATGCGAATAGGTTCTTTAATTGTAGAAGTGTTGAAATAGGTGCTTTCTTTGTGACGCGGTAGGGCTAGGAAAGCAGAATGTGACCTGTTTGAAAAGGGTTTGCTTTGCGAAGCAGTAGAGCTAGGAAAGCAGAGTCTAAACCATTTGAGTAGGGCTTGCATTGCGACGCGGCAGAGGCTAGTAGCATGAATGGACGGTGGCGTCGGGTGCTGCTGGATCGCGGCGTTGGATGCCGCTCCTTCCCTTGACATCCACAGGGATTCCACCGCCCGCGCTTGCAAGTCTAGTGCTGCAGAATGGATGTCACTGGCTGTTTCTAAAACAGCGCTCTCCCTGGTGCAAGCGATGGAAGATTTAAGTACCAAGCCCTCAGAAGCCTTAGGCAGCTGCTTGCTTGCCAGGGACACTTGCTGCCTTGCTGGAATGCTCCGTCCTGTCACAAAACCGGCGACTCTTTGCTCCCATATCAACCCTGCCATTTAGAGGCACATGATAGAGGTGCTTTTTCATTGCAGCATCCATCCGTGCCCTTCATCTTGTCGCATTACGGTCTGCGGTTGGGTGCGACCCTGGCACACCTGTCAGGGACTAGGCCGGCTCGTGAACCTCCGCATTCTGGACCTGGGCAACAACCGCATCCTGCGGCTGGAGAACTTGGAGACGCTCACCAGGTGAGGGGCAGCGTGGTGGCCAGGGACAGCTGACCAGGTGAGGGGCTTTGTTTGCGCTGTGGAGTTTGGCCACTGGAAGTGCTGCCTACTGCCTCCCCCTGAGCACCCCTTTAAATCATGTTTGTGGGTTTTTTGTGACTGGCAGGCAGAATGGGTTGCTATTTCTCTTTCTTGCGCACCAAAGCCTACCCTGGCAGCATTGTTCAGCCTTATGTGGTGCTATGAAAAAGATTGATTAGCATCTCGTTGCTATCTGCGGCCGTTTTAGTTTGAGCCGGGCTGCATATTTTGATGACGTTACCGCTCGTTATTAATAGTCGCATGTAGCCCCCTTTTTCCTCTGTAGCTCCGCGTTTGTCAAGGGAGGCTCATCCCTTGAGCGTGTGAATGCATCCCTGGTGTTTGCGGGTCCAGGCTGGAAGACCTGTGGGTTAACGACAACCCGATTGAGCTGACAGAGATCACAGCTGACCCCTTCCCATTGGCCGCCTGCGTGGAGACGCTCAGCACCATCTACATGGAAGGCTGCCCTGCGGTGCGTGCTCTATCCGTGGTATACTACATGTCAAGCATTATTATACGGTCAAGGTTTATTGTCCCTGCAGCTCAGGCTGTGTATCATGTTCTTTGAGTTTAGCTGCCTAGGTGAGCATGCATGTATGCTATGTTTACATTCCATCGACGTCAGGCTATTTCGTTGCAGGGCAGCAACCAGGCCAGCTTTTGCCCCCAACCCACCCTGCTACATCCCCGATCACTTTAGCCCCTTCCTCTTTATGTCTTCCCCCTCCATTCCCTCCCTCCTCTTGTCGGCATCTGCCCTTGTTGCCAACGTACCCACCTACGTCGATACCTACTTGTCGCACTTGTGTGGCATATATTTGGCACGCAACCTGGTGCACGGACACAAGAATGGCATGCATCGTCTAGTTTGCTCCTCATGGCCCTTTTGGGTGATGCGGGACTTACCTGGGTACTGGCCCATGCATCACCAGCTCATGGGACAGCTGCTACAGTGGCTGCGGCATCCTTGGCTAGGGATGTAGCCACCTTAGTTTTTCCTGGTACTTGTGCAGCTTCTGAATGGCACCACGCCAGTAACCCCCATCAGCATTTCCCCCTGCAATTTACTTTTTGCACTTGATGGCTACCCTGCAAGCTGTATGCTGCCAGTGGCCCTAGCCACTATGCTGCAGAACGGTCAAGCAGGTTTAGCACCGGGGCCGTGCCGTGCTGTTTTGCCAAGATTGGCATAGCTGGAGCATGGCATTTCTAGCTAGAAAGCGCCGGTTTGCTTGTGAATTCCATTAACACTTCGATGGACTTTCTTGGTGACCATTCATCTGCGTGCAGGCACACGACCCATCCTATAAAGACACCCTTCTGGCCCGGCTACCAGCGCTGACTCAGATCGACTCGTCTCTCGTGCACCGACACTAGCCCAAACAGGCAAGCCTGCCTGTCAGTGGAAGTGGCCATGGTCACTGGTCCGCTGCGTACGGCAAACAGATATGGCTCTTCCCTGGGATGGAACAGCCGTGTGTACAATAATCCCGCTAATGATTCTCCCAAACGCAAACAGGCTTGTGTCTTGTGGCGTCAGCGTTGCCCAGTGTGGTGCATCCCCATGTATGGCCTGAAGGAAAGGTTTACGAGCCAGTAAGCCCATGAGGCATGAAGGGACGTTTTCGACGTTTTGAGTTCCAATGGTGTTCGTCAAGGTGACCAGCAGGTCCTCACATGCAATTGCCATCACGCGTGCTTCATTAGCCGGTGACAGCACACAACGCCTTCGGCTGGTCAATGCGTGCCAACGAGCTGTGAAGTGCGGTCTACGTATACATGAGCATCCACACGCATTTTACTAACAGGCACGCATCTACCACATGCAACCCTTGCTGATCTGATGTGCTATGATCTTTTCAGTTGTTTCGTACTGGATGATGGAATGTTCTGACACCAGCTATACAGGCACTTAGCAGAAGGCCGCACGAGGCACCTTGGAACAATCTTGCCAGCTAGCCTGCTTGCTAATGTATGCTATATTCAAGGATTTGGGGCAAGCCACATCTTTAAACCATGTAACGTTGGACATCTTGTTAGCAACTTCAAAGTAATATTCAATCAAAGCCAAACGCTGCTTAATTAATGGTCCCCGCACCTTAATTCCGTACCCAGCTACAGGCAGACATGGGGGGGCTCGGCCTCTCAGTGATAGTTGTCTCAAATTAAATGATAGATAATAGAAGACGCTGTCAGGCCGGGTTGTTTCTGACAGATCGATGAAACGTCAGAAACTCAGGGGGGGAATCCGACGTCAGTTACCCAGGGGTGGAAACCGACGTCCCGGTTGGAGCCCTGCCAGATTGCAAACTATCCCTTAGTCATGGCCAATGAGCCAATTCTAAGGTCTGTTCTCATGCAAACTGTTCTAAGTTCTGATCTCATGCAAACTTGGACGCAGGTATGATTCAGTTTGTTTGGCGGGGCGGCACATGGGGCGCTGCGCCAGTCATCAGCCATTTATGCTGCAACTCCGGCAGGCCCATGCACGGCCATGTCGCCGTCGGCGGCGTTGGATTCGCTTCGGCACCTCTAGGCCGCGAGACGGCGTTGCAACGCGTCGGAAACGTATATACGAGGATGCCGTCGTTAACACCCCGGCGCTGTCCCGCCTTGCATGTCACTGATCGGAAGTGGAGGTCAACAACCCCCGCCCTCACTCCGGTAGCTAGGGACGGTGCGCATCACCTGTGTCAATCATGAGCTGCCCCCTAGGGCTCCAAGTACTCGAGTTAGAATCGTAGGGGTCGGAAAAAAAATCATGCAGGCTCCGGGCCGGAGACCGAGGCCTTTATATTCTCCCATGCAAAACGACGCGCGCCTTTTCGATCGATGAGTTATGGACATGCCTATGTATCATTGGCCTCTGGACGATAGGGCCGGCAAATTACTAGACGGCATCCGCAATATGAGCACTCTGACAAAACTTATAGTTTTGCCCATGGCGCAGTAGTTGCTAGACTCTCCCACCTATTGAATTGAATTAAATTGAATTGGAACATAACTCCGTTGGGAATACATGTAGCACATATCACTATCGAGGTGAGATCAAGGTACTTGAAATACCATTGTTGTTGGCAGGGGCAGGGCCCTGCCAAGAGGGTGGCCAGCTCGGTGGGCGTTGTATTGCGGCTGACCTTCTCGTTGCTGAAAACCATTTGTCCCAAGGTGGGAGAGTAATGCCAGGCGGCAATGGGAGTGCCGAAAGTGTTGCGCACCACGAGCGGCATCGCAGCCTGCACTTGCGGCAAATGCAGAATGTGGGGCAAACACAGCTCATCCATCGCAGCATGGATGAAAGGTGAGATCAGTAAAGGACGCGTACGCAGTGAGTCAGAATTCCCATTGACACGGTGCCGGATGATACGTGAGAGAAGGCCTCGCAGACTAGTGGCATAATATGGGAGCGGGGGACTTAATTGCAGGTCACTTGGGGAGCACGACGCGTCGGCAATGTGTGAAGCTGGTAAGCTTCTTCAAGCTGCAGGCTTCGAGATAGCTAGGATGCATGAAAGTTGCCGCGTTGCATAAGCTGAAGGCATGTGACGTAGGCAGCGGAGACTGCATGGAGTAATTAAAGGGAAGGAGCGCGGGGGACACAGGTGGGGAAGTTGGAGCTGGGCAGGGGCGAGCCTGCCGTGGGGATATGGGCGATATGCCAGGTGGAGATTGTTATTTCAGTTCTGGCCTGCGCTGGTTGTCTCCTTGACTTATGCATGGGTGGAGATTATGCTTCAGACGCCCGCGGCCAGGCACGGATGAGCATAAGAGGGCGGGGATGGGGGGGAGGTGGGCGTCGGCGAGACCGAGCTTTGAAACTCTTGCCTTCAATGCAAAAACCGTGGGGCAGAAATGCATATGTAACATTTGTTTCCAAAAAGTTTCCCGATGGCAGCCCTGCCCTAAGCTCGTCTGGATTTGTACTAGAACACTACTACAAATTGAGATTTTTCAAACTTTGTTATTTAGGGCCTCTCGTAAGTCCAAAGCATGTAGGTTATTGTCCCAACATGTTGTGACACCGTGACACCGTGACACCGTGACACCGTGACACCGTGACACCATAACGCTAGTATTTTACGATTTTGTATGGTGTCACAAGGTAATGTGGCGCCCATGGGGTTGCAACAATGATATTACATTGCCCAGAAGCACTGATTAACATGAGGTGACATTGTGACACCGTGACACCGTGACACCGTGACACGATGGCACCATAACGCTAGTATTTTACGATTTTGTATGGTGTCACAAGGTAATGTGGCGCCCATGGGGTTGCAACAATGATATTACATTGCCCAGAAGCACTGATTAACATGAGGTGACATTGTGACACCGTGACACCGTGACACCGTGACACCGTGACACCGTGACACCGTGACACCGTGACACCGTGACACGATGGCACCATAACGCTAGTATTTTACGATTTTGTATGGTGTCACAAGGTAATGTGGCGCCCATGGGGTTGCAACAATGATATTACATTGCCCAGAAGCACTGATTAACATGAGGTGACATTGTGACACCGTGACACCGTGACACCGTGACACCGTGACACCGTGACACCGTGACACCGTGACACGATGGCACCATAACGCTAGTATTTTACGATTTTGTATGGTGTCACAAGGTAATGTGGCGCCCATGGGGTTGCAACAATGATATTACATTGCCCAGAAGCACTGATTAACATGAGGTGACATTGTGACACCGTGACATCGTGACATTGTGACACCGTGACAGCATGATAGTGACAATATGACACGATAGCACTAGCATTTCATGATTTTGTTGTTTAGTGCCACAAAGTATTAACGCAACATTAATGTATTATGCAACCATGTATAAATAAAAGAAAATTTATGAATATGATGGATGACCAATAATCCCTATTACATGGCCTAGCAAACTTGCATCTGCCAACTGTGTCTCTCTGCCTCTTTAATATCAAATGCAAGATAAAATAATGTATAAATTAGCTTAAACTTACCTGACAATGATTTGCATACAGCTTTCTTTAATGCAGAATCTGGTGCCAAGCAAATGCCGTATCAAAACCATACATGCCCAATCTAATATGAACCATAATAATCGTGTTGCCCCGACTCGTCTACATCTTGCGAGTAGGGTGGCCTTTTCCGCGGTGGAGCCTGGGCATGTGCCAGGTTGTGGGGCCGGCCGGACGTGGGCGTTGTAGGCCCACGTCCCTTGCTCATCAAAATGACTATGACCCATGAAATGAGAATCCCTGGCTGCATAACCTCCTCCCTCATCATGATGTTGCCAGTCTTGCTCCCCGGCGGCCTTGGGGATTTGGGGCCTCGGCTTTGTCTTCCTTGGAGATCTCCTTAGAGGGGGGCTGCGGCATAACGGTAAGTGCCGTCATTGTAATGCTGCACGGGCTCAGGGTTCTCAACGTAGGTGGTTTGTTGCAATGTGCCGCGACCTCAAGGCTGATGTGTATCAGCTGCCGACCCTTCGCCAGGCTGTGGATCGTACATGCCGGCATGGTATACATAAGCATTGGCCGCTTGCCTGCCAGCGGCAGTAGGCTGGGCATGCATTCCTTGGTCGTACGGCGCGTACACACCGTGCTCGCCGTACGGTTCCCCCTCCCGATCCAGCTGCCTCGGCCCATCCATTGCGACTGCGCGCGCGCGTGGCTCTTGTTGACGGTGTGCTGGTTGCAGTCCTGTCACTTGGCCATGGGCCGCGCTGAAGCTTTCGCGTTGCCCCAACGCGGCAGGCGCAGCGGGCCGGCGAAGCTCCGTGCCAACGCCAGTGCTGGAGCTGGGTGCAGCACTTGCTGGGGTGGATGGCATTCTTCGTTGGTTCTCCAAAGCATTGACCCTCTCGGTCAGGGCCTTAACCTTGACGTACACGTGCGATTTCTTATTCCCCCGCCCTTCATCACCTACGGGTGTCCCCGCATCAACTGCGCTCTCAGTCTCCTCCCCCGTTGGCCGTGCTACGCCCGTTCCATCGTCATGCTCCGCACACAACGGTCTGAAAGTGCCAAAAAACAGCCTTATAACTCCTGTACGATGCAAATATTGTCGAAACATGCTAGATCTTGGTAGGTAGCATGTTCAGGACACCAGTAGAAGGATTGCAACTTTCCGGACTTACCGGACCTCAGCTGACCTATTTTTGGCATTTCTATTTTTAGCAGTTTTCCAGATTTTAATATAAACAAATACATTCTAATATGCAAATAAAGAGTTCTTGACCTGGCTGTTTGCAAGTAAGTTGATACTCATGACTAATGACTGTACACAAGATCTGATGGTCATCCAACCGCATTTGGTAACAAAATGCCACCAAATGCTAGCAAAAATGTGCGTTTTTTGTATTTTTCATCACATTTCATTGCAGTTTCCATACAAGCTGTGCTCGGTTGAGGCTGGAAACTTGTAGGCATCTTAAACATCATTATTCTAGACATCCCACAAAAATTCAGGTCCATCATAGGGTATTTGATGTCAGTTTGCTCACAAATGTTACCAAAAATGCACGTTTTTCGTATTTTTCATCACATTCCATGGCAGTTTCCATACAAGATGTGCTCAGTTCAGGCTGGAAACTTGCATGCATCTTTGCCATCATTATTTTAGACATTCCACAAAAATTCAGAACCATCAGAGGGTATTTGATGTCAGTTTGCTCACAAATGTTACCAAAAATGCACGTTTTTCGTATTTTTCATCACATTTCAGTGCAGTTTCCGTACAAGATGTGCTCTGTTGAGGCTGGAAACTTGCATGCATCTTAGCCATCATGATTTTAGACATTCCACAAAAATTCAGGCCGATCATGTTCTATTTGGTAGAGCTATCAATGCCATACCTGCCAGTTTCCATTACAAATTCTTACCCATGGATGCGAAACTGCCAGTGTGGAATATCAAGGAGACAATCTGGTCAACTCAAATAAGATGACTCACTAAAACATGGAAACCATTCACGAGTGATGTAAGACAACCCGTCCAGGAGACATACATAAAAGTTCATTGATATAGACACAGCTGACAATATGCACATGTGGCCATGTGGATGCTCACGCAATTTCTATTATAGGGAGGAGCTTGCTGAACATAATATTGGCAGCTGTCGCATGCATGGCTAGAAAGGTCATTTTACACGTGCACCCACAGCATGCCAAGTAATGTAGTTGCAAATTACTCAACACGCGGCATGGCGCTGATGCGTTTGCGCGCCCTCATCTCGGTATCGCTAGCTAGGAGGTAGTGGCACCTCCCTGCACAATCTCTGCCTGACCTTGTCAGCCTTCATGCACTGTGTCAACATGGACACCCCCACACCCTTGCCCTTGGCATCACAGCCAAGCTTTCGACGGTGGTTGGTGAAGCTCTTGGTGTCCTCCTTGCGCATGTGGTGCATGTGCAAGTTACTAAGTGAGTGAGTGAGTGAGTGAGTGAGTGAGTGAGTGAGTGAGTGAGTGAGTGAGTGAGTGAGTGAGTGAGTGAGTGAGTGAGTGAGTGAGTGAGTGAGTGAGTGAGTGAGTGAGTGAGTGAGTGAGTGAGTGAGTGAGTGCGTGCGTGCGTGCGTGCGTGCGTGCGTGCGTGCGTGCGTGCGTGCGTGCGTGCGTGCGTGCGTGCGTGCGTGGTGGTGTGGTGGGTGGGTGGGTGGTGGGTGGGTGGGTGGTGGGTGGGTGGGTGGGTGGGTGGGTGGGTGGGTGGGTGGGTGGGTGGGTGGGTGGGTGGGTGGGTGGGTGGTGGGTGGGTGGGTGGGTGGTGGGTGGGTGGGTGGGTGGGTGGGTGGGTGGGTGGGTGGGTGGGTGGGTGGGTGGGGGTGGGTGGGTGGGTGGGTGGGTGGGTGGGTGGGGGGGGGGGGGGGTGGGTGGGTGGGTGGGTGGGTGGGTGGGTGGGTGGGTGGGTGGGTGGGTGGGTGGGTGGGTGGGTGGGTGGTGGGTGGGTGGGTGGGTGGGTGGTGGGTGGGTGGGTGGGTGGGTGGGTGGTGGGTGGGTGGGTGGGTGGGTGGGTGGGTGGGTGGGTGGGTGGGTGGGTGGGTGGGTGGGTGGGTGGGTGGGTGGGTGGGTGGGTGGGTGGGTGGGTGGGTGGGTGGGTGAGTGAGTGAGGGAGTGAGTCCACGAGTGAGTTCACGAGGGAGGAAGGGAGGGAGGGAGGGAGGGAGGGAGGGAGGGAGGGAGGGAGGGAGGGAGGGAGGGAGGGAGGGAGGGAGGGAGGAGGGAGGGAGGGAGGGAGGGAGGAGGGAGGGAGGGAGGGAGGGAGGAGGGAGGGAGGGAGGGAGGGAGGGAGGGAGGGAGGGAGGGAGGGAGGGAGGGAGGGAGGGAGGGAGGGAGGGAGGGAGGGAGGGAGGGAGGGAGGGAGGGAGGGAGGGAGGGAGGGAGGGAGGGAGGGAGGGAGGGAGGGAGGGAGGGAGGGAGGGAGGGAGGGAGGAGGGAGGGAGGGAGGGAGGGAGGGAGGGAGGGAGGGAGGGAGGGAGGGAGGGAGGGAGGGAGGGAGGGAGGGAGGGAGGGAGGGAGGGAGGAAGGGAGTGGATCGGTCACTCACAGCAGTTTATTCCCACCCCAGCAGGGCCCCTCCCTCACATCCGGCTGCAAAATCTGCTTGATGTCGCTTCTCTCTAGAATAAGCCGCACAGCCCTGATGCGAGCAAACGGCTCGCCATCATACTGTCGCTCACTGATGCTTTATACGCGCTTTCCGTAAGATGAAAACATGACGGAAAAGAGAGACTCGGGGAAAGGGGATACGGTGAAATACTTGTCTGCTACCGGCCGGGGTTTCAACAGCGAAGAAATTCGCACCTGAATGTGCACATACCACTCCGTCACGTCGACAACGGTCTTGCATCGCAATCGTTTCACAGACGCGGCAGCAAAAATTGCTGGCGGCATTGACATGCTCGCCGCAGTTAACGAACGTGCGGAGGTCCGTTTTAGCCCCTGACGCCACGGCGTCTTTGATGCCAAGAACGCCTGCAAAAGACACGATATCGGGCACAAAAGCACTTAAAAACGGATTACGGGTCTGCGACGCCTGGCCCAGCCTAGAAATTGGATTAAAAATCGCGCCAGCTCGGTTAAAGCAAACTGAGCCGGTAATGAAAAAAGTGCTTCGGTCAAGGCCTTAAAAACTAAAAAATGCGTCGGTTAGTGTCAAAAACCAGATGTTAGGGCGACTTTCATCGGGAAAATTTTTTGCTGCAGGTAGGTGGGGTCGAGAGAAAATCGGCGACAAAACAGGCACCCACCTGTGAATGACGCCAAAATGGAAGGACTCCGCAGAATTTGTGGCGAAAAAAAATAACGGCAAGTAATATATGACCCTAGGAGCATACACTAAAATTTCCAGCCTCGATACTGCCTTTTTATTCGCTAGCCATTCTTAGCTATCCTGACCAGAATGGCCGATGAATGGTTGATAATTTCCTCGGGGATTGAAAGGAAATACCTGCTGCACACCTTGTGACATCGGTTGTGACACCCATGTCTCAACATGTTTGTAGTTGGTTTGTAGTTGGTGTCTCGGTGTCTCAGAAACTCGTGGTCCGCATTGAGTGGGTGTCACGGTGTCACGACATCTGATTGGCCCGGTTCAGATTCGCCCCAAATTAAAAAAAAAAAAAAACGAATTAAAAAAAAATTAAAAAAAAAACGAATCTGAACCGGGCCAATCAGATGTCGTGACACCGTGACACCCACTCAATGCGGACCACGAGTTTCTGAGACACCGAGACACCAACTACAAACCAACTACAAACATGTTGAGACACCGTGACACCGTGCGCTTTCACCCCGAATTCACGAGAGCGGCAGCGATGGTGATCGCTGCCAAATGAGGTAACATGGGCTAAACAACTCGGGCAGACCGGGCTGGCGTGACATCCCGGTCTGCCATGTTTTATTCCCCCCCACACATGGCGTGGGGATCTACGTTTGCCATCTGCCAACGTAGAAATAGATGGGGAGGGGGGGGGACAAATGATGTTTGCAACATTGCCCAGTTGACATAGCCATGGCGAGACCCGGCGTTTTCATGGAGCCCAGTGCGGGGGCGCTGGGTTGGCAGGTTTTGGGAATGTTCTTCTTGCTATTACTCCTGGGCGTCGTCGTGTTCAATATGATGGCGAGGCGCGGGGTCCGGTTATCTGCAGCCGCCGTGTTGGCGAAATGCACCCAGGATTCGTCCTTGGCTGCGGCACTTTGCAGGGACTGGGACTGTGGTTGTGGCCGCCATTGTTTGAGAAGCGTGCATTTCGAGGAGCTCAGGACGATGAGGACCGACATGTGGTCTAAGAAGCCTGCGGATCGGAAAGAGTTTATAAAGAACCAGCTTTTTCAGGCCGGCCAGCGAGAAACTGAAATCCCGGCAAGTGATTTCATGACAAAGTGATTTTGATGGTTGCTTGCATGCATATTAAGTGAGACAGCTATTCCTGGACGCATGGCGTGCCAACATATATAAGTTGTTACCAGATATTAATCACATGCCCTATTGAAGCGACGTTGGACCGCATAAACGAGGAATGGCTGAACTTGTCATGACCCGGCAAGGTACCTACACGCACAACAAGAATACATCAACATGAGACGATATATGGTGAGATGACCGAGATGTATGGAGAAATGAATGTCTCTACTAGGATTATTATGAAGGTGTATACGTGGTATTTGCGGTGTCACGGTGTCACGGTGTCACGGTGTCACGGTGTCACGGTGTCACGGTGTCACGGTGTCACGGTGTCAGAAGCATAGGTAAAACTTGCAATGACCCATTGAATACATCATCCCCATTAATAATCACTGCATACCTGCAAAGATGTGTGTTTATATGCATTTTGAGGTGTCACGGTGTCACGGTGTCACGATGTCACGGTGTCACGGGTCCTATGAACTTCCCCTTCCTCAGAGACTTAAGTGGAAACTTTAAATTCAATAAAATACAACTTTTCAAAATGAACTACAAATTGCGTGTTCTAGTACAAATCCAGACGAGCTTAGGGCTGCGGCTTTGCGAAAAGCTGCGCCGGTAAAGGTGCCGGGGACATGTTCAAAGGGTACGACCCGCCGGCCGGTCCCACCACCCGTATTGGGCCACCGGTCGGCCACGGCGTCATGTAGGGGGGTGTCGTAGTTGGCGGCAGGGCGGCCAATATGAAGGCGGCGTGCTGCCCGGACATGACACTTCCTGAAAACGCGTCCATGCAGCCGGCATGCACGATCCTGTTGCGTCTGGCCGACGTAGATCGTACGTTTAGTTAGGGTACCTGCATGCGCCAGTTGTAAATGGCATATAAATGACGCGACGGGTGCTTTCGGGCTGTGGGCGAGCACTTGGAGTTGGTGTAAGCGACAAATGCTTGCGCTGTAAGCGCCAGAGGCGACGTAGAGTATGCGGTGGTCATCCTTGCAGTGATGCATGCCGCGGTTATGGCGTGACAGTGTTGATGCGACGACACTTCCGCCACTCCTTTGAGGAGAAACGATAGGGGAACTGCCGAGAAATAGCAGTGTACTTCCGGTAATCAATGCCACTTGATTGCCGTATTCTGTGGTCGAGCGGGCATAAGAGAATGCCAGAAAGTCATAAGGTGTTTCATTTTGATTCAGATGCACTAGCTGAGAGCTAAGACATCATCAAACAGAACCAGAGCAGAGCTAGCATATTGAGGTAAGTCAATATTCACTGCGTGACACCCGTTACGCGATAGCGCGGTGGTCCATGCATGATGCATCTCGCCGGGGCACTTGATGTGGCTAACAGCACAGCTGAAAGGATCAGCTCGGAACATCCGAACATGTGTATTCCCGGTGGGGGGGCCTTCCAATTGTCATACTCATTGACACCTCTTTCCTGTAACGAAAAGATTTCCCTTCTTCGTGTTCCAGATGCGGAGCCATGCACCGTGCTCCTGCCTTTGTGTTTTTTTGGCTTTTAATTGTAAAGAGATATGCATGGGACTTGGGAGGGTACGTAAACAAAAGCAAAGGCTGGTATTGCATGCCGTGTGGGGGGCCCTACTATCGATCCTTGGTTAGTCTCTCAAGTGCCCTCAAAAAAACACGAGAGTAGCACACACACTGAGCGCGCAGCCCAGCCTAGCTCCCTCAGTAAGAGTCAAAGAAAAATGACAAGAACAGCAAAACAAACTGCAGAACAATAACAAAAACAAAACACAGACACGTAGTGCAATGTGAGCGGAATGATGTCCAGATCCGAAGGTGAGAGGGGGACATCGTATTGAATGTGTAGGCATTAAGGCAGCCGAAGCGTCCCATGCCCAGGTACATTCGTGGCTTTCAAAAAAGCCACATTGAACCTGCACGGAAGAGGAAAATGCAGGAACGATGAGTATGATCCTGAAACCGAGTAAGGACTGAACTGGGGAGAATCATGTTCAAGTGCCGGCGGCTGAAACGATTCCAATGGGATTGTGGGTACGTTTCGCCCATATGAGGCGG